>SKCR01005176.1:0-453349 GCA_019454045.1 Zanthoxylum bungeanum | reverse complement strand
AACAGAGAATGATGGAGTCGCCACCCGGGACAAAGATTAAGGCCGCACTCACCCCATCGCAAGGGAAGACCTCAAACCATTGGGTTCAGATGGTCCCTTACTTATGCCACTTGTAATAAAATGATTTGGTGCAAGAATTCAACAAGCCTAAGCAACAGTTACTTCCAAGATAATTTACTCCTAAGTTCGCATGCATAAATACGAGACTCATATCTAAGTTCATATAACACATTTTCATGTTTGCATATAACCTATTTGCATGTAATCTATGTCCAAATTTACATGTATAAAGGTAAGTTAACATACGGCAAGCATACAACTTAATAAACACATTGTACTCATACATGTGGGGAATACAGATAAATGGAAATTGCACAATCATGCGTAATAAAGAGACGCAATCAGGTTCGTAATACAAAGGGATAACTAATAGGGCAATTATGTATAAAGTATGATAAAAAAGGACTCAGTTCAGTGTGTGCGCGTTCGTGTAGCGTTCGTAAACGCGTTCGAACGGTAAACAGAAGGTTCGCGTTCGTGTAGCGTTTGAAAACGTGTTCGAACGGAACCAGACCTGATGTATGATAAAACTACGAAAATACGTGCGCGTTCGAGTATCGTTCGTAAACGCGTTCGAACGGTAAACAGAAGGTTCGCGTTCGTGTAGCGTTTGAAAACACGTTCGAACGGAACCAGACCTGGTGCATGACAAAAACTCGAAAATGTATGCGCGTTCGAGTAGCGTCCGAAAATGTGTTCGAACGGTAAACAGAAGGTTCGCGTTCGTATATCGTTCGAGAACGCGTTCGAACGGAACCAGGCCTGATGCACGATAAAACCACAAAAATGCGTGCGCGTTCGAGTAGCGTCCGAAAACGCATTCGAACGGTAACAAAAGGTTCGCGTTCGTATAGCATTCGAGAACGCGTTCGAACGGAACCAGACCTGATGCATGCAACACATATATAGATAAACAAATCCACAATGCAGGACCTCACATGTCTGATTGAACTCATCCAATCGTGTGTACCTCGTCCGGCGCGGCAAAGCATCGTGGTAAGGATTTTAACCCCTCGAAATAGAGGACTTTAATTGTACTTACTAAGCTCATGCGCTAATAACACAATACATATAAGAAATAAAAAACAACAATATCAGACTTCGTATACCCGATTGAACACATCTTACATTCAACCGAATATACGTCATCCGGCGCGGCAAAGCATCGTGGTAAAGGATTTTAACCCCTCGAAATAGAGGACCTTTAATCGCATTTACTAAGCCCATGCGCTAATAACACAATGCATATAAGAAATAATATGCAGAAAATAAATAATGATAATAAACAAATCAAGATAACGTGAAATAAAATATGTGCCGTATACTCAAGTGGTACGTGGAGTTGTATCCCGAGTACAGATCATACTACCGTCCATTCGGAATCGGCTATGAAATTTTTGCCAGGGTTTCCATCCTATATACCAAAAGAGGTGACACATTTTCATTCATTCAAGGGCCACAACACACATTATGCAACGACTCTCATGCGAATAAAATTCAATAAACAATTAAAAGATGAATATAAACTAATGAGAAAGGTGGCCCCAGGTCTAACCTTTTACGTCGACTTTCGGAAGTACCGTACACGGTCGTCGGAAGGGGAGATGCTCCGCAACTCCTCCGGTTCACTGGTTCAACGTTTCCCTTTGCTGTTTCACTGTTCGGGTTGCTGTTTTCCCTCCATTTCGCTGCTGTTTTGCTGCTGTTTTACTGCTATATTTTGGTCGCTATTTTGGTGTTTTAGGCTACTGTTTTGGATGTTTTTTTTAGGGGGCTGTTTTAAGGTGTTTAGGTTACTGAATGGGGGTGTGATTTTCGGTTAATGTCAGGGTTATTCCAAGGGTGGTTTTCAGTTAATGTAGGGATAGGAGGGGAAGAGAGATTTCTTGTGTGAATTATGTATGAATTCCAGAGAGCTCAAGGGTTGGAATTGCTTTGCAGAATTTTTGTAGTTTGTATGAATGTGCTAGGAGAGTTCAAGGGTTGGAATTGGGTTCTTTTTATAGGCAAAGATGATGGGTAAATCCTTGCTTGACAAAGAAAGGATTTGGTGCATTAAGGGATGATATGATTTAGTTTGAATAAGGAAAACCAAAGATTTGATTGGGGGACAAGATTGGTTGAAATTAGGGATATAATATATTTAATTTATTTAGATTAGGCATACAATTTGTTTAGTTTGGTATATAATATTTTTGATTGATTTTAATTAGGCATGATTTTATTTGATATTTATTTTAATTTGGTATGTGATTTTTTAGATTTTATTTAATTCACCATGTGTTAAATATGTGTTTTATGGCTTTGATGGGCTAATTTGGCTTGGGTGTGAGGCTAGCAGCAAAACCAGGAATACCGACACCGTTCGAACGTCTATTCGAACGCTACACGAACGTCCGCAATCATTAATTTGGTATGTGATTTTTTAGATTTTATTTAATTCACCATGACGTTCGAACGTGGTAACGAACGCAGCACGAACGAAAATAGTGAACTTGTGAAATGAATCTGATGACATGCTTATTCTGAATTTCCCCTTCCGACGTCCGTTTCCCGTGACTTCCATGACTTAAAAGGTAGTGTATCCAAATGAGACTCATCATAAGGACTTATATGTAAAAATGCAGTGCCTACAATCATTAATATATGTATTTGAGATATTTAAAGTAAATATAATACATATATTTGAGATATTTGTATTTAATTATTTAATTGTTAAATGATTAATATAATTAAAATATAAATATCTCACCAAATGATAAAGTTAGAAAATGATTATAAGTGTTTATTGTTGACTTTAAAGTAAAGGAAATGGTAGTCAAATTGGATTTGACTTCTTTGATATTAGTTTAAAATGTTTAAAATTGAAATATCATTTTCCTTTAACTTTAAGTGTAATTTTCGGCCTTATACCTAAATGAATATAATTGTTATAATTTTGAGTTGCTTTTATTGACTTACTTTAGATCATTAAATGTTTTGATGATGATTAAAGCAAGTTGATAAAACAAAATTAAATGAAATGAAAAATATCTAGATATTTGTATACACCTTAAATTTCGGCCAAGGCTAAATTTGTGGAGTATATATTATTTTGTTTCATATTTTAGGGTTTAAGAAGTTCATTAGATACAAAAGAAACACAAAAGTGGTTGAGAGAAAAGTTTGAAGAAAAGAAGGAAAAGCTTGGAAATCTTAAGGTTTTGTAAGTTTTCTTTCAATTCCTCCAACATGGAAAATGTTTCTAACATACTTAGCTTCAATTTGTGATGCTTTGATGTTATCTCTCTTCTTATATTTTGTGTTTTATTTGGTTGAGAACTTGTGTGAAAGATTGATGCATGTAAGTGAACTTAAACTTGTTTTAAAGCTTACTTTTGATTCTTTGAAAATCAAAGTTGCCATTCTAGAATTAGTAAGCCACTACTTGGTGACCTAGAACTGTTCTAGAGTTATTTCAAAGTGGTGAGGCTTAATTGGTGAAGTATTGAATGGATTAAAGTGTTGGATTTTGTAAATTTGGTGAAATTGGACAATTTGGTGAAATTAAAAAATTAGGGTTCATAACCCACTCCAAATTTGGGGATTTTCATATATGTGATGTATTATGGTATGAATATGATGCATGTAAATTTTGGGTTGATTGGATTTGATCTTGGCATGTTTTGAACAAAACGGACCAAAATGTAATTACTTGAAAATTTGGGGGTTGTCACGGCAATTAGGAAAAAATTGGGGATTTGTGTTAAATCTGATTTTGATGCATTAGATTTGTTGAAAAACATTTTTGAAATGATTTAGAATCATCCAAAATTATATTTGATAATTTTTGGACTAAAATAATCAATTTACAAAGTTTTGGGGCAATTCGGTAATTATCAAGAAATTTGATCTCTTGTGTAATTTTTTCAGAATTTGATAATTGGATAATTAAATAAATAAGTTTATTTAATTGATCCGAGAAAAAATTTTGAAATCAGAAAATTTGGATTTTCCACTGTTCCGCTGTGTTACCGATATTCCCCCTTAAAACCCCTACAAAATGGTATCAGAGCGAGTCTGATTCTGGACACCCCGATATGATTAGCCCTTTAAAATCTAATGTTTGTTCTTTTCTTTACTTGATGCATGCATGCTTTCTTTTAATTTGATTAAATTTAAAGTGTATGACACTTTATGGAATATCCCCGCTTAATAAGGTTTTATAGTAACTAGTATTTGGAATACTTGTTTCTTGGTCCGTCTTGTCAATACGGTTTATAAATATTTTTCCGTGACTACATCCGAGACCGTGCCTCTGCTGTGAGGGTGTAGCCGATAAAGATTTATTTATGCCGGATGTATAGTACATACTAGATAAATTCAAGCGAAAGCGGAATCCTGAACGTGCCATAGCTGTCAGGGTTACGCAAGTAACTTGAGTTTATCATTGACGAGTTTAACCTTGGTACGTCTCCTTGTGGGCCTGCCTTAGCAGCGACAACGAGAAACGACCAGGACCGGAAACCCAGGAGTCACTAGTGAGTGATTGACAATGAGTTGTCTACCTGTGAATATACGTAGGCGAGACCGTGCCTCTGCTGTGAGTCGAAATATATTCATGGGGTCCTCTTCCCATTATGGAATTCGATTTAATTATTGAATTCTCGTTTTTCCGTTGGGGATTACGGTATTACGTAAAATAGTGGGAGGCACCGCTAAGTTTAAAAATTCCTTAACTTAGACAATGTGTATTATTATGGAAATAGCCGCTTGTTTGTTTTCCTTAATCTATATTAGATAGAATTAAACTTTTAATTCACTGCACACATATTTTGATATGTTATCTGACTTGACTCTTGGTTGCAGTTATTCTAGAATAGGTTCTAGATACTACTAGACTAGGATATTATTAGATTGGTCTAAACCATCGGGAACTGTTGTTCCGATTTTCTTCAAAAATCAAGATGGTTAATGACTTAGTTTCTAAGTCATGATAGATAATCTAGATAGATATCCCTTTTAGGATATAATACTTTAGAGAGAATAGTTTCTTATGCAGTAAGAATTGACTTGAATTAGTTCATATATCGAGATTATTGACTGGTATTAAGAAAGCCCCATTAGGTATTTGTTTATCTAGTAATGACGTTTCTTAGCTTTAATGACCTTTAGAGGCAATTTGTCTGACACAATTTGCTAATCAATTATTTGCAATTGTTGTGAATAGTTGAATGCAAATAGTAAAGCTAAAGAAAAGAGATGCGTATAGCTGTGTATAGAAAATATCGATTTTCACAATACTACAACTATAGGTATTGGATACCAGATCTCCCATCTAGTTATTTAAAAAAAATAGTTAACGATTGTTTTGATATTGATATCGGAACTCACGACTATTGGATAGTTACTTGTTCTTTATAAACAATTGTTATATATTTTAAATATAACTAGTAGTGTCATTGACTTAGAGATAAACATTAAGAAATATTATTCGGTAAAATAAATAATTTAGAACGGTGCTTTATGAGTTTAATCACTTAAGCATCAGATGCTTATTTCGTATGGTAAAAGATGGTTTGATACAAGATCACACTACACATCCTTATCAATTTAATGAATATTGTATTCATGAAGGTGATTAAAATCTCGTTTAACCAATGATTTGTCATTGGACCACCGGATTCATTAAACTGATACAATAGATGTATGTAGTTTTAATGAATTGTAATTGTTTAAGGTAGTTTTCTTTACTTCGTAACTTAGTTTATGAATTGTCATAACTTAGTTACGTGTTTCTGAAAGAACACATATTGAACGTCTTGAAATGATCAAGCACTTTCAATCTGTTCTAATGAAACGCAGATTGAACATATTTAACTGGTTCAAATATATTCAATCTGAAATTTTAAAAACGTGATCCTTAAAATTCATAACAAGTATTTGAATTGTTCAAAGATATTTGATACGATCAAACATATGAATTTAAAGCAATTAGTTCTAAGGTTATTCAATGAATATGATTCATATTCAATATTATTCTTCCACGATTCCATCTTGATGGAATTGAGTAGTGGGAGCAGTCGAATCTTATATGATTTGATTCGTTTGATATTGAATGTTACCGAATTAGTTTCAATACTCTTAGGGATATGCTCCAGTAACACTAGTTCATCCTTTTAATTTAGGTTCCATTAATTTCCACAGTAACACTAGTTTCAATATATGTATTTGAGATATTTAAAGTAAATATAATACATATATTTGAGATATTTGTATTTAATTATTTAATTGTTAAATGATTAATATAATTAAAATATAAATATCTCACCAAATGATAAAGTTAGGAAATGATTATAAGTGTTTATTGTTGACTTTAAAGTAAAGGAAATGGTAGTCAAATTGGATTTGACTTCTTTGATATTTGTTTAAAATGTTTAAAATTGAAATATCATTTTCCTTTATTTTAAGTGTAATTTTCGGCCATATACCTAAATGAATATAATTGTTATATTTTTGAGTTGCTTTTTTTGACTTACTTTAGATCATTAAATGGTTTGATGATGATTAAAGCAAGTTGATAAAACAAAATTAATGAAATGAAAAATATCTAGATATTGTGTATATACACCTTAAATTTCGGCCAAGGCTAAATTTGTGGAGTATATATTGTTTTGTTTCATATTTTAGGGTTTAAGAAGTTCATTAGATACAAAAGAAACACAAAAGTGGTTGAGAGAAAAGTCTGAAGAAAAAAGGAAAAGCTTGGAAATCTTAAGGTTTTGTAAGTTTTCTTTCAATTCCTCCAACATGAAAAATATTTCTAACATACTTAGCTTCAATTTGTGATGCTTTGATGTTCTCTCTTCTTATAGTTTGTGTTTTATTTGGTTGAGAACTTGTGTGAAAGATTGATGCATGTAAGTGAGCTTAAACTTGTTTTAAAGCTTACTTTTGATTCTTTGAAAATCAAAGTTGTCATTCTAGAGTTAGTAAGCCACTCCTTGGTGACCTAGAACTGTTCTAGAGTTATTTCAAAGTGGTGAGGCTTGATTGGTGAAGTATTGAATGATTAAAGTGTTGGATTTTGTAAATTTGGTGAAATTGGACAATTTGATGAAATTAAAAATTAGTGTTCATAACCCACTCCAAATTTGGGGATTTTCATATATTGATGTATTATGGTATGAATATGATGCATGTAAATTTTTGGGTTGATTGGATTTGATCTTGGCATGTTTTGAACAAAACGGACCAAAATGCAATTACTTGACAATTTGGGGGTTGTCACGGCAATTAGGAAAAAATTGGGGATTTGTGTTAAATCTGATTTTGATGCATTAGATGTGCTGAAAAATATTTTAGAAATGATTTAGAATCATCCAAAATTATATTTGATAATTTTTGGACTAAAATAATCAATTTACAAAGTTTTAGGGCAATTCGGTAATTACCAAGAAATTTGATCTCTTGTGTAATTTTTTCAGAATTTGATAATTGGATAATTAAATAAATAAGTTTATTTAATTGATCCGAGAAAAAGTTTTGAAATCAGAAAATTTTGATTTTCCGCTATTCCGCTGCGTTACCGATATTCCCCCTTAAAACCCCTACAATACTATCATATTAAAATACGAAATACTATTAATTATAAAATTAAAATAATAAATCTACTAAATAAAAAAAATTTACAATAAAAATATATATTATAACTTTATAAGAAACATATTATACTATCTTATTAAAATAAGAAATACCACTAAATTATAAAAATAAATAAATAAATATAAAAATAAGAACCTTATTATAATAAGAAAATATATTATACCATTTGATAACTTTTTGAATAATATTATAGATAATCCGAATATATAAATAAATAAATACATTTATATACATGTTAAACATTTTAAAACTTTTTCATCGTGCCATGTGGTATCTTATCTCTATCATTTTTATTTTTAATTAAATTACAAAATTAAAATATCCCTAAAATTATTTTTTATTATTAAATTATAAAATAAAAATAGTAAATTATTAAAATAAGAAATTTATTACAATATAAAAATATAATCTCCTAACAAAATAAAAAATCTATTACTTTAATTAATTAATATTGTAATTTATTATTTTTTAAAATTAAAATTACAAACTATTAAAATAAAAAAACCTATACATTAAGAAAACATATTATAATGTCTTATTAAAATAAAAAAATATACATGGCACCCAATCTTTATAATTAATTTTTTTTATTAATTTATAAATTTAAAATAATAAATTAATAGAATAAGAAACATATTATAATATAAAACCATATTATCATCTTAAAATAAGAAAACTATTAATTTAATTAATTAATTGTTAATTTATTATATTTAAATTATAAATTAAAATGATTATTATTAAAATAAGAAACATATTATAATAAAAAAATATTTTAATCTCCCATTAAATTAAAAAAAAAATATGTTGCACTTAATCTATAATTAATTTTTTATTATTCAATTGTAAAATTAAAATAAGAAATCTATGACAATATTAAAACAAAGTCTCATATTTATTATTAAATTATAAAATTAAAATAAATCTATAATTAATTTTTATTAAATTGTAAAATTAAAATAAGAAATCTATTACAATATAAAACTTACTTTCTTATTAAAATAAGAAAATTAAAGAGAGCCATTTTTTTTATTTCGGTTCTATTGCCGATTGTTGTTTATTATTTCACTTTAAATTATTTCTATAAGTTTTCTTTCATGATCTTTTTATTATTTGTTGTGTTCAGGTTGTAGACTTTGACTATTAGTTTTTACTAAGTTAATCCATACTTAAAATTATTTCTATAACTTTTTTTATGAACTTCTCATTATTGTCGTGCTTCAACATGCAGACTATGACTATTAGTTTTTACAAAGTGAATCTGGATTAATCAATATTTAAAGTTAGATAAGGAAATTTAAGTTTAAATTGAATAAATTACATTGAATTTCATTAGAATTCATCCAAAAGAAAATTAAGCATTTTAAAAGTTATTTATGGTTATGAATATGATTTCAAATGAGAGGTAAAGATGATAGAGAAACTCTAATGTGAATAATAAATATTTTTTAATAATTGAGTGACAAACAAATAAGATATATATTAAATGTAAATAAATCAAATTGTCTAATTTAGATTATAAAATCGATAAGATCCGAAATATTTACAAGATCAATATCTAAAATAACATTATCTTTTTTTTTTTTTATGATATGAAATTGTAGTTAAAGATATGCTTAACCCGCACAAAGTACGAATCCTGTACTAGTAATATATAAAAGCTGAAAAAATTACTAGTTTCTCATGCATCCTCAAAAAAGGGAAGCTCTAATTAATTTGAGAAAAAAAAATTCAATGTTGGTGGCTTTTTTAAATTACTTGATAAATCAGTATTCTGTGTCTTTCTGAATTCAATAAATTCAGTTTTTTTGAATATGTGTTCTGTGTCTTTCTGAATTCAATAAATTCAGTTTTTTGTGCTTTTCTCAATTCAATTAATTCAATTTTTACTAATTTTCAATTTTTGTCTTTCCGAATTCAATGAATTCAGTTTTTTGTCCATTTCTCAGTTCATTCAATAAAGTTTTTATTAACATTCAATAAAAAAATCACAACCCATAATCTCTTGAGTGATATTTTGTCCAGTTTTATTTTGGGACTCCGTTTCTTAAGTTGATAAAAGAAATAAAGTGTTCAAAAATAAAACCCACAGAAAAATCATTTCTTAAAAGAAGATCTGGGTGTTCTGTTTTGTCCAAATAGGAACTTATTAGATCAAACGGATCAAGGTTGAGACTCCATCTTATACATGTAATTTTATTAGTTCTATGTTTCTATTGTTAACTTGATTTGTATTAATTTGGATTGCTGGAAGCTGATATTGACTAAGTTTTAATAATATTATTGTATTATTATTTTTGTAAGGGGGGTTGATGGATTGTTCAAGAATATTTTAATTTCCTGTAATTAGAAGCGAGATGAATCATTTAAAGTCAACTTAATCTGTTTTTTTGCATACAATTATGTGAAGCATTGTAATTGTTTTTTTTAACATATGTAAGAGATTGATAAGAGTCATATTTATGTTCTTATGAATCCATCAGCCAAACTTATACAAAAGGATTTCTCTGTCACTATTTTTGAAAACGGTAAGATAATTCAGTCATTCTGTAAATTTAATATGTTAGACATAGGCAAAGCTTGAGCCTGAGAGAAAAATACAACTTGTCAGGGCTCTTAGGTTGTAACCAAGACAAACTGCTATTTGGTTCCAAAATATGAGAGCCAAGTGGAATACCAAGTAACTGGAGAAAGACTATGATCTTCTCAAGAGACAATTTAAAGCTGTTAAGGCTGATAATGGAGCTCTCTAAGCTCAAAAGCAGAAGCTTCATGTAGAGGTAAATTCAAAATTTTACTAGCTTCTTGGTTTGGAGATACATAGTGACTTCTTTTAATTAATATTTGCACGACTTTTACTTTGATGATTTGATCCGTAAAATAAAAATGGAAATCAACTATGTTCATTTTTCTACGCTATTTTTTGACTAGGGAATTGATAGATCTTTATAAACAGGCATGTCTTTTGAGTTTGTAGACTGGGGACATAAAAATTTATTGGGATTTTATGCTACACTGTCTGAGACACTCAAAGCTCCTACATTCATCTTGGGAGCTATGAGATGCTCTCGTGAATTTGAGGTGAAATATTTAATATTTCATTGTCTTTTGGTTTTCTATTGATAAATTAATTGATTGTTTAATGTGGTTTATGTATTAATGTCCTAACTAAGATGTGCAACCTTTCACAATCCAACATCTTACATTCTCTTTTCTTAATGATTAACTTATAAATGATCCAATAATATTTTCTCAATACTCACTCTTTCACATTCAAGCAATTAATATTGTAACTGAACCCCAATTGAATTTTTTTTTAAACTAAGATCTCTACCTTTTCACATCCTAACTTTTCACATTATTTACCAACTAATGTTTGACTTAAAAAGAGTTTTTTTTTTGAAAAGATTGGAAATTCCGCACCACCCAAGCTTAATCGGAGCAGATAAAACTATCGAATGTCCCAGTTAAAAAAAAGTTAATGCCTAATTATAAAAAGTTCAATGGGGATGCATGCTTCATATCTTGCTATGCTACGAACCCCAAATAGATCACAAAATGAATCATTCCTATCTTGCTAGGTTGAATAAGAGAAAAATAATGACTAGTAAGAGACTTAAAATATGTGGTAGGTTATTCTATGAAAATTACACACAAAAATAACACATTAATTACAATATATCCAATACAAATCCCGCGCATTGCACGGGTCTCCATCTAGTTTCATATAATAACTGCATGAATTTTATATACGTTGTCACGAAAACTCAAGGAGTCCAAGGATGACTAAGACTAATAGTTGGTGATGCCCAATATATCAGAGAAACCAAAAGAGTCGTCACCAATCCATCCTCAGAATATTTGGATTTATAACTGTGGACGCTGGATTTCGCCCGAGGTCCACAATCGAGAATTTGTAGTTGGGGGCGCTAGCGATCCTGCTGCAAACAAAGGTAGAGTGAGCGGGAGTAGACTACCCACCGGTGTGGTGGGTGCCGGGGGCACTCCGACGCTCAAGTCAGTGATGAAGACGAGCTGTAAATAATGGAAGAGCGAGGCTTGACGTACCTTGACTTCCGTTGACTACCGTGAGGGCAGTGGGTCAGAGGTTCTGAGAGCTCTGGAGAGAATATGACTAAGCTGAGAGTTGTTTGAAGTTGAATATGATCGAGCTATGGATTGTCCAGCTATGGATTGTCCAGCCCCCTCTCGTAGACTTTCTTCTCTTATATACACACTCTCAGGAAACGTGTGTATTTATTACCTTTAATTACTCGTTCGTTGGATGTTGGAAACTGTCGAGTTATGTGAGATATTTATGAGTCTGGACGTTTCTTGATTTGGTATCTATTGCGTCCGTTGGCCCTCTTGATGACAATGAGCTTGGGCCCGTGAGGCTTCTTGGTCTGATATTGGTCGGTCTCGAGGTAAAATATCAATTTTACCCTTGGGCCCAAATTTGGCCCGTACAGTTTGTCCCCTACTCTCTAAGTCAAGTAGTCCTTGACTTGGAGAGTACTTGACGCGTGTGTCGCTTGAGGCCATAGTATGTAGGTGTACTCGAGCGTTGATGCTGCCAAACGAATATCAAGTTATGAGCTTTACTCTTCAAGAGCCATTGGGGAAGTACCCAATCGATTGAACCAGATGAAGGTCAGGATATAAGTCGTACGACATGTGTATTCCATGTCTACAACTTGACTCGATATGAGTCCGTGGGGGATGTCCCCGGTCGACTGAACCAGATGAGGGTTCATGAGTTATTTCATTTGACAAGTCTATGAACTGAAGGAAGTCCATGTCTTCATTTGACTCGACAAGAGTCATCTGGGAATGTCCCCGGTCGACTGAACCAGATGAGGTTCAGGATATAAGTCATACGACATGTGTATGTCTACAACTTGACTCTACATGAGTCCATGGGGGATGTCCCCGGTCGACTGAACCATATGAGGGTTCAGAAGTTTATTTGACTCGACACGAGTCCATGTGGGATGTCCCCGGTCGACTAAACCAGATGAGGTTCAGGATATAAGTCATACGACATGTGTATATCTACAACTTGACTCTACATGAGTCCATGGGGGATGTCCCCGGTCGACTGAACCAGATGAGGTTCAGGATATAAGTCATACGACATGTGTATATCTACAACTTGACTCTACATGAGTCCATGGGGGATGTCCCCGGTCGACTGAACCAGATGAGGTTCAGGATATAAGTCATACGACATGTGTATGTCTACAACTTGACTCTACATGAGTCCGTGGGGGATGTCCCCGGTCGACTGAACCATATGAGGGTTCATGAGTTTATTTGACTTGACATGAGTCCGTGGGGGATGTCCCCGGTCGACTGAACCATATGAGGGTTCAGGAGTTTATTTGACTCGACATGAGTCCGTGGGGGATGTCCCCGGTCGACTGAACCATATGAGGGTTCAGGAGTTTATTTGACTCGACATGAGTCCGTGGGGGATGTCCCCGGTCGACTGAACCATATGAGGGTTCAGGAGTTTATTTGACTCGACATGAGTCCGTGGGGGATGTCCCCGGTCGACTGAACCAGATGAAGGTCAGGATAATCCCCATACTACGGGTCGAAGAACCATGGGAGTCTTCAATGTCTTTTGGACCAAATGAAGGTCTATGAAAGTCTTCACTCTACAGACCTGACGAAGTTCCAAGACTTTTTCCTTATCATACTACTAAACCTGATGAAGGTCATCACACATTCTATTGATGAGGGCCCATGTGACTACTGTCGTGTGGACCTGTCGAATGGACTTGAAAAAAGTCCAAGAAAGTTATTATTTCTCACCTTACTAGACCTGAAGAAGGTCAATGAGGGTTCTCATTCCTCATTCTTCAAGACCTGACAAAGGTCATTGAGGGTATAATTCCTCATTCTACAAGACTTGTAGTCTGAGACCATGTCGTCTGAAGACCATGAGTCTACGGTCGAATGAACCTGATGAAGGTCCATGAGGGTTCTCATTCCTCATTCTACAGACCTGACAAAGGTCTATGAGGATATAATTCCTCATACTACATGACTTGTAGTCTGAGACCATGTCGTCTGAAGACCATGAGACTACGGTCGAATGAACCTGATGAAGGTCCATGAGGGTTCTCATTCCTCATTCTACAGGACCTGACAAAGGTCATTGAGGGTATAATTCCTCATTCTACAAGACTTGTAGTCTGAGACCATGTCGTCTGAAGACCATGAGTCTACGGTCGAATGAACCTGATGAAGGTCTATGAGGGTTCTCATTCCTCATTCTACAGGACCTGACAAAGGTCTATGAGGATATAATTCCTCATACTACAGGACTTGTAGTCTGAGACCATGTCGTCTGAAGACCATGAGACTACGGTCGAATGAACCTGATGAAGGTCCATGAGGGTTCTCATTCCTCATTCTACAGGACCTGACAAAGGTCTATGAGGATATAATTCCTCATACTACAGGACTTGTAGTCTGAGACCATGTCGTCTGAAGACCATGAGACTACGGTCGAATGAACCTGATGAAGGTCCATGAGGGTTCTCATTCCTCATTCTACAGGACCTGACAAAGGTCTATGAGGATATAATTCCTCATACTACATGACTTGTAGTCTGAGACCATGTCGTCTGAAGACCATGAGACTACGGTCGAATGAACCTGATGAAGGTCCATGAGGGTTCTCATTCCTCATTCTACAGGACCTGACAAAGGTCTATGAGGATATAATTCCTCATACTACAGGACTTGTAGTCTGAGACCATGTCGTCTGAAGACCATGAGACTACGGTCGAATGAACCTGATGAAGGTCCATGAGGGTTCTCATTCCTCATTCTACAGGACCTGACAAAGGTCTATGAGGATATAATTCCTCATACTACAGGACTTGTAGTCTGAGACCATGTCGTCTGAAGACCATGAGACTACGGTCGAATGAACCTGATGAAGGTTCATAAGGGTTCTTATTCCTCATTCTACAGGACCTGACAAAGGTTTATGAGGATATAATTCCTTATACTACAGGACTTGTAGTCTGAGACCATGTCGTCTGAAGACCATGAGACTACGGTCGAATGAACCTGATGAAGGTCCATGAGGGTTCTCATTCATCATTCTACAAGACCTGACAAAGCCATTGGGGGTCTTCATTCCTCATTCTACAATCCTCATTCTACAAGACCTGATAAAGGTTAGTGAGGGTTTTCATTCCTCATTCTACAAGACCATATATGCAGTGTCGAATGAGATCTTTAACGAGTGCCAAGCTTCACATGGTAGTGTCGACTGAGATTTTTAACAAGTGCCAATCTTCACATGTGTAGTGTCGAATGAGATCCTTAACAAGTGCTAAGCTTCATACGTGTAGTGTCGAATGAGACATCTTCTTCATGCTGAGTCTCCATACATGTAGTGTCGAGTGGGATATCATTGCCAAGTCTGGTAATGTCGACTGGGATATTATCACCCCATACATGTAGTGTTGAGTGGGATATCCTAATACCGATTCTCCATACATGTAGTGTCGAGTGGGATACTCAACAAGTGTCAAGTCACATATTATATTGTCGACTGAGACACCAATAACAATTACCAAGCTATATGTTGTAATGTCGACTGGGACAGCCATAACAAGTCCCAAACTATAAATTGTAATGTCAACTATAAAAAGTGCAAGCCGTACCTGGTAATGTCGACTCGGATATTATCACCCCATACATGTAGTGTCGAGTGGGGTAGCATCCTCATGATGTGTATCCGTGTAATGTTGATTGGAACCTTAGGCAACTCAGCCTACTTATTTATCATGTCGTATGAAACTTCAGCCAAAAACTGATCTTTCCTTCATGTCGTGTCGACTGGAACCTTAGCCCCTAACTAAGACATGTTCCTTGTCGTGTCGAGTGGTGTTTCAGCCCCTAGCTAGGAGTTCTTCCTTGTCGTGTGGAGTGGAACCTCAGCTTCCAGCCAAGACTTCTTCCTTGTCGTATCGAGTGGACTCTCTATCAGATACTAAACCTTCTTCCATCTGGTAATGTCGACTGGGATGTCCATGCCAAGTCTTCATTTGTGCATTGTCGTATGGGATATCATCACTCCAATTCCTAATACATGTAGTGTCGAGTGGGAGTTTTATGAAGGATAATTTTTTTTTAAAGTAACCAATGAATACTTATTTGGGAAGCTATGATGTCCCCAAGGCGACAATGGGTGGCCATCTAGCCCCATTTTTTATAGACTAATTACATCAAGTATCACTTTGTTGAAGTACATTGCTAGCACATCAGTTGTAGGGTCGCTTGGGCGGATTTGAGGTTCTCTCATTGTGATGGCTGGTGGAATTCTCTCTTTTCTTGTTTCTCTTATCCTCCTCCCATCTAATCTCAAATTGTGTCTGGCCATGGCATGATCCATAGTGTAGCATCGAAATTTAGTGAGCTTTTTGTAGAGTCCACTTTCTGAAAGTAATCCATTTCTGAATGCTTCCACTGCAGTAGGCTGATAGAGATCTGGGATTGTTATCCTCTCTCTATTGAAGCGATCCACGTAGCTTCGCAAGGACTCCCCTCTCTGTTGTTGGATTGCATTAAGGTCATTGGTGGTCTTTTCAAGCTTGCAAGAACTTGCAAAATGCTCCACAAATTTATTAGCTAGTTCCTGATATGACCCAATAGTCCTGAAAGGTAGATTGAGGAACCAATTGAGGGCTGGGCCTGCCAATGTTTCTCCGAATCCTCTACACATTCCAGCTTCCCATTGATGAGGAGCCAGATCAGTCGACATTTGTATTTGTAATGGATCATATGATCGTTCGGGTCTGTGGATCCGTCATACAGCTTCATATCTGGAGAACTGAACTTCCTTGGTAGTTCAGTGGAAGTGATGGTGTCCAAAAATGGGGTATCTGAGATCGTGCCGGCTCGGCTTCTTCTCACTGGTAATCTGACACCAGGTAGGCTAGAGAGAATTGCATCTTTGAACTCCTGCATTTCCTTGCGCATAGTGGAGGTAACTTGCCGTGCTTGGTCGATTGAGGAGACATGTTGACTTTTTTCTTGATTTGGTGGATGGTTGTCTGATGGCGGATTGTCACTTGTCACATTGTTGAATGCCCCCAAGAGATTGGTGGGGATTGTGGGATTGCCGGGAAGGTCTGTAGTATCAGGTTGTCGGGAGGTTGAAGAGATTTGCTCCAGTTGCTTCTGGAGGGTTATATTGGAGATTCGCATGGCTGAATTTTCCTCCTCTAAGACTCGTAATCGTTCTTGTAGAGTGGCCAATTGAGAGGCCATAGGGTCAAATGTCTGATCGCTGCTAGAAGCCATGTATAGCTGTGTTGAAGGGATCATAGACTGAGAGATCTTCGTCTGCTATGAATCGCTAAGTTCCCACAGACGGCGCCAAATTGTGGACGCTGGATTTCGCCCGAGGTCCACAATCGAGAATTTGTAGTTGGGGGCGCTAGCGATCCTGCAAAACAAAGGTAGAGTGAGCGGGAGTAGACTACCCACCGGTGTGGTGGGTGCCGGGGGCACTCCGACGCTCAAGTCAGTGATGAAGACGAGCTGTAAATAATGGAAGAGCGAGGCTTGACGTACCTTGACTTCCGTTGACTACCGTGAGGGCAGTGGGTCAGAGGTTCTGAGAGCTCTGGAGAGAATATGACTAAGCTGAGAGTTGTTTGAAGTTGAATATGATCGAGCTATGGATTGTCCAGCTATGGATTGTCCAGCCCCCTTCTCGTAGACTTTCTTCTCTTATATACACACTCTCAGGAAACGTGTGTATTTATTACCTTTAATTACTCGTTCGTTGGATGTTGGAAACTGTCGAGTTATGTGAGATATTTATGAGTCTGGACGTTTCTTGATTTGGTATCTATTGCGTCCGTTGGCCCTCTTGATGACAATGAGCTTGGGCCCGTGAGGCTTCTTGGTCTGATATTGGTCGGTCTCGAGGTAAAATATCAATTTTACCCTTGGGCCCAAATTTGGCCCGTACAATAACGAAAACTTGGAATCTTGCACCATCCTTGAGACTAGGGATGACAGTGGGTAGGATTTGGTGCGAGTTCGCCATTACCAAACCCGCATCCGCATATGTAAATAAATTATCGAACACACACTATATCCGCTGCGAGTTTTAATTTTTCATTACCAAACCCGCACCCGCACCCGCATATAAAAATAAATTACCAAACCCGCACTGGTACCCAGCAGATTTTTTGCAGGTTCTTAAAATATTGAATTCTCTTACTCTCTTAATAATACAATCTTTTTAATTAAACATTGATACTTTTTCATAACATACAAAAAAAAATGTATTTGACAGTTTACAAATTATGACACATAAATAAAAATTTAAAATATTTATAACATAATGTCAAACTCATATTATCACAATTACATCCATGAATCACTAGCTGAATATCATTCATTATGTTAAATTCATATCATCAAAATTATTGAACCATGACCAAAAACAATTCAAAAATATTAAGAGAGAGCAATTCAAAAATATTAAGAGAGAGCAATTCAAAACTTGTAAGTTAGTGAGTCCTTTTATATGAGAGATTTTTTTCCCCTAAAGATATAAAACAAAAAAAGAATTAAACTTGCGGGTAGCGGATACCCGCAGTGGGTATCCGCTGGTTTTGCTTAATTATCAAACCCGCTTAAATATTTACCAAATCCTACCCATTACGGGTGAATTTTTACGAGTTTGCGGGCGAAATTGCCATCCCTACGTGAGATTAAACTCTCACAAGGACACGTTATCCCGCATAAGAGGATAATTCCAATACCTATCCATGTGGATTAAGAAAATTAGGGGACTATAAGGAGCAAAAGGACAACTGACTTTAAGCAACAGGTCCTAACACCCTTATCTGTAGCTGCCATCCGCTCATCAATATCCAAATGCCAATATGGAAATATTTTAGGGAGTACGTCATCTCATGAAAAGGAGCCATCCGCTTCTTAGCATGTGTCCATGTAAGGACTAACAAAATGATTCCTAAAATATTAGAATGTTTATGTGAAATCCTTAAATCACTCCTAGGAAAATCTCATCCTTAAACTAGTCTAAGGATGTCCTAGACATCCTTATAGCACACATATAATGTCAAGTTGGTTTTGCTCCCAAAGAAAGGTTTTCAAAACAAAAAATTGATCCCTAATCTTGAAAACTCATATAAATATATTATAAATATATATTGGAAAATAGCAATAATTAAATAACACTCATAAATATATTTATTTATTAATTTTTACTTTTTTAATAAAATATATAGGCTCAAGTCTAAATTAGTTAAAAAAAATACAATACACACTTTTGCATCAATCTCATTCTTAAACATGTCTAAATTAAAACAAATAATAATAAAAAAAAAAATCTCTCTTTCTATATCCCTATCGATTTTTCCATTTCTCTTCAACTTTAATTTTTTCACTACCAACAATAGCAAGCAATCAACGGTTCACTATTTGACTACATTTCTTTTTAAATCCATTCATTTATGTATTTTTCCATTTGTAAAGGAATAGAGATTTCATTACATTTAAATAAAAAAAACATATTTATGCTTAGGTTTGATTATTGAACTTCTAATTTATGAATATATTTATAGTGATTTTTGTTGGAAAATGCTTATGAGTAACCATTTTGAGGCGCAATTTTAAGCATGATCCACTTCGTGTTAGTGGTTGTTATTGAATGATTCAGATACTCCTCCGTGAGTAGTTCGAAATGGTATGCTTAAAATGATGCTTGTGTGAATGAGAAATTGTTGCTCAAAGTTCACCCATTGGTGTTGGAAAATAAAGAGAAATGAGCTTGTCCCACATGAGAAAGCTATTAGAGAGAAGTTGTGCTTATATATGATTGCTCATATGTAGATGGGTAAGAGTTATAAGGATGGAGGCTCTCTCTACGTGCGCGCGCATGGGGGGTGCAAATCAAAATCCAAACAAGCTTGGCTCGTGTGCACCCGGGCGTCCTGCGTACATGAATGCCAGACCAAATTGTGCGAGCCCGACCCATCAATTTTTGCAAGTCTCTTTATTTTTCCAAGCCTTTTGAAGTTCCATAACAGTTAATTTAATTCTATTAAATAATTTGGGGGTTACAAGTAAATGGAAGGTCTCCCACTCATGTGATTAATTGACATGTTTATTTTTCTTTTATAAAGGAAGTAGTGCTTTCGTTTTTAAGAGCCAATGACATACAACACACACATAAGCTTTCTTTGTTTTCGTTTTTTTTTTTGGAAGAGTTCAAGCATTTTTTTGGTTCGTTGGAAACGAGTTTGGTGGTGCCCTTACTTGTTCATTTTCCGTTACATCCTGGGAAACAATCGTCTCACGTTCTACTCATCGGTAGGGGACGAATTTGTTTTAAGGATATTGTTGACATCAACAAGCCTCAGGGTCTGCCTCTGCTCTCAGCGTCTGCCCCTACTCTCAGGGTTTGCCTCTGCTCTCAGTGTCTGCCTCTGCTCTCAGCGTCTGCCTCTGCTCTCAGCGTCTTCCTCTGCTCTCAGCGTCTGCCTCTGCTCTCAGCGTCTGCTCTGTGGGTCTGACGTGAGGGTCTGATTTCAGGGTCTGCCGAGAGGGTCTGCCAGGCTGAAATTAAGCCTAATTCGGATTTTCTTGTAACTACCGAAATATTTGTAATATTTTTTAATACAGTCTTAAAACAAAATTCGACTATGTGGATATGGAAATCAGTCCAAACACAGTAGATCCGAAAATGGAAGCCTCTTCGGCTGGCCAGAATGTTTTGGCAGCCCCCGTGGCTGACCAAAGTGCAATGGCAGCCTCTTTGGCTGACCAACTTGCTTCAGCCTCTGGGCTTAATATGGCAGCCGCTGTGGCTGGCCAAGGTGTTGCTGTCTCTATGGCTAGACAACCTGTTGGACATGTGAGCCATGTCAATCATGCTGTGGAAAAACCTGACAAATTCACTGGTCAGAATTTCAAAAGGTGGCAACAAAATATGTTCTTTTACTTGACCACGTTGAACCTTGCAAGGTTCATAAAGGAAAATGCTCCTGCACCCATGGAGGGTGAGATTGATATCCAAGTGATCAGTGCGATCGATGCTTGGAATATTCTGAATTCTTATGTAGGAATTATGTGCTAAATGGGCTAAGTGATTCCTTGTACATTGTGTATGCCGGAATGAAAACATCAAAAGGTCTTTGGGAATCTTTGGATCGAAAATATAAAACTGAGGATGCCGGTACTAAGAAATTTGTCGTAGGCCATTTCCTAGATTTTAAAATGGTTGATTCCAAAACTGTGTTAAGCCAAGTACAAGAACTGCAGATTATTCTAGCAGAAATTCATGCTGAGGGAATGAGTTTAAGTGAAACCTTCCAAGTAGCCTCGATGATTGAGAAACTACCACCTGGTTGGAAAGATTTCAAGAATTATCTCAAGCATAAGCGAAAAGAAATGAGCATTGAAGACTTGGTTCTTAAGCTGAGAATTGATGAAGATAATCGAGTATCTGACAAGAGAGGAATCTCTCATGAGGCCAAGGCAAATGTTGTTGAACATGGCCATAAGAACAAGAACCTCAAGAACAAAAGGGTCAAAGATGGGCCCTAAAGGAAGATGTAGGCATTGCATTTTTGCATGTGAAACCCGATGATGAGTCTCAGTTGGAGGCACTACTTTTTTAGTCGAGGAAGTTGCGGGAAACGATCGTCGGAAGGGAACCGGTATTTTGATTAATTCTTATTCGCTGGATTAGCTTCGGGTTCGCTTGTTGGACCTCCGTTTTAAAACACACGTCCCAAATTGAATTTAAAAGAATTAAAACATCTAAAACACATGTCACAAATTTTAAATTAAATTCACAAACTAATTAAATAATTAAACCAATTAAATAACTAAATCGAAATTAAAGTAAATAACCAATTAAACCCAAAAGAAATTAAACTAAAATCAATTTAAAAAACCAATTAGATTAAATTAACTAACCAAGTTGAAATTAAAGAAATAACTAAATTGAAATTAAAATTAATTAATTAATTAAGTCATATACCCAATTAAATAAATTATTAAATAAAATCATTTCACAAATTAAATAAAACAAATTTAATTAAATAATTCACTTCCAAATTAAAATCAATCAAAATAAAATAATTCCTAATTTAAATAATTTAATCACCAATTTAATGAAATTACCCACCAAAAATACAATATCCTTACCTAAAATAACACACCTAATTTAATTGATTTCCCTTCCTAATTAAACCATGCAAACCCTAGTTCCCTCAATATATAAACATAACATTAAAAAAACCCTAGTCGGCCTCTCTCATCTATCTTTAAACTCCACTCTCACAATAATACAAAAACAACCCTAATCTTCATCTTCCACACTCTCCTCTCTGATTCACGGCCAAAAACAACAAAATAAAAAGAAAACCCTCTAGCCTCTCATCTCTCTAACCTTGGCACTCAGCAGTAACCAGAAAACCTTAGTCTCGTCCCCTTCTTGCTCCTCAGTTACTCGGCAAATAATGAAGAAACCTTAAACAGAACACTCTCTCACATACTGCCCCCTCTCTCAAACACGACTCCACAGCTTCACGCCCCTGACATCACAAACCATGCAGGTATGAATGAACAAAATGAATAAACCCTAGACTGCCCACTAAAACACATAGCAGTTCCATTCATTACAATAACAATCATCAAAAACGCCACTGACCTTCACCCTTAAGCCCACGCATCCTCACTGCAACTCTCCTCCCTGATCTTCATCATCAACCTCTCAGCACCCCTCCTAAAGCCAAAAAACCAGAAACCACAAATTAACCAACCCTTACCGCACAGCCCTCTCCACCGCACAACCCATAATTGCACGTACAAAACCCTCTTACTGCCCAGTAAACTGCACCCGAAACTGTCCAGAAAATACACCCAGAAACAGCAAGAAAAGTGCCCAGAAAACTGCCCAGAACAGTCCCCGAAACTGCCCAAAACTGCACCCCGAAACTGCCCAAAACAGTCCCTGGAACCCTTCCAAAACTGCAGTCCAGACCAGCCCTAACACACCTGAAAATAGTCCAGAAAACACCCTCAAACAGTAGCCTAAATTACCGAAAACAGTGACAAAAAAACTGCACCTTAAGACACCCCAAATACATCAAAAAAACAGCGGCGAAACGGACCAAAAATAGTAGCCCGAACAGCGAAACGACGAGGAAAAACGTTGGATTAGTGAACCAGAAAAGTTGCGGAGTAACAACCCTTCCGACGGCCGTGTAACGTGCTTTCTTGAGACGACAAAAGAGGTTAGACCTGAGGGCACCCTTTTATCTATTATCTTTCGTTTCTTTTATTTATTTTTAATATATTATTGCATGAGAGTCGTTTGAGGCATGATGTGATTATTGGATGAGCGGGACATGTGTTCCCTTTTGGGGTATATCGGATGGAAACCCAGACGTAAATTCCGTAGCCGATTCCGAATGGACGGTAGTGCGGTCTGCACTCGGGATACAACGCCACGTACCACTTAAGATATACTTATCTCGTCTCATCCAAATTTGTATTTGAGCATGTTATAGGTTGTAGGTTACTTATCTATTGTTTAAAGCATGATTTGTCCTAGTTTATTATTTATTGTCAAAGCATGATAATGTTAGTTTTATGCATGATAGGTTGCTTAGTTTATGTTTATATTCAAAGTTATTTGTTTATTTCAATTGAATGGTTCAATATGCTCGTTGTGTTATATTGCGTGGAATTATTTGGATGAAAGCATGTTAGATCTAAGTACCATTGAGCATGATTATTGAGTAGACTTGGTTGATTCATTGCACAAATTATATCATCACAAGTGACATAAGTAAGGGACCATTCCGAACCCAACAGTTTGAGGTCTTCCCTTGCGAGGGGTGAGTGCGGCCTTAAATCTTTGTCCCGGTTCACACCGGGTGGCGACTCCATGTTATTTCGTACTTCCCAACTAGACCGCGAGCCTAGAACAGCGTCGTCCAGGTCCTGTTGTCTACAGTCTGGCGACTCCACTGGGGATAAGAGAATTGGCCCCGAAATCATGTCTTGTGATGTGTATGATTTGTGCATTAGTTGACCGTTCCTATAGTGGGTTGAGGGAGTTCAATCAAAGGCATTGTCATAAACCCGCATGAGAACCATAGTTTTATATCCTATAAAAGTTGCCCATTTATCCTTTTGATAACCACATTCATATTATATCTCATATGTCGCATGCATCTCATGCATCATGTTAACCCTCTGTGTCTTAAAAGCCATCATAGATATCCGTTGGGTTAGAGAAAAAAAAGGGTTATTCAAGAGGAGTTTAGCAAACATTGATAGCGGGGAAAAGGAAATCGAGAAACAGAAAACCTCACGGCAAGGATAGAAAGACCATTGGGGGGGCCTTCGGAAAAAAAAAAAAAAGAAAAAAAAGAGAGAGAGAAAAGAAAAAAAAGAGGGAAAAGAAAAAAAAAAAAAAAGAGAGAAAAAAAAAAAAAAGAAAAAAGAAGAGAAAAAAAAAGAAAAAGGAAAAGGAAAAAAGAGAAAAGAGAAAAGAAAAAAAGAAAAAAAAATTGTTTGTTTTAGTCATTGATAGTTAGACATAAGTCCGATGATGAAATTGATTGCTTTAGGGTGAAACCTTAGAAACGATAAACCTTTGACGTGCTTTTATCTGATAATTTGAGTAATTGATCTATGTTAGACTCGTAAGCACTTGATTATGGTTCTTAGCAGTGAAAACCTGAGTAGTTAGCAAAGTGACTAGTCAAAGAAATTGTAGGTCGGTGAATGACCGTTTGCTTAGATGTCTATCTTGATTTGCTTATGTTATGATCTGTGGTATGGTTGAAAATGAAAGAAAAGTCTCTAAAAAAAAAATAAAAAAAAAATCGAACCACCTATAACCGATAAGCGTGAAGCTACCCATGGGCGAGTATTAGGACCACCATGAGGAGAAATGCTACCTTAAAGGGTATGTGTGTTGAAAAAAAAAAGAGAAAAAAAATGAAGTCCAAAATGAAAAGAAAAAAAATGAGAGACAAAGGAAAAGAAAGATAAACCATACCACATTAAGCATGGAAAAGCAATTGCGGAATATAATTGAGACATCTAGGTTGGTTTGACCCACCGATCCCGATTTTTGAAACGAAATCATCGAGTTAGCTTACTTAAGGATTAAGCTGTGAAAGAATCTTTGCACACAAACACTTTGAGTCTGGCCTAGATTATTTATTCAAAGACTTGGATTTGAGTTGCATCGAATGTTTTGAAGGTTCTCTGGTTTCATTACTGAGCATTCTTTGAGGGCAATAATATGTATGACTATTGAGACTATTTTCGTAGCATGTGATATAGTATGGTAATATGGAAGGCCCCACCATGTGGTTCATCTTGATCAAGTGCAAACAGCAGAGAACAGAAAGCTAAATTAAGACTGAGAGCGACCAGTCTACAACCCTGTGAATAAGAGGAATGACGAGAAATTGAGCCATGAGACCAGAGAGAAGACTGAGCAATCACTTGGAGAACTGGGGGAAGGCCTAACCCAGCGGAATAGGAAATTCATTCATGCATGCATGCATACACGTAACAAATTTTGCATTCTTTTTTTGTGTTTGTTTTGTTTTGTATTCACAGGTTTCAAAGAAGAAAAAGAGAAAGCGACAAAGACAAGACAACCAGAATCAGCAACATATGAGTAGTAGTTTGGGGGATGAGTCCCAGAGTTGAGGCCCATATCAGTATTCGCTTGGGGATGAGTCCCAAGGTTGAGGCCCATATCAGCAGTTTGAGAATGAAGAAGCCGAGAATGGTAATCCGAGAATGGAGCACAGTTCAAGAATGAACAGTCTGAGAATAAAGCATAATTCGAGAATGGATCAGAGTTCGAGAATGAACAAGCCGAGAATGGTAATCCGAGAATGGATCAGAGTTCGAGAATGAACAAGCCGAGAATGGTAATCCGAGAATGGATCAGAGTTCGAGAATGAACAAGCCGAGAATGGTATTCCGAGAATGGATCAGAGTTCGAGAATGAACAGTCTGAGAATAAAGCATAATCCGAGAATGGAGCACAATCAAGAATGAAAGAGTCGAGAATGACAGATCTGAGAATAGAACAAAATTCAAGAATGAACGAGAATGGCAAGCCGAGAATGGTAATCCGAGAATGGATCAGAGTTCGAGAATGAACAAGCCAAGAATGGTAATCCGAGAATGGATCACAGTTCAAGAATGCACAAGTCGAGAATGACAAGTCCGAGAATGGAACAAAGTCCAAGAATGAACGAAGAATGGGCAATCCAAGAATGGCACTCCAAGAATGGAACACGGTTCGAGAATGGACCACATCTCAGTAATGGTCCGAGGATGGACCACCTCACAGTAACAGTTCGGGAATGGACCACCATCAGTTCATGATCAGTATCAGCCGGGTATGGCATTCTGAGGGCGAGGCCCACATCAGTTCATGATCAGTATCAGCCGGGTATGGCATCCTGGGGGCGAGGCCCACATCAGTTCAGGATCAGTATCGGCCGGGTATGGCATTCTGAGGGCGAGGGCCACATCAGTTCATGATCAGTATCAGCCGGGTATGGCATTCTGAGGGCGAGGCCCACATCAGTTCATGATCAGTATCAGCCGGGTATGGCATCCTGGGGGCGAGGCCCACATCAGTTCAGGATCAGTATCGGCCGGGTATGGCATTCTGAGGGCGAGGGCCACATCAGTTTATGATCATTATCCGCCGGGTATGACACTCTGGGGGCGAGGCCCACATCAGTTTCAGTTTGGGGCGAGGCCCGCATCAGCATCAATATGGGTGCGAGGCCCATATTAGTATCAATTTGGGGCGAGGCCATAACAGTATCAGTTGGGGCGAGGCCCACATCAGCATCAATCTGGGGGCGATGCCCACACCAGTATCAGTCGGGGGCGATGCCCATACCAGTATCAGTTTGGGCGAGGCCCATATCTATATCAGTTTGGGGCGAGGCCCACATCAGTTTCAGTCCGGGGCGAGGCCCACATTAGTATCAGTCTGGGCGAGCCCCATATCAGTATCAGTTTGGGCGAGGCCCATATCAGTATCAGTTTGGGGCGAGGCCTATATCAGTATCAGTTTGGGGCGAGGCCCATAACAGTATCAGTCGGGGGCGAGGCCCATATATCAGTTCAAGGGCGAGGTCCCTATTGTCAGCGGTGTTGGGTCGAGGTGCCCCCGTTGTCGGTTGTAGTTCCGGGTCGAGGTGCCCAGGGTCGAGGTGCCCACTACATCATCATATTGAGGGCGAGGTCCCTATTTTCAGCGGTATTGGGATGCGTCCCAGGGTCGAGGCCCCCGTTGTCGGTTGCAGTTATTGGGATGCGTCCCGAGGTAGTGGACCCACTGCATCATATTTTTGGGGATGCGTCCCCGGGTCGAGGCCCACTTTGTCAGCGGTATTGGGATGCGTCCCAGGGTCGAGGCCCCCGTTGTCGGTTGCAGTTATTGGAATGCGTTCCAGGGTCGTGGACCCACTGCATCATATTTTTGGGGATGCGTCCCCGGGTCGAGGCCCACTTTGTCAGCGGTATTGGGATGCGTCCCAGGGTCGAGGCCCCCATTGTCGGTTGCAGTTATTGGGATGCGTCCCAGGGTCGTGGACCCACTGCATCGTATTTTTGGGGATGCGTCCCCGGGTCGAGGCCCACTTTGTCAGCGGTATTGGGATGCATCCCAGGGTCGAGGCCCCCGTTGTCGGTTGCAGTTATTGGAATGCGTTCCAGGGTCGTGGACCCACTGCATCATATTTTTTGGGGATGCATCCCCGGGTCGAGGCCCATTTGTCAGCGGTATTGGGATACGTCCCAGAGTCGAGGCCCCCATTGTCGTTTTGCAGTTATTGGGATGCGTCCCAGGATCGAGGTCCACTGCATCATCAGCTCGGCGGAGCAACAAGCAAGTCAGGTGGCAGCTGGCGCGCCAGGTAAGTAAAAATGCATTGCATAACTTTGATAGGATTGTTCAAAGTCACACACTGCACAAGTCCCATCAAAGTGGGGGCGACTGTAGGCATTGCATTTTTGCATGTGAAACCCGATGATGAGTCTCAGTTGGAGGCACTACTTTTTTAGTCGAGGAAGTTGCGGGAAACGATCGTCGGAAGGGAACCGGTATTTTGATTAATTCTTATTCGCTGGATTAGCTTCGGGTTCGCTTGTTGGACCTCCGTTTTAAAACACACGTCCCAAATTGAATTTAAAAGAATTAAAACATCTAAAACACATGTCACAAATTTTAAATTAAATTCACAAACTAATTAAATAATTAAACCAATTAAATAACTAAATCGAAATTAAAGTAAATAACCAATTAAACCCAAAAGAAATTAAACTAAAATCAATTTAAAAAACCAATTAGATTAAATTAACTAACCAAGTTGAAATTAAAGAAATAACTAAATTGAAATTAAAATTAATTAATTAATTAAGTCATATACCCAATTAAATAAATTATTAAATAAAATCATTTCACAAATTAAATAAAACAAATTTAATTAAATAATTCACTTCCAAATTAAAATCAATCAAAATAAAATAATTCCTAATTTAAATAATTTAATCACCAATTTAATGAAATTACCCACCAAAAATACAATATCCTTACCTAAAATAACACACCTAATTTAATTGATTTCCCTTCCTAATTAAACCATGCAAACCCTAGTTCCCTCAATATATAAACATAACATTAAAAAAACCCTAGTCGGCCTCTCTCATCTATCTTTAAACTCCACTCTCACAATAATACAAAAACAACCCTAATCTTCATCTTCCACACTCTCCTCTCTGATTCACGGCCAAAAACAACAAAATAAAAAGAAAACCCTCTAGCCTCTCATCTCTCTAACCTTGGCACTCAGCAGTAACCAGAAAACCTTAGTCTCGTCCCCTTCTTGCTCCTCAGTTACTCGGCAAATAATGAAGAAACCTTAAACAGAACACTCTCTCACATACTGCCCCCTCTCTCAACCACGACTCCACAGCTTCACGCCCCTGACATCACAAACCATGCAGGTATGAATGAACAAAATGAATAAACCCTAGACTGCCCACTAAAACACATAGCAGTTCCATTCATTACAATAGCAATCATCACCAACGCCACTGACCTTCACCCTTAAGCCCACGCATCCTCACTGCAACTCTCCTCCCTGATCTTCATCATCAACCTCTCGGCACCCCTCCTAAAGCCAAAAAACCAGAAACCACAAATTAACCAACCCTTGCCTCACAGCCACTCAACGCCACACAACACATTAATCACGCATGCTCACTCAACCCTGCAGCCTTCAAACACATCAATAAACCCATAATCCTCCTAGCCCCCACGTGTTCTCACAAATCATAAACCTTAACAACCTACTGCCCCTCGACCAGATTGATAATCTTCACGCCAAAGTCACAAACGTCCCTCAGCACAAGCCACAAACGTCCCTCAGCGCATCACCAAATCTGCCTGCTCCACGCCACGCCCCAACACTGCCACCTGCACGCACAAATTCCACACACTTCACGCACCCTTACTGCCCAGTCCATCACCACTATTCACCGCCTAAAACCTTGGCATAAGCGCACCTCACAGCTCCCTCCATTACCGCACAGCCCTCTCCACCGCACAACCCATAATTGCACGTACAAAACCCTCTTACTGCCCAGTAAACTGCACCCGAAACTGTCCAGAAAATACACCCAGAAACAGCAAGAAAAGTGCCCAGAAAACTGCCCAGAACAGTCCCCGAAACTGCCCAAAACTGCACCCGAAACTGCCCAAAACAGTCCCTGGAACCCTTCCAAAACTGCAGTCCAGACCAGCCCTAACACACCTGAAAATAGTCCAGAAAACACCCTCAAACAGTAGCCTAAATTACCGAAAACAGTGACAAAAAACTGCACCTTAAGACACCCCAAATACATAAAAAAACAGCGGCGAAACGGACCAAAAATAGTAGCCCGAACAGCTAAACGACGAGGAAAAACGTTGGATTAGTGAACCAGAAAAGTTGCGGAGTAACAACCCTTCCGACGGCCGTGTAACGTGCTTTCTTGAGACGACAAAAGAGGTTAGACCTGAGGGCACCCTTTTATTTATTATCTTTCGTTTCTTTTATTTATTTTTAATAAATTATTGCATGAGAGTCGTTTGAGGCATGATGTGATTATTGGATGAGCGGGACATGTGTTCCTTTTGGGGTATATCGGATGGAAACCCGGACGTAAATTCCGTAGCCGATTCCGAATGGACGGTAGTACGGTCTGCACTCGGGATACAACGCCACGTACCACTTAAGATATACATATCTCGTCTCATCCAAATTTGTATTTGAGCATGTTATAGGTTGTAGGTTACTTATCTATTGTTTAAAGCATGATTTGTCCTAGTTTATTATTTATTGTCAAAGCATGATAATGTTAGTTTTATGCATGATAGGTTGCTTAGTTTATGTTTATATTCAAATAGTTATTTGTTTATTTCAATTGAATGGTTCAATATGCTCGTTGTGTTATATTGCGTGGAATTATTTGGATGAAAGCATGTTAGATCTAAGTACCATTGAGCATGATTATTGAGTAGACTTGGTTGATTCATTGCACAAATTATATCATCACAAGTGACATAAGTAAGGGACCATTCCGAACCCAACAGTTTAAGGTCTTCCCTTGCGAGTGGTGAGTGCGGCCTTAAATCTTTGTCCCGGTTCACACCGGGTGGTGACTCCATGTTATTTCGTACTTCCCAACTAGGCCGCGAGCCTAGAACAGCGTCGTCCAGGTCCTGTTGTCTACAGAGGAGTTTCAAAGAAATCAAAATTTCAAGGAAGATGCTTCAACTGTGACAAAATGGGTCACAAGTCTTCTGAGTGTAGACTACTGAAGAAGAAAAGGAATCAAGAGGCTAATGTGATGGAAAACATGTCTCGAGATGTTTCAGACATTAACCTTTCTGCTGTGGTTTTTGAGGTGAATCTGGTGGGTTCTGACCCAAGAGAGTGATGGATTGACACTGATGCCACTCGACATGTGTGCTCGGATAATAGCATGTTTTCTTCATTTGAGCTTGCTGGTAATGGGGAAAAAATATTCATGGGAAATTCAGCAACATCTGAGATTGAAGGTCAAGGAAAGGTGATTCTGAAGATGACCTCTGGGAAAGAGTTGACTTTGAACAATGTTCTGTATGTACCTGAAATACTGAAGAATCTTGTGTCTGGATCGCTTCTGAACAAGCATGGATTCCAGATGGTGTTCGAGTCTGATAAAGTAGTTTTGACTAAAAATGGGATGTATGTGGGAAAATGATATGTAACTGATGGGCTCTTTAAGCTCAATGTAATGGTTGTTAAACCAAAGAATATCAATAAAGCTAGTTCTTCTGCTTATATTGTTGAGTACTCTAATATACGGCATGATAGATTAGGCCATGTTAATTTTAATTCATTGCAGAAATTAATTAACATGAATCACATTCCCAATTTTAAAATTGATAACAAACATAAGTGTGATACTTGTGTTGAGGCAAAACTAACAAGATCATCTTTTCATAGTATTGAAAGAAACTCTGAACCGCTTGATCTAATTCATACCGATGCATGTGATTTTAATTCAATACAATCGAGAGGCGGTAATAAATATTGAAAGATTATCTTTATTGATGATTGCACAAGATTTTACTATGTGTATTTGATGAAAAGCAAGGACCAAGCTATAGAGAAATTTGTTCTCTATAAGAATGAAGTTGAGAACCAACTGAATAAAATAATTAAGGAGTTAAGAAGTGATCGTGGTGGTGAGTATGTTTTTCCTTTTGAATCACTTTGTGAACAAAATGGAATTATACATCAAACCACAGCTCCTTATTCACCTCAATCCAATGTGATTACGGAACGGAAGAATCGTACCTTGAAAGAGATGATGAACGCTATGTTAATCAGCTCTGGCTTACCTCAGAATATGTGGGGAGAAGCTGTCTTATCAGCTAATTACCTTTTAATTAAGGTACCACGGAAAGAAGCAGGGAAAACTCCTTATGAAATGTGGAAAGGAAGAGTACCTTCCTATAAATTCCTACGAGTGTGTGGGTGTCTTGCCAAAGTAGTCATTCCTCCACCTACGAAGGTGAAGATAAGACCAAAAACTGTTGATTGTATTTTCATAGGATATGCACATAACAGTAATGCTTATCGATTTCTTGTGCATGAATCTAATGTACCAGATATTCCCAATAATACGATAATGGAGTCGAGGAATGCATCCTTTTTCGAATACGTTTTTCCCTGTAAAACTAATTCGAATTCAAATGTACACAAACGGGCACATGAGACTATCAGTGAAGATGGTCAGGACCAAGAACACATAAATGTTCCAGAGAATCAACAAGTTGTTGAACTTGAACCAAGACGTAGCAAAAGAGCTAGAACGGAAAAATCATTTGGTCTACATTTTTGCTAGAGAATGATCCTCAAAGCTATAACGAAGCTGTAAGGTCAGCTGGTGGTGCTTTGTGGAAAGATACCATCAATAGTGAAATTGAATCCATCTTACAAAATCACACCTGGGAGTTAGTGAATCTTCCTCCAGGATGTAAACCTTTAGGGTCCAAGTGGATTTTCAAAAAGAAAATGAAGGCAGATGGTTCAATTGACAAGTACAAAGCAAGACTTGTAATTAAAGGTTACAGACAACGTGAAGGTCTTGATTACTTTGATACTTATTCTCCTGTAACGTGAATAAATTCCATAAGGATGATACTAGCGATTGCAGCTTTGCGCAATCTTGATGTACATCAGATGGATGTGAAAACAGCCTTTCTGAATGAAGATTTAGATGAAGAAATCTACATGGAACAACCTGAAGGCTTTATAGCTCCAGAACAAGAAAAGAAAGTCTGTAAGTTAGTAAAATCCTTGTATGGATTAAAACAAGTTCCGAAACAATGACATAAAAAGTTTGACGACACCATGTTGTCAAATGGTTTCACAATCAATGAATGTGATAAGTGTGTTTATGTCAGAGAGACAGAAGTTGGCTATGTCATTTTATGTCTCTACGTTGATGACATATTGATTGTCGGGAGTGATGTTAAAATGGTGAAAACTACCCAGAATATGCTGAAATCCAAGTTTGACATGAAAGACATAGGTCTAGCAGATGTCATTCTGGGAATAAAGATCTTGAGAAGTCCAGATGGACTTATTCTTGATCAGTCGCACTATGTGGACAAGATTCTTGGTAAATTCAACAATAATGATTCTGCTGTGGCTAGAACTCCTTTAGATGTGAGTCTACACCTATCAAAGAATAGGGGAGATGGTATATCTCAAATACAATACTCTAGAGTGATTGGGAGTTTGATGTACTTATCGAGTTGTACAAGGCCTGATATAGCCTGTACAGTAAACAAGCTCAGCAGATATACGAGTAATCCAGTGGTTGATCACTGGAAAGCAATAGTAAGAGTACTCAGGTACTTACGTTTTACTCGTAATTATGGGTTGCACTATCATAGATATCCAGCTGTAGTCGAAGGATACAGTGATGCTAATTGGATATCTGACATGAAAGACTCAAAGTATACAAGTGGCTATGTGTTTACACTAGCAAGTGCAGCTATATCATGGAAATCCTCCAAACAGATCATGATAGCCAGATCTACAATGGAATCAGAATTCATTGCATTAGATAAGTGTGCTGAAGAAGCAGAATGGCTTCAAAATTTTCTAGAGGATATTCCAAGTTGGCCTAAGCCAGTGCCAGCAATTTGCATTCATTGCGATAGTCAATCTGTAATTGGAAGGGCACATAACAATATGTATAATGGTAAGTCTAGACATATTCGTCGTAGACACAATACCGTTAGACAATTACTCTCTACTGGAGTTATTTCGATTGACTATGTAAAGTTAAAGGATAACATTGCGGATCCGCTAACCAAAGGGTTAAACATAGAGTTAGTTGTGAAATCATCGAGAGGAATGAGACTAAAGCCCATTAGATAAATGTTTATTACGAAGGAAAACCCAACCTTGTTGACTGGAGATCCCAAGATCTAGGTTCAATGGGACAACCTACTCGTAAAGGACATAATTGGTTCACTGTAGGGGGTTACCCTCTAGTCCATTCCTATGGTGAAATAAAACAGTGCTCATATGGATAGAGGTTAAGCAAAGGCTTTTAATGATTCTTATGCGTCGGGATTCCGAGCAGAGTATTACGAGATACTCTTAAATAAGAAATCACCTATGTGAGAGAGAAGTGTGGCCGCTTCAAAGGGAATTGTACGGGGCCCAATTCTTAGAAACTCTCGCAGAACCAGGTTGATGTTCATGGCCAAAATGAACATAAAAATGAGAACTCTGATGTGTTAGGTAAAATATCTGTGTGATATATGTTCTCCATTTACATGAACGGCAGTATAGTTCAATGACATCGTGTCCACTGTCAGCCAGTAAATGAGATATATTTTCACAAGGGAAGGTTCAAAGGCTGAGGCCTACCTATCATATGCAGGTGTTGAACCGTTGAACTCTTCCAGGTCAAAATAAAATGTTTTATAAAATATTTTTATTTGACGTTTTCGCCAATTTCATTCATGTGGGGGATTGTTGGAAAATGCTTATGAGTAAGCATTTTGAGGCGCAATTGTAAGCATGATCCACTTCGTGTTAGTGGTTGTTATTGAATGATTCGGATACTCCTCCATGAGTAGTTCGAAATGGTATATTCATATGCTTAAAATGATGCTTGGGTGAATGAGAAATTGTTGCTCAAAGTTCACCCATTGGGGTTGGAAAATAAAGAGAAATGAGCTTGTCCCACATGGGAAAGCTATTAGAGAGAAGTTGTGCTTATATATGATTGCTCATATATAGATGAGTAAGAGTTATAAGGATAGAGGCTCTCTCTACATGCGCGCGCAGGGGGGGTGCAAATCAAAATCCAAACAGGCTTGGCTCGTGTGCACTCGCGCGTCCTGCGTACACGAATGCCGGACCAAATTATGCGGGCCCAGCCCAGCCAATTTTTGCAAGTCTATTTATTTTTCCAAGCCTTTTGAAGTTCCATAACAGTTAATTTAATTCTATTAAATTAATTTGGGGGTTACAAGTAAATGGAAGGTCTCCCACTCATGTGATTAATTGGCATGTTTATTTTTCTTTTATAAAGGAAGTAGTGCTTTCGTTTTTGAGAGCTAGGAGATACAACAGACACAAAAACTTTCTTTGTTTTCGTTTTTTTTTTTTTATTTTTTTTATTTTTGGAAGAGTTCAAGCATTTTTGTGGTTCGTTGGAAACGAGTTTGGTGGTGCCATTACTTGTTCGTTTTCTGTTGCATCCTAGGAAACAATCGTCTCATGTTCTACTGCACCATCGGTAGGGGACAAATTTATTTTAAGGATATTGTTGACATCAACAAGCCTCGGAACAATGAAGCTCTGGGTCTGATCTTCTTTGCTGGTTCGTTTCCGATTTGGTTATTGGAACGTCAGTGGCTGATTTCAGGGTCCGCTCACAGGGTCTGCCTCCGCTCTCAGGGTCTACCTCTGCTCTCAGCGTCTGCCTCCGCTCTCAGGGTCTGCCTCTGCTCTCAACGTCTGCCTCTGCTCTCATCGTCTGCCTATGCTCTCAGCGTCTGCCTCTGCTCTCAGCGTCTGCTCTGTGGGTCTGACGTGAGGGTCTGATTTCAGGGTCTGCCGAGAGGGTCTGCTGGGCTGAAATTAAGCATAATTCGGATTTCCTTGTAACTACCGAAATATTTGTAATATTTTTTAATACAAATTGTTTACTAAACTAAGTCGTGTACATTTATAATGTATAAAATATTCACATATCAATATAAATATAAATATTTTATATGTTTTTTTATTTAATTTTGCTCCCATTGACTTATTTTCTAATTACTGTTCTTGCATAATCCATTCTCAAGGCTATCCTGGGAACCCGAACGTTTTTTCATCAAGCCGAAGCGTCATCCCTTCCTTCCCTAAGTGAAAATTGGGAGTTGAATACCTCCACGTTTTGTAAGCATTGCCCATAAATTTTCTAATGTAATAATTAGAATTATAATAATAAAAAATGCGCTATTTGTTGTACTCTCATCAACTAAATTTAAAACTCCATTAAATAAACAAAAAAAATTTTTCACTTAAACCGTTTAAATTAATTATCTTTATATACACTGCATATTCATAAAAATATTCAGAAATAGTTTATTTTTCATACTGTGCTGAAGCTTAGAGAGAAACTATCGAGTCTTCTATGATGGCTTGATGCAAATGTTAATGCTATCTGCATACAAAGGAATCAGTTGAGGCCTAAGAAATCAAGCACTCCATGAAATTACATACAAGCACTACAACAATCAAACTCTATATTCTCAAGAGTGGGTGAATTGAGTTATTGTCTAATAATGCGAAAATAAAAATCTTTACTGATTTTAACTACTTTTACCGATTAAGCCTTAGATTGATTTTCTCCATTTTGATAAATTACCTATATGCAAGTTTATATTTAATAAGCATGTAATAAAATAAACTTGCGGTAATTAAAGAGTTTAAGGGATAGAGAAAATAACACTGTAAGTTATAGTGGTTCGTCAACGATGCCTACGTCCACTCCCTCAAGCCGTGCTTGAAGCTTTTCACTATCAATCGAGTTTTTGCCGTGACTCACCCGCAACCAAGAGTTTTACGCAATGTTCACTCCAAATCCTTACACTTTGAGTTTTCTACGTAGGCTCACTCACTAACCTTTACAATTACTCAAACGATGAGATTTCACAAACCACAAGTGTTTTGAATAAGAAGTTTGTAAACAACTTGGGCACTCACAAAGATAAAGAAGATTGTGTGAGTTGCTTACCTAAGTGATTTAAGCTCACTACTAAATATTAAGAAGGTGTAGTGTATGAGCTTGATGTATGAGAATGTATGATTATGAAGGTTTATGAAACTATCTTGTTTTTGCCTTAGTGTAATGTATATGAAGGTTGTGTAACATTGCAAAAACGAATTTGGACTCAATTTATAATAAATGCAAAACAACCCTAACTCTTCTGTCTGAGACCGGTATGCCGATCTCCAGACATCGGTATGTCGGTCTCTAATAGATATGTTACCATTTGAGAATCCGACCGTTAGACCGGTATGATAACCGGTATGAAGACCGGTTTGGTCCGTACCGGTTCCAGTGAGTATGCAGCATGCATGGTTAACCGGTATGGACACCGGTATGAAGACCAGTTTAGGTCATGTCGGTTTCATTAAGGAACTAGCCGTTAGGCTCACCGGTATGGAAATCGGTTTGGTATGTGCCGGTTTCAGTAGCTATGCAATCTTCAGTTTCACTGGTATGATAACCAGTTTAGTCTGTGCCGGTTCCAATGAGTGTGCAAAACAGAGCATCTCACCGGTATGAGACCGGTAAGGGACCGGTATGTCGGTCTCTGTACCAAAAATGCATATGTGAAGGTTTTAAGGCATTTTGTACATGAACCTTGTTTCCTTATGAGTTTAGGTACTTGAATAATCAATTCACAATACATTTAGAGCCCTAATCTAAGAATTCACATAAATTCTTCAATATGCGCCAGTGTTCACATTCTTCGATCTTCACCACCGTTGTACTTCGACATCTTTTTGTAATGTCTCGTTGTTGTGCGTCGAAGTATTCACTCATGTTGCATCATCAAAATCCATTACGCGATTGTGTCGTTAACAATCTCCCCATTTTTGATGATGACAACCTCTTAAAACTTGTGAGCTTTTGAGAGTCCAAATATTCCAAATTTTGCTTCCCCTCAATATTAGCTCCCCCTCAATGTGTGATTGTCTTCAATATAACTCTATAAGACTTAGACAAACACATTAGTACATTTACTCCCCCTTAATACAAGGGTGAGGGTAACACAAGTTTTAATCTCATTTCTAATGATTTCTCCCCCTTTGACATTATCAAAAAGTGGAGAAGCAAAAATTAAATATGTGCATTATCAAATGATGATAACAAAATTTATAAATATGCACATTTACCATTTCCCCATTTTGCCATAAAATGTAGAAATCATGCATAGACAAATTTCTCAAAATTTATACCAATGAATACCAATTGAACCATGCATTTTTAATGATTTCTCTCTATTTTCTCATTTTTACCATAATATGTAAAAATCATGCATATGTCATCATAATTTTACCAGTTGAAGTAAATATCCATGAATTTCATGATACCAATTAATCAAAAATCAAATATCCATGCATTTCATGATATCAATCTAAAATTTATGTCAACATGCATGCATTTCATTCATTCAAATATGTTAAATGGCAAAGACATATTCAATGCAAATCAATCATGTGATCACATATATATCATTTAACTCAATAAATCTTATGTGACACCAATTGATATTAAATGGGGTTAAATATATGATTAAGGCATATAATTATATCAAGTGAAAATCGATATCAATAGAAAGTTGATTCCTTGCCTAATCACTTGTATGCTTCAAAAATTTACACCAATTAAAAATATGCATACATATCATTTGGAGGAAACGGTACGAACGTTTCCGTGAATACGGAGTTTACCTATTACCGTTGTCATTCCTCATCTTTTTGAGCCTTTGGGATCAATTCGCAATTCTCTTTAAGATTCTTCCCAAAGCCCCCATACAAAATTATCAAGTGCATTTTGGTACCCAATATTTCTTGGGTCCATGAGGGTTAATTTTGATTCCTTGAGGAATCCATGCATTTTTAATCACATTTTTATTCATGCACTCAAATATTTTGTGTCTTTTCTTATTTCAAGTACGACATGTGATATTTTCATTGATAGCAATATTAACATGAGAATCAGATGCCTTAATAAAATAATTCTTCAAAAATTTTCTTTTAATGTAAGGTCTATATCATAATCCATCTATTTTAAAAGCACATTTTTGGGATCTAATTAGCATATTGAAATTTTTCTGTCCCAATGAAAATTTACTAACAATATTTTGTAAATCTTTTACTTTTTCATTTAAAACAACATTTTCATTTGAAATAGACTCACAATCACATATTTTTGAGTTAGATGTCATATTAGATATTATATTTTCAAGGTCTAGCTTTTTATCTTTTAAACATGCATTTTCATCATTCAAACATGCTATTTCTTTTTCATATTTGGCCTTTAAGCAATAATATCATTGTCTAACATGAATTTTATCCATACAAGATGCATGTTCATTTTTAAGTGATGAATGCTCATTTTTAATCAATTTATACTTATTTTTAAGCATTTTACACAACTCATTTAATTCATTAAAAGCTTCAAGTAAATCATTATATTCTTTAGATTTGTGTAACTTTTCTTCTTCGATTTCAAAGAAGAAATCCTCATCCTCGATAGCCATGAATGCTAGATTTGTTTTTCTTTGATCTCTTCTTCCTCGGATGAGCTTGAGTCGCTATCACTCCAAGTTGAAGTAGCTTTCAATGTCTTTTTCTTGGATTTTCCTTGAATTTTCTCAATGGGCAATCGGTAGCTATATGACCCGGTTTATTACATTCATAACAAACTAATTTTTTTGTGCTTTCGTGGATATTTTTCTTATTTCTTCTCATCCAATTTTGACTTTCCTTTAAGTTTTGCGGATTTGAGGAGCTTCTTGACCCTATTGGTTATTTGTACCAACTCATCATCACTAACTTCTTCAATTGAGCTAGTATAATCTATTTTTCTTGCTTTCAATGCAAGATTTTTCCTTGTTCTTTTCTCATCTTCCTCCTTTTGATATATTTTGATCTCCAATTCATATTCGAGCAATTTTCCGACTAAATCATCTAACTTTAAAATGTTCATGTCATTTGATTCTTTGATGGAGGATGTGTAGCTTCTATATTCTTTTGGGAGTGACCTAAGGATTTTCTTCACTTGATCGGTTGGCCCAATGATTTTTCCCAAAGCACCTAGATGGTTTATAATGATTGTAAACCTCAGATCATGTGATCAATCTCTTCCCCGGATTCCATTTTGAAATTATCCAATTCGCACATGAACCGGTTAATCTTTGATTCCTTCATTTGGCTTGTGCCCTCGTTGATCATTTCTAGATACTTACATAAATCATGTGCATTTCAAAATTCCGGAAGCTTGTTAATATGACTAGGATCAATGGCATATAGGAGATGGTTGAGTTCCTTAGCATTTGTGGAGCTTTATGCAAGTTCCTAATCGGTCCACTCAATATGAGGCTTAGGAATCTCCACACCATTACTATCTTTCTTCATCGGTATTTTTACACCCCGTGTGATCACCTTGAAAGATTGTGTATCTACGGCTAAAATGTAGTTAAGAAACCTCATCTTCCAATAGTTATAATCGGTTCCATTGAAGAATGAAGGTCTTGTAATAGAAAATCCCTCGACAAGATTTGACGAGTTGCTTGTAGAAGCCATGATCGCTTTCTCCGATGGTTAAGTATTTGTTGAGAAAACCTCACTCTGATACCAATTGAAATTACCTACAAGCACTACAACAACCAAACTCTATATTCCCAAGAGGAGGGGTGAATTAGGTTATTGCATAATAATACGGAAATAAAAATCTTTGCCGATTTTAACTACTTTTATCGATTAAGCCTTAGATTGATTTTCTCTATTTCGATAAATTACCTATATGCAAGTTTCTATTTAATAAGCATGTAATAAAATAAACTTGCGGTAATTAAAGAGTTTAAGGGATAGAGAAAATAACACTGTGAGTTATAGTGGTTCGACTAACGATGCCTACGTCCACTCAAGCCGTGCTTGAAGCTTTTCACTATCAATCGAGTTTTTGCCGTGGCTCACCCGTAACGAAGAGTTTTACGCAAGGTTCACTCCAAACCCTTACACTTTGAGTTTTCTACGCAAGCTCACTTACTAACCTTTACAATTACCCAAACGATGGGATATCACAAACCACAAGTGTTTTGAATAAGAAGTTTGTAAACAACTTGGGCACTCACAATGATAAAGAAGATTGTGTGAGTTGCTTACCCAAGTGATCTAAACTCACTACTAAATATTAAGAAGGTGTAATGTGTGAGCTTGATGTATGAGAGTGTATGATTATGAAGGCTTATGAAACACTCTTGTTTTTGCCTTAATGTAATGTATATGAAGGTTGTGTAACATTAAAAAAACGAATTGATGCTCAATTTATAATAACATACAAAGCAGCCTCAACTGTCCTGTCTGAGATCGGTTTGGTGGTCTTCAGACATCGGTATGCCGGTCTCTAATGGATATATTACCGTTTTAGAATCCGACCGTTAGACCAGTATGGTAACCGGTATGAAGATCGATTTTATCCGTGCCGGTTCCAGTGAGTATGCACCATGAAGGGTTAACCGATATGGTCACTGATATGAAGATCGGTTTAGGTCATGCAGGTTCCAGTAACGAACTAGCCGTTAGGCTCACCGATATGGAAACTAGTTTGGTATGTGCCGTTTCCAGTAGCTATGCAATCTTCAGTTTAACCGGTATGATAACCAGTATATTCTGTGCCGATTTCAGTGAGTGTGCAAAACAGAGCATCTCACCGATATGGGACTGGTAAGAGACCGGTGTGCCGGTCTCAGTACCAAAAATGCATATGTGAAGGTTTTAAGGCATTTTGTACATGAATTTAATGCATTTAAGTGAATGTGCATGTTTCATATGAGCTTAGGTACTTGGATAATCAATTCACAATACATTTAGAGCCCTAAGCTGAGACTTCACATAAATTCTTCAATATGCGTAAGTCTTCACATTCTCCGCTCTTCACCACCGTTGTGCTTCGAGATCTTTTTGTAATGTCTCGCTGTTGTGCGTCGAAGTCTTCACTCGTGTTGCATCATCAAAATCCATTACGCGATTGTGTTGCTAACACTGCAGGGTTGATAAATGAACAGAGTTTTGAAAAAAAATCATTTTCAAATTCAAGTGTTATTTATTAATATTTTTAAGATATTGGAAAAATTCAGTTTATTAACTTTGAATTGATAATCTTAGTGTTTTTTTCAGATGCGAATTTAAATAAAAAATACTTAAAATAGAATTGGATTTTTTCCAGCCAACTTTTTTTTTTTTGAAACCTGAAAATTCATTACTGAAAAGCGTCAATAATACACTTGATGTTTGAAGGAAAATCATCCTTCTACAGGACAGGATGAGAAGCCCAACGACTATCTTTGCAACCTCATGAGCAAAATCATTACAAAATCTAGAAGTATAACAAAGCGAAACCCCCATTAGGCTTGTTAACTTCTCATGAATCTCATTAATGATCCAAAAAATTTCTTTTCTAGAGCCCTCACTGTAATTAATCAAATCCACTACCCGTTGGAAATCCGACTCAACTATCATTCTAACTATCCATGCTTTCTGCGCCACCTGTAATCCAAAATTGATGGCTTCTACCTCCGCAGCTTCCACATCTCCAACAAAACTAGTACCCTTGTTCGCATAATTTTTTGTTAGTACACGTGTAAGGTTCCAAACCTCATGAGACAAAGTCCCAGAAAGGGGTGTTTGATTATAAGAAAATGCCTCCAAGGGGCACAAGCACACATATTACAACCCTAAAGATTACTATGCTAAGAAACACATTAAATTTAAACTACTTGTTCATTTTGAGTCTTTTTTTTTTCTGCTTTCTCTTTTTCCTACGCCTGAGCCCTTTATAGTGTAATGTCCCGTTAATCGCTCAAGCGGTTTTGCTTTCTTCGGCCCATTAAACCCCCACGTCTCCTACTCGCGTGTAACTACTAGATCATGAATGCAACCGCTGGGTCGTGCGTGCAACTGCTGGGTCGTGTGCTCTGATAACCGCTAGATTGTGGGGATTACTGCCAGACTGTGCAGTAACTGTTAGGTGGGCCTATTCGTAACTGGCCAACTGCAAGACACCTTCGCATATTCGTTCTTCTTTCATCGTTCTTCATTTGTTGAGAGATTCTTTATTCATTTTTCACGATCGTCCTGGGTCGAATCGTCCTGGATCGATTCTTTCTTCATTTTTCGTCCTGAATGACGCCATGCCTTTTCGTCATTTAGTAATTATTTTCCTGTTAACAACACTTAACTGCCACGGGCTTAACTCTACCCCCAATGTCCCTGATTACAACTCCAAACCCAACTAGATGATTTTATCTATCGATGGTCGCATCCGTATTCAACCTAGCCCATCCTATCCGCAGGGCTTCCCAAATTGTTTTAGTGCCACTCTTCCTCCTGCTCACATTGACCTCCACTAATTCAGGCAAATTTCTACGGCCTTTAACAAAGATTTCTGCCCGCATAACCAGCCAACTCTAAACAGTCTACATTAGATTATGTTTGGTGTCAAATTCCGAACACGTGTTTTTATTTTTTTGTCCTTGGTTTGAAGAAGAATGTGGGATTTTAAGTAGACGAACTTTTTAATTTGATAGATTGTAATTAATTTAATTCACGTGCAACTCTCTTCAACTTTTAACCATATGAAATTGGGATAGGATTTTTTTGCCCTTTTTTTGCAAAATATAAATAAATTAATGGTTAAATAAGTGAACGGATGAATTGAATGTTGAAGGGGTGTACATCGACAGAAAATCCCGAATTTTGGTAGGTGGGATCCCATCTCATTTCATTCGAGATTTGAAATAATTTTTTGCCCCGAATAAAAATTTTGTTCGGGATTCAAGATGATATGTCGTTCCAAATAAAAAATCAGGCTGAAATTTGGGATGATATTTTTGTCCAAAATATCAAATTTTAGCATAAAATCCTGAATCCCAATCGGGATTCATGATCTCGCATCATTCAGTTCGGGATTGGGGATAATTTTTTATCCTAATTCAAAATACCAATCGGGATTAGGGATGATTTCTTCATCTCAAATAATAATCGGGATAGGACGAAATGACACTTAATAGGGACGAGACGTCCCAATTACCATCCCTAGTGTACGATATGAATGTTCAAAATAATAATATTATATTTGCTTATAACAGACTATCTTTATTAATAATTTACTAAATATGTATTTTTGTAATAATTAATTTTATTAAAATCTGAGAATTTAGAGTATTTTTTAAAAGACAAATAGCCAACCTCACAATATACATACATATATATATAATTTGCAGTTAATTTGCTTGGCATCAAACCGATGAATTACAAGAGCCCTTAATTTTGCAGGAAAAAAAGGGGATACATAAAGCTTTTCACTACTCCGTCCACACTTCACACTGTGGTTTTTGTCAATTAATAAAATCGGGCATATAAATTTTCAACCAATAAATCTGGACTAATTAATTAATTTTTTTAAAAAAAAAAAAAATTAAATATAGTCCTTTAAGTTAATCATTTAATTCCATGAATGAAATGGGGTCAACCAATATTGATACAACTCTTTTCATAGCTCTCGCATCTGGAGCTCCATGCCCATCTCCATACTGGTAAATGCATTGAGCTATCCGAGCAAGATTACAAGCTGCTTCTGCAAAAATTTCTGCAAATAGAAAATGCTCATCCATTCTACTCTTATTCATTTTCTTCCAGGTTCTGTCAATTATATTCCTTAATTTTTCTCGAGCAAGTTCCTCAGTCACACCAGTTTCATGCATGTAGGATCCTATTGAACTTGCCGTTTCTCCTCTCTCCAATTCGGCCTATGGTTAATGCAATAAAAAAGAAACATTAACCATCAAGTAAAAAGCTGAGTATTCATATTTTCAAGACTTTATCTACTAGACTTTTATAATTAATTAAGAGTCTATTTGAGAGTGTTTAAAATCATATTAAAAATATTTTCTCAATGTTAAAATTAACGGAGCCATATATAGTCAAGTGAAATCTAATTTACGAAATAATTTGATTTATGTACGGCTTACTGCAGTACATAGACAGGAAATCATAAGCTTCTTTAACATAAAATTGATTTTTGACTTTGTAGTAAAATCATACCTTTGAAGTTACCAAATCATTGCAAAGTCGAAAAATTATGGAGGGCTGGCGCAAGAGATTTTGGCAATTTCCCAAGGACACGAGTGCTTCCGTGGTGATATTTCCACTCAATAAGAAATAAGAATGAATCAGGATAAGCACTCCTGATGATGATCGCCATCCATTTTCAAAATACTCTTCAAATGTTGGCGTGTATTTGTTGCTACTCCATTTTGCTTCTTGTAAAAATGCTTTGATCAGATCCCCCCACTAAAGATTAAAAATTATAAGTTAATTATTTGGATGTGTTAATTAAAAGGGATTAATTTGACAAAGATAATGAACACTAATTGCTTATAATACCGCTTTTGTCAAGTATGAAATGACGTTTTCTCCATGTTCTTTCAGAGTGTCATAAGCCATTTCATTGACAGTGTTATAAAGAGCTAGGAAAGTTATTTTCATATAGTCTGGAAGATCATTCACCGCATTGATATCCCATCTGACAAGTGATAACCGTTAAGAATAAAAGCTAAAGCAATAAACAATCACATAAAAATACACGATTTATTTATTTTCGTGTCAAATTAGATTATATCTAAGGAGTTACTACGTTGAAAGAGTAAAATGTAATATAATATTTCCCAACTGGTATCAAATTCCATGCAAAATAACAACACCACCACCATCAGTTAAGCATTCAAATTTATAAAGTAAATAGCTCCATGTGTTTCTTCAAAATTAGTACAAACCTTTCAACTGCATTTGTAAAAAGCTCCAATTCGTCTAAAGTTCCATACACATCATATATGTCATCAATGACTGTTATAAATGCAGCCACCTTTGTTATCCCTTTTCTGCAATTGCTATATTGTGGATCAGGAACCATTCCAACACTCCAAAGGAAGCATTCTGTTAGCCTGTCCCTGGCAAACTTCAACTTTTCTGTCAAATCAATTTCTTTCCACCACCTAAACATTGAAGCCATTAATTAAGGTAATTCTTCATTACATAAAGAAAAATGATATTATGCCTGAAGGGCATGCCTACAGTAAAAATACTTTATGCCCGAATATTCGGGCATGTCCTTCTGGCAAAGTAGCACCGCCGTTACATAAATATTTTATGCATAGTTTAATTAGTGAACGGACCTTGACATGTCTTTAAGATCTTCTTGGTATATGGATTGCACCCTGTTGAAATCCAACTTGGCAAGTTCAAGCAAAAACTTGTTTGCGTTTTTTCTTTTACTGTATGATTCAATATACCACCGGGCTTCAAGTCTAGGCACCCGATGATGCCAAGCTAGCTCCAATGCAAGACTAATTAATTCTGACATGGCTGGGTCTATTTTTGTTTTAATTTGATTATTAAGATGTGTTCTTGAAAATGTTAAGGCCTCATCCAAGAGCTTTTCGCCTACAAAGGCGAGATGGGAAGCCTCATACAAACTTAGAATTCCTTTGACATCATTGTCAAGGGTTGCCATGAATTTACCTTCTTGGTCCATGAAAGTCTTGAACACATCTGTTGCCACATAAAAATTATCTACTGTTAACCCAATAAGGCGAGAAAGGACATAAGTAATATGTAATAAATAAATGAGAATTATCATCTGTCCAACCATTGTTAATGTTCGAAAATATATTAGATTTTGAAAATCTTCATCTGTGTACTCTAAATTATGGAAAACGGACATATTACTCTCAATTAAATTACTTGTTTATGGTATGTAAAATATCTTTTTTCATAATTAGTTTTAGGTGTAAAATGTATTTTTGGAGGTAAAATATATATTTTTCATCACGACCTATGAAATTTTCAAAAAACTAATATATTTTTTTCGGATTTAACTTGATTTTGAATGGACGGATAATAATTTTCATATCAAGTTCTCTCTTTATAAAAGGAAGTGAGCACCTTCGGAAATTTCATAGCCATGTTGCCTAAGCAGCCTGAACCTAAGAGCAGCAACATGGAGTTTATTCTGTACATCGACATGATCATATTCTTCCCAGAAGAGAATTATATCAAGAGCTCTCTTTATCTCATTTTGAAAGCGATATCCCAATCCCAGCCGTTGAATGTCATCAATCACTTCAAGAATCTCCAACAGCTCTTTATTTTCTCTGTTCATCAAACATCTCACCTCCTCATCTAGTTTCTTTGCCTTGTCCTCGTACTTTTCATTCTACCAAATTACAACAAGGTGTAGAAAATTAATGAGAGACATTCAAGTTATTTATTTTAAAACGTAGGGGGCTCCCAATGCCTAAATTAAATTTTCAGCTAGGATTTGAACACGGATAGATAAGTCCTTGTAGCCACCTACCTACCCTTTCAAATCTGGGTGACAAGATAATGAAGGTGGTTGGAAAACCACTCACTCGGGCCCATGGGGTTATAAGAGGCTTACAAGTTAATTACATATATTGCATGAAATTAAGATGAGTTGTTAATAAATATTTAGATGATTAAAGTAACTACCTGATGATTACTCTTCAAGGATTGCACAAAATTGTAACTCCAATTGGTTGGTTGATACTTGGCTGAGCTTCTATCTTTGGCCGGGTTAGAAATTTGAGTGCTAATTGAACATTTAGTTGATTGTTTTCTTGGGGGATGATGATCAAGTGCTATTTGTAGAGGATTTGTGGGAATGTTTTTGTGTGTAGGCAAGCAAGAGAGATGATACAGTGACATTCTGCAATGATGCTTGTATGATCTCCAATATATTTCTGGCTTAAATGAGTATTGTATTGTGCTAAATATATAGACGTGCCTAAGGAGGTGCAACTTGGTGGCAAAGAGCTTACGATGTATTTCTTGTAAGAGCTTGGGACAAACAGAGATTTTATCTGCTCTGTTTAAGTTTTGATCGGGTGTTTTGATCGCAGAATTTCCAACATTATATAAACTTTCGAATCCTTATTATGATGTCATTTCAGGATGTGACTTGCATCAGCGGGGATAAATAAAAATTGTGCCTAAAGACTTAACCGAGTGGTTTTAACTAGTTTCTTCTAACCAGTAAATCCGGATTCTTGAGGGAAATAGAGCGCTGAAACATATTTAAATTTTTACCACTCATATTTTTAGATATAGAGTAATAAAAAAAAAACTGGATAAAGAGAATGATCTTTCGAGTGAGTTTCTTTTTAAATTCATATTGAAAAACACCAAAAATATAATAATAGTATTTTTAGTTTATTTTGAAATTTTGGTCCAAATATATATTTTACCTAGCAAGTTTGGTGTTCGGAACACTTAATTTAAGATATTGTTTGTCACTTCTCAGAGACAATTCCTGCCACATATGATAACCATGCGTTAGGCAGACCTTTTAGGTAATATTTGATAAAATTATTATTTGATAATTTGTAATTATAATTGCTATGATGTCATTTCATGATGTGAGTTATATCTACACAATTCCTGCCTAGGTACTGAATTTTTCTTAGATTGTTATTTAGTTATAAATGCATCAAGGGTGTGCATGCTCGAAAATTATATTATGTGCCGGATGTATATGCCATCTCTCTCACAGCAGGCAGGCCCCATAACTGTGTGAGGCTCGCTGTGAGAGAGATGACATATACACCCGGCACATGATATACCACATTGTGCATGCTTAACCTACCTAACCTGCGCGTGGGTCGGATTGTGTGGCTTGAATCTTTTTTTTAAAATTTCAATAATTTATTTAAAAATTCAATAATTCACATTAAAAATAAATAAATGCATGTATAAAAAGATTAAAATATAAAATATAATCGTATTAGATTGAAAAAATATCTTATTGGTTAAAACTCAACATTTTAAAAATTAATATATGGGGTTGGATTTTTTTTTCAACATACACGGGTTGGGTTTGCACCCCTTAAATGCTCCCACATCGATAACTCATGGAAAAGGTGTATTACACAAACCAGAAGAGGCACCTTTCCCATTCAAGGCACTCTTTTTTGAAACACGTGAATGTTAATTAATTATATAAAAAGTATGTTGTATTAAACTTGAATGGAACCAGAGCTCTAAAGTTTACTAAATAGTTACATAAAATCTTTTTATTTTAGAAATTATTACACAAATCTCTTTTTTTTTGTTATATACTCTTGAATATAGTTAGAGCTTTTATAATTACTATAAATACAATATATATTATATATATATATATATTATATATATATAATTATATGTGTGTTTGTGGAAGATCCAACATTTGATGAAATGACACGTGACTAGAAGAAGAAGGCTTCAGAACCTCTCGTTAGAACTAGTCTTCAAGACCTAACGTCAGAGTCTGACGACAGAACCTGTCATTAAAGTTTGGTATTAGAACCCATCATCATGATATGAATTCAGGACCTCCATCAGAATATGAATTCAGGACTCACTAGTGGGAAATCCAAACCAAACTTGACTCTCACGAAGGCAAGCACAGGTCACGCAAAGAATAGATCTGATTTTTTTAAACATTGGAAATCTCGCCACCAAACCCCGGCTGCCCAGGCTTAAGCAGAGCAGGTAAAACCCCAGCTATATTAGGCTCTTATAAGAAATGCACCCCATAAACTCGAGCGTAGGATCTGACAACCAAATCCTAAGCCATTTGCAACATCATAATAAGCTTATCTTCTCGGTTCCATACTATACTATATTTTGTTAGGGTTGGTGCTCAGAGCGCCAATTTCTTATGTATTTCCCTGTAAATACTCTTATAAATATTTTATTTGTGAATAAAATGAACAGTTTCTTTAATATTACTTCTTCTATATTTGGCAAAGACGTAAATGACCATAGAGTGATTGGTTATGATACAGTTGAAAAAGTGTCGCAACTGTCATTGAGTAGTATCATAACAATATCATTCTTTAACAGTTCATGGTTATGGTTTACAATTACTTGGTTAGTAAGTAAATCCGCTGAAACCGGTACGTGTCGTATATTGGAATATTGGATTCTAATGGTTTCTCAATGAACCATTAGTCTCGGAAGACTCGTATAGACATGTAGGTGTTTATATCGGATAAACACTGAATGACTCACCGAAGATTCTTAATGGATGATACACCAACGTCAATAAGAATCTTCTCGGGTTGAGTGAGCATAGTGATTCTTTGATTTGAGATACCACTGTGGATATATAAGTTATCCTCCACACTTTGATGGCAGTCACGTCACCGATCTATTTACATCAGACCTCCGTCTGTTCGTTGGGTGTAGACTATACTCAGGATATCCTGTGCATATCAAGATAGGATCCGTCAGTTCTGTGTACAGAGCATATGTATTCAATATGGAATTAGTAATCTGTTAAAATCCATGGGCCCGTGGTACACTATAGAAGTGAGTTCTAAGTGTTATTAGAGATTACTAATAGAAACATCGACGTGATTATATCTATAAAGATTTGATGTTTATATCTATATCTCTAGAATAATTTGGATACCTGTGACGTAAGGATTATACATATGCAATGACCTCGACCTGTATGGTTCAGAGAGTTTATCTGTGTTCGTCATAATTTACGGGTGGGAGATTATGGACATGAAATTGGATTTCGTGACGGATATGCTTGAACCTAGAGAGTCTCACTAATGAAATATACTCGTAGAGTACTAGGGCAACTTTTATGAATAATACTGATTATTTATAAGTCGTTTAATGGTTAAACAAAGATATATGCGATTGAAATCTTTCGGTCATTTGTTAAATGTCAAATTGTGATATTTGACATTTATAATTAATATATGTATTTTGATTATTTAATGTAAATATAATACATATATTTAAGATATTTGTATTTAATTATTTGATCATTTAATTGTTAAATGATTAAATTAATTAATCAATAAATTTATTGTTACTTTATTAAAGTAAGCAAATGGCCATTTTTGATTGGATTAAATGGCTTGATTTAATTGGAACATTTGGTGGATTGTATTAAATTTTTTAATGATTTTTTACCACATGTTTTATTAAATTATTTTCATTTAATTAATTGAAACAAAAGTGAAATACTTGGCTAATAATTTTCCCCTAATTTTTGGCAATTACAAGGAAAATATATAAGCCTTTTGTTTTCATTTTGTTTCATAATTTTCAAGTTACCAAAGATTTACAAAGAAAAGGGTTGAGAGAAAAGTGAAGAAAGAAGAAGAAAACATTGATCAAAATTGGATTTTGTAAGTTTTTCTCAACTTTCTTTAACTAGAAAATTATTTCTAAGTAACTAGGTTTCAACATGTGTTACTTAGTTTTTCTCTACTCTTTTAAGCATGTAATTGGATGGTTTGAAACTTGTTAGAAAGATGTTAGCATGTATGATTATTAAAGAATGCTTATTAGGAGTAATTTATTTTTCTTTCGATTATTTGATAATCAAGTTGCCATTCTAGAGTTGCTAAGCCACTCATTAATGATATAGAATTGTTCTTGAGTTGTTTCATGACGTTGAGACTTGTTTGGTGTGGTAAATATTGAATTAAAGTGTTGAATTTAATTAATTTGGTGTAATTTGGTCAATTTGACAATTTATAAATTAGGGTTCATAACCCTTTCCAAATTTGATAATTTTCATATATGTGATTTTTGTTGATGTATATATGATATATATTAAATTTGGGATTGATTGGATTTGATCTTGACTTGTTTGAATAAATTGGACCAAATTGATCAAACTTGAAAAATGAGATGTTTCCGAAATTATGGGAAAATTGATTTCTTGAATTGCAATTTATATATTTTTTTATGTATAAGACATGTATAAATCATTTTGGTAGTGATTTGAAATCATTTAAATTTGTATTTGACAATTTGAGGACCAAAATGAACAAAATGCAAACCTTTAGGGGCTAATCGACAATTATGAAGAAATATGATTTCTTGGGTAAAAATTTCAATTCTTAAGTATTGAGTAATTAAAATAAATGAGTTCATTTTAATTGCCTAAGAAAAATTATTGAAATCCGAAAATTTTGATTTTTCGCGTTCCGCTGCGTTTACCCGGAATTGCCCCTAAAACCCCTACATGTATCTACAAAATTCTGGCATCTCATTAACTTATTACCTACCAAACCACCCAAACCCGTGGCTAAGGACATCCCAAACCCGTGGTGGTTTAGTCAACTAAAACTATAGCTGGTTACTTCATATGGATTGCGTAAGTTAATACCTAAGCATTTGCTAGCTATGAGCAGTATAACTTTTACTGAAACACTGAGATGAATGACTCATAGGTGATTCCTAATAGTTGGAAGTACACACCACTGTCAATAGGAATCTCTTCAAGTCGAGTAGCATATGAAATCCTTTGACTATAGGATAACATTGATTTTGTGTGAGATCCTCCACACTTTGATGCCATGTATGTCAGAAACCTTTCACGGTCTGACCTCTAGATGTTCGTTGAGTGTGGACCGATGCACTCAGTAATTAAGTGCGAATCAAGATAGGATCCATCGACCCGAATGTGTACCATAAGGGGTTTAGGTATCCATGTTAGTAAAGTCATGATTCTTAAATCTTTGGCCAAAGTCGATCACCTGGGGTGGATCGCATCAGTTATGAAGAATCGTGGACATGTCGACATGAGATGTGCGACTCGAAAACTTGACGGTATATTCTATATTTCCTAAGCACAACTCGGATAGTCTACGACCAAGGGATTGTTAGACATATGTGATGACCTCGACTTGTATAGTTCAGAAAGTGTTGGACAATATGACCCATAGCGTCACTATTTGTACAGATAATGGTGTTGTTGTACAAATTAACTATGTGACAAAGGAGATTGCACTCTTATCATTTGTGATTAGATCACCTAGATGTATAAATGATAGGAGGTCCCTATGATTTGTTCCTGGATTGAGAATGATATGAGACAGTATCAATCCACGAAGGATAAATCAATAAATATCCCTAGTCAGAGTATTATCGAGATTGGACATCGATGAATACGTAAAAGACTAGTATTACACTTGTGCGCGTTGTGAGGGCACAACGACATAGTTCTCATATATTTGGGAATAGGATACTAATGCAAGTGTAATATGAGGTTGTGTTTTACCGATGGTACGGGAAACAGCTTCGCTCTGGATAGACCCCCTCGGAATTCCATTGGTAGTATGACTATGTGTCTATGGAAGTCCGAAATCAGGGTAGGTGTATTTGGTCTTAACCTGAGACTTGCACCGCTAATACTTGTGACAATCAATATACTTTGGTTGCGGTCGTCCATGGCTTTAACAGGTTCTGTGTACGCCTATGCTGGGTATATTGAGAATCGTAGTGTGTTGGGTGTGATGTCAAGACAGAAGTGTCACTCCAGTCATATGGAGATGATGATCGCATAAGGATACATAACTGGTTCTCTAAAAAGGTTGCAACCGTCGGGATAATATGACTTGGTCATGATTATCCGATAATAAAGAGACTAGTTGCTCGTAATCCGATATATGCTTCGTACGGGGCAGACACTGTACCAGCCCCAGGCCTTGCATGTGATCATCCGATGCTGGACAGAAATACGCAATACTACGTATACTACGCCTGATATAGATCCTTTATTCCTGTAAGGATATTTCTGGAGAATTGGGAAAGGTATGGCGTTTTGCTAGAAGCCAACCTTGTCTTGTAAATCGGTATAAACGTAGTACGAGGTACTTACGTGTTCGGATAGTCCGACGACCGAATTTACTGCCAACATATCCGGGGATCTCATGGGTCGCTTCCCAAAGATTCACCGATGATTATGACTCACACTTTTAATTAATCTGGGATTATTTAGATGAGAGAGAAAATTAATATGGGATTAATTGCGGAGATATTTTATCTGGGATAAAATATCATTTAAAGAGAGAAAGCGATTAATTTGGAATTAATCGATTAATTAATATATTCGATATATTAAACGAAATTGGATTTCGACGCAGAATTAAAATTAGATTTTAATTCGGGCGAACGAGTTAATTTAGAATTACTTCGTTAGCGACGTGAATAGTGACTTCGCTAGGCGTAATCATTTAATTACGTCGCAACAGAAAATTCGTTAATTTGGAATTAGTGAACCTGAGCCCGGGATTGTTTGCGAGTGTATTCGCATTTCGAATTCGAGTGTGGCACACAAGTCAAATCAAGCGTCAAATCGCTAGTCACATCAAATGTCAAATCATGTCACTTTGAGTGATGTGACAATTGATTGATTGATAGATGTGACTTGATGGGAGTTGTTGAAAAGCTTTTGATAGCTTGAGTGACATATATTATTATTATATGTTTTGGTATATGGTTGAATTGATTTTAGAAATCAATTAACTTACACATTTTTTCAACTCTCTCTTCTCTCTTCTTCATCTCTCTCTCACGCCCTTGAGGCCATATTTTCTTATGGTTTTGCAAAATGCCGAGAGAAAGGGAAGCAAAAGTGCTTGGTTTTTATGGCAAAAATCAAGAGAGCTAGCACTCCGAGAGACATGCGAAGGTGATAGGGAAGTCCACCCATGAGCCGGAAATCGTTCGACAAAGCTTGGAGCTTCACGAAGGACCAAAACCGAGCCAAACCAGTGAGCTGCACACAGCCACTGCCGTGAGCTTCACAGTGAGCAGAAATTGATTTTTTGTTCGTCGTAGCGTCGCTCAACCGATCGATGTGATTATTCCACGACTCCTCGTATGTATTCACATGTGTTTCATTCTTGTTTATTGATCCTTGGGACCTTAGTAAACTCCAACAGAAAGGTCGTTCGTGTTCTTCGCGAATTCGGAGGTGGCCGAATTGCCTACATATTAGCTAGGCTTATATGACGAACGTGTCTGAACTTAGAGAGTCTCAATATGAAGTGTACTCGTTGAGCACCTGGGTAGCCGATTAATTTTGATAAAATATAATATTCTATATTATAATTATCAACTAAGATAATCAAGTATTATTAGATAATATTTATTATTTACTTTGACCTAATTGGATTAATTGGATTAATTCAATACTTACATAATGGCATAATTGTAAAATCATAATTATCTCTACCATTTAGGATATTATGGTAATTGTAAGTATGTAATAATATGTGGTTTTGGCTTGATTTAATTGGATTAAATCAAAGTGGCAAACATTTAACTAATCCATTTCCTAATCATTGGCTTGATTTGATTGGATTAAATTAAAGTGGTAGACAATGGAGATTAGTCACACCTAATTATACATATTTGGACAAATTAGATTAAACCCACTTAAAAGTTAATTACAACTTTTATTAATTAAAAATTACATAAGTTTTGCTATAAATAGCAAACTTTAGGAATGTTTTAATTACAAGTACAAATACAAGAAAATTCTTAGAGAAATTAGCCTAAGTTAGAGAAGTGTTTAGAGAAGCTTGTGAGGTCTCTACAACATTTCATCTAGGAGAAATCATGATTGGATCTTGAAGTGAAGCCTGCTAGCATTGGAAATCAACGTTGGATCTTGAAGTCAAGCTTGCACACATTGGAGGTTATCCAACCATTTCAATAAAGGAGAAATAGATTGGATCTTGCATCAAACTTACTAAGGTAATGTTTGATTTTCTCTTAAGCTATGTTCTTTTATGTATTAGATGCATGATCACATAGCTTAATGTTGAAATAAGGCTAATAAATTGTGTTAGGATGCTTTGGAAATATAAACACAATATGTTTGTAATTAGTTCAAAATAATTATGTTAGATATAAACATAAATTAGAGTTTGTAACTCTAGATTAAAGCTTAGAGCTATGCCTACCATTCTAGAATCACTTGACCACCTTTGGGTGACCTAAAATTGTTCACGAGACATTTCTTATTGGGATTCTAATTTGGTTTGTATATTGGATTCAAAATTTACGCAAATGCATATTTATAATAAATTTATATTTTTGTAAAAAAATTTGATATTTTGAAAATTTTGATTTTTATTCTATAATATGCGTTGATGTAGGTTTTGAAATTAAAAGTTAATTTGGGGTGTTTTTGAAGTGTTTAGGGAAGCCCGGAAGTAATTAGGGTAAAATACCCTAATTCATTCAGCTCACTGGAAAGTGAGCCGAAGGAAAGAAATGAAATGAAAAAAAAAAATATCCCTGTGGGGGCACAGTGCGCGTGCTCACTGTAGAGTGAACAGTGCATATGCGAATTGTAGAGCGCACGGTACACGCTATGCGCGCTAATTTTATTTTGCTTCGTTCTGGATTTTCCGGACTTCGATTCAGCCCCGATTTTTTCCTATAAACTCTTAATAAAGTATAATATTTTATTAAATTATTTAAAATTACACCCATACTTGTTATCCATGGTTTATACCCATTTCCGTTGCGCGGGGTATTGATCCGATCCTAGGGGTTCCACAACCGCCCTAACAGAATGGTATTAGTAGCAAGGTTTAACCATACAACACGTGTTTTTGAATATATGCCATTGTAATTTTAATTTAATTATGCATAAGATATGTTGGATATGTATTGCATGTTTTAAATTAAAACTTTGACCTAATTAAGTTAATGACTTGATTGTCATAAATCTCATGTGATTAGGTGATTATTTTATTTAAGTAATAATATTAGTAATGTTGGAGCATTATTGGATAGTCCGTCTTGTCAATACGGAGATGAATAAGTTCTTACTACTTATATCCAATATCGTCATTAGTGTGAGGGTATAAATGCTAGGAACTTAGGTCGCTCCGGTAAAATATTAGATGTAGCGTGATGAGTTAACGTAGTCACCCAATATAGTCATTAGTGTGAGGGTGTACATACGAAGCTCATTAGTGCACATTGACAAGTATACACCTAGAGCACGTCTTAATCCAATGTCGTCATTAGTGTGAGGATAAGAAACGGTTTAGGACCACACTAGGAGTCACATGAATGTGATTGACCTTGGAGGTCTACCTAGTGAGTTTACAAAGGCCAATATCGTCATTAGTGTGAGATTGGAGTAAATGTCATAGGATCTACTTCCTACTATGAAAATTTGATAGTCAATTTCTATTTTTTCGTTCAGGGAGATTACAGAATTACGTAAAGTAGTGGGATGACACTAATAGATTTAAAATTTCATAATCAATTAGTGTTATTACTTTTGAAATGAAAAATATTCTACTACTGTTTTAAAAATATTATCTTGTAGATGGCTGCCGCTAATCCATTGATGAAACTTTTGTATTCCAATAAGCTAAAAGGAGCCGAAAACTATTTCGAATGGGAAATGAACATACGCCTTATCTTGGAGTATGAAAAGTTGACTTATGTCACTATCAATCCACTGCCTGTTGAAATCGATCCTGACCCCACTCCAGAAAAGTGAGAAACTTTTGATAAATGGAAGGATGATAACCTAAAGGTGAAATCCTACATCTTGGGATCGATGGTTCCAGATTTGCGGAGAGAGTACATTGAAATACCAGATGCTTGGAGCATCATGCGAACACTGAAGGAGTTGTTCGAGGAAAATCAAGAGATGGAACATTATTGAAGGTCTAAGGAATTGTTCTGTGCTGAACTCAATGAAGGAGGAGATGTCAGCACTCATGTTTTGAACATGATCGACCAGATTCGATATCTAGAACGACAGGGCATTGTGTTTGATGAACGGCTAGGTCGTAATTTGATTCTGTCTTTTTTTTTCTGGTTCTTATGCTGCATTTGTATTGAACTTCCATATGCATTCGATGCAAACCACATACGAAGAACTTCATAACATGCTACGCACAGCAGAGCAACATTTAAGGAAAGACAACCCCACACTGTATCTCCATGGTGGAGCTAGCTCTTCAAAGACTTCTGGGAAGTCAAAGAAAATAAATATGGGGAAGAAGAAGATATCAAAGAAGAACTCCAAGAAGCGCAAAGGCACAAAACTGAAAGTAGCTCGTGATCAATGTCTACATTGCAAGAAGTCTGGACACTGGAAGAAGGACTGTCCAGAGCTAAAAGGAAAAGCAGAATCCTCAAGTACGCTTTATATTTTTCCAATTATTGACATATCATTAGCCTTAGATGCAAATAGTGGATGAGTGTTAGACACTGGCAGTCATACTCATATTTGCAATTCCTTGCAGGAAATGAGGGTTAAAAGAAGGCTGAATAAAGGGGAGATCCAGCTTAGAGTTGCAATGGCGAGACATTGGATGTCAAGGCCACATGAACAGTTGTTCTAGATCTCCCAAACGGATCTAAATTAGATTTGCATGACTATTATTATGTTCCCTCAATTATCAGCAAATAATATCACTGCCAATATTAGATAAAGAGGGATCTAAAATAAACATTAAAGATGAAACTTTATGTTTGTATGATAATGAAAATTTATTGAAATGTGAATGTTCTTTATCAAACTGTCACTATATTTTGGAAACAATAGAGATGTCTTTAATATAGAGAAAAATACAAGTAGGAAGTCTGAATAAATAATACTGAATTATGGCATATGAGATTGGGCCACATAGGTGTTAGACGTTTATCCAAATTGGTAAATGATGGTTTGATTGAAAATCTTACCTTAGATCCTTATCCATTTGTGAGTCATGTATCAAAGGAAATATGACAAATGCCCCATTTCTAGGTGTTGGACATCGTGCTGGAGATTTACTAGAGCTAATACACAGCGATGTGTGTGGTCTATTAAATCATACCGCTCATAATGGTTCATCATACTTTGTGACTTTTACAGATGACAAGTCAAGATATGGATATGTCTATCTGATGAAACATACGTCGGAAACATTTGACAAGTTCAAAATATTCCGAAATGAAGTAGAAACAAACCAGTAAATTCATCAAATGCCTTAGATCAGATCAAGGCGGTGAATACATGAGTGAAGAATTCATAAATTATTTAAGGGAGAATATTATTCTTGCCCAATATAGGCCACCAGGAACACCGCATCACAATGGTGTGTCTGAACAAAGAAATCATACTTTATTGGATATGATACGATCCATGATGAGCTATACAGATCTTCCTTATTACCTTTGGGGTTATGCTTTACTAACTGCTGCCTACATACTTAATAGGGTTCCATCGAAAGCTATTTCTACGACCCCATTTCAGATATGGTTCGGTAGAAATCCTAGTCTTAGGCATTTAAAGATTTGGGGTTGTCCTGCATACGTTAGAAATGCGTAGCGGGATAAACTAGCACCCAGAGGGTATAAATGTAGGTTCGTTGAGTATCTTGATAATTCCATGGGATATCAATTATACGATTCCGAGCAACGAAATGTATTTATTGTTCGCTTTGCAACTTTTCTTGAAAAGCAATTTTTGAGAGAAAGTAGGAATTGTAGAGAGATTAAACTTGATGAGTTTGATCCCAACATTAAGGAACCTGAGATGGAACAAGAGATCCAATTAGATGAAGGATCTATAATACAGGTTCTACGTAAGTCGAATAGAATATCAAGGCCTCATGAGAGATTGTTTTTAACATGTGATGTTCTCCTCTTGGAGGAAACAGATCTGACTACGTATAAAGAAACGATATTGGATATCGATTCGAGAAAATGACAGGAAGCATGTTTGTGTCCTATACATGCCACAAGATCACTAAGATGATTTGTGTGTGAATAAAAGTGAAGTTTGCGAAAAACACTTACAATGGTTGGTTGAGGAATTTCAAAAATTTCTCCTTGAATGTTGAAGCTCCAAGCTTTGTAGAGTGTTTCCAACATTTGGGTGAGTTTCCCTAACACCTCATTCAACTCTTTTAAGTGCTAGCTTGATGAATTTTTACAACAAAAATTCAAGAACCAAGGGAGAGTGTGTTCGACAATTGTAGATGAGAGAATAGTTTTTTGTGTTGTGTTACTTGTGTTTCAAAAACTAAGTTGTTGTGTGTTTTATTTTCAAAAAAACAAGGTAGGTAAAAATCAAGTGGTTTTGTGTATTAATGAAACCAACCACTTTTGCCAACTACCACCATCACATGTGTGATATGTGTGAAGTGGGTCCCACCACTTTAAATTCAAAATTTAAGTTGGCTCACACAACTAGACTTTGGGCCCGGGTTCGTTTAATCCGACTAAACGAATTTTCCGTCGCTAAATAATTAAATCCAATTTAACTAAATAATGATACCTCACAAAATTATTACGAAAGTCACTTACGAATTAATTCCAAATTAATTTGTTCGCTCGAATTAAAATCCAATTTTAATTTCGTATTGAAATCCAATTTCGATTAATATATCCGATATATTATCTTAGCCCAAATAAATAAATTAAATAGAAAAATCCAATTTAACTATTAAATTTATTTTACCGATTAATTCTAAATTAATTACGTTCTCTCTTCTATACGAATTTAATCCCAGATTAATTCTTGCCGTAATTAATCCCAAGTTAATTTTCTCTTTCTCATTATTAATCCAAGATTAATTCTATTCGAGTCAAATGTCATTGGTGAATCTTTGGGAAGCGACCCAAGAGATTCCTGGATATGTTGGCAGTAAATCCGATCATCGGACTATCCGACACGTGCGTACCCCGTACCTCGTTCTCATCGATTTACAAGACATGGTTGGCTTCTAGCAAAGCAACGTGCCTACCCAATTATCCAGAAATATCAGTGGATAAATATTATCTGTATCAGGCGTAGTAATACTATGTAATGTGTAATACGATCCAGTATAGGATGTCACATGCTAGGCCTGGGGCTGGCTCTGTGTCTGCCCTGTACGAAGCATATATCGGATCACGAGTAACTAGTCTCTGTAATCGAAAAGTCATAACCTAGTCTTACTTTCCCGATAGCTGCAGCTTTAAGAGTACTATTACCGTATCATACGTGACCATCATCTCCATATGACTGAAGTGATACTCCCATCTTGACATCACATCCAATACACTACGATTCTCAGTAAACCCAGTACAGGCGTACACAGAACCTATTAAAGCTCCGGACGACCAATACCAAAGCAAACTGATTGTCGCAAGTACTAGCGACGTAAGTCTCAGGTTAAAGACCACATACACCTACCCTGATTCAGATTCCCATAGACACATAGTCATACTACCAATGGGATTCTGAGGGGTCTATCCAGAGTGAACTGTTCCCGGTCCAACGGCTAACATAACATCTTATCACACTTGCATAAGTATCCAATACTTAAAAATATGAGAACTATGCCGTTAAGCTTCCATAACGCGCACAAGTGCAATATTAGTCTATTTCGCATTATCGATGTCCAATATCGATAATACTACGACTAGAGATATTTAATGATTAAATTGTTTGTGGATTAATACTTTCTCATATCTTATTAATTCGATTTAACCATATGGACTTTTATCATTAATAAATATCCAAGTAATCCAATTACAATAATGATAAAATAGCAATTTCCTTTTGTCACATAGTTAATTTATACAAAAACACAATGTTTATTACAAATAGTGATGCTATGGGTCATAATTATCCAACAATCTCCCACTTGGCTCATAGCCAATCACTTAAGTATCTAACACCTGAACTATATACATGTCGCTCAAACTTTTGCTGAGAAATGGCTTTCGTCAGTGGATCTGCAATGTTGTCATCTGATGCAATCTTCTCAATCTTCATATCGCCACGATATATGATCTCACGAATAAGATGAAACCGTCCAAGTACATGCTTGGATCATTGATGAAACCGTGGTTCTTTAGCCTGTGCTATAGCCCCGTTATTGTCACAATATAAAGGTACAGGCTCAGCTGCTAACAGAATTACTCCTAATCAAATTAGGAATTTACGGATCCAAACTGCTTCTTTTACTGCCTTAGCTGCAGCAATATATTCTGCTTCTGTTATTGAATAGGCAACATGTTAGTGTTCCTAGAACATGCCAAGGATCTCTAATCATGATATGTGTGTGAATACTCAAAGAAGTTACAGAAAAACTTACATTGAGCAGATTTGATGAAAGTTTGAAGTTCAAAAATTTTGATGTTGATGAAGAGATCCAAGTCATTTATTTGTGTTCCAAACTCTAGGATTGGTTTCCCTATTACCTTGAATGACTCTTGGAAGTGCTAGCTCACTTGAAATTTTGAAACAAAATCTCAAAAGGAGAGGGATAAGCTCTCAGTTTTTCAAGAAGAAAAGGAGAGAGAAATATTTTTTTATTTTTGTGTATTTGATTTCAAAAATCAATTACCATTTTCCAAAAATCTAGTTGGTATATGTCATTCCAAAATGACAAAGTGTGTTGGATTTTAATTGAGTGAAAAACAAGCAATCTAATGCTTACACTCAACCTTAACCACTTCTATCACTAGTCAAATGTGTGATGTAAGTCAAGTGGGTCCCACCACTTGTAAATTCCGAATTTAAGTCGAACAATCCAACACGCAACTTCACTCAGGCCCGGGTTCGTTTAATTTCGAATTAACGAATTTGCCATTGCGACATAATTAAATATTAAAGTCGCCTACGAATTAATTCTTAATTCTTGCCGCAATTAATCCCAGATTAATTTTCTCTCTCTAATAATTAATCCCAGATTAATTCTGTTCGAGTCAAACGTCATCGGTGAATCTTTGGGAAGCGACCCATGAGATTCCTGGATATGTTGGCAGTAAATCCGGTCGTCGGACTATCCGAACACGTGCGTACCCCGTACCACATTCTTACCGATTTATAAGACATGATTGGCTTCTAGTAAGCACCGTGCCTACCCAATTCTCCAGAAATATTCTTTTAAGGAATACATAATCTTTATCAAGCGTAGTATACTAAGTATTACGTATTACGATCCAGTATCGGATGTCACATGCTAGACATGAGGCTGTAATTATGTCTGCCCCGTACGAAGCATATATCGGATCACTAGCAACTAGTCTCTTTAATCGGATAATCATGACCTTATCATATTATCTCGATAGTTACAATATATTAGAGTACCAGTTCTATATCCCTGCATGATCATCATCTCCATATGACTGAAGTGATACTTCCATCTTGACATCACACCCAATACACTACGATTCTCAATAAACCCAAAAGAGGCGTACACAGAACCTGTTAAAGCCCCGGACGACCAAAACCAAAGCGTACTGATTGTCGCAAGTATTGGCGATGCAAGTCTGAGGTTAAGACACAAATACACCTACCCTGATTCAGTTTCCCATAGACACATAGTCATACTACCAATGAGATTCCTAGGGGTCTATCCAGAGCGAAGCTATTTCCGTACCATCGGTAAACAGAACCTCCAATCACACTTGCATAAGTATTCAATACTTAAATATATGAGAACTATACCGTTAAGCTTCCATAACGCGCATAAGTGCAATACTAGCCTATTCCGCATTATCGATGTCCAGTCTCGATAATACTACGACTAGAGATATTTAATGATTAAACCTTACGTGGATTGGTACTGTCTCATATCTTATTAATCCAGAACTAATCATAAGGACTTTTATCATTTATATATTCAAGTAATCTAATTACAAAAGGATAAAATAGCAATTTCTTTTGTCACATAGTTAATTTGTACAAAAACCACAATGTCTTTTACAAATAGTGATGTTATGGGTCATAATTGTCCAACACAATAGTCTATTGCTTGGAAGATTTCCATCTCACTGCTCCATTGTTCAAATAAAATATGTACCCAGATTGCGACTTACAGTCGTCTTTATCGGTTTGGAAACTTGCATTGGCATACCCAGTTGCCTCAAGTTCTCCTCCTCCATAGACTAAGAAAGCATCCTTAGTTCATCTAAGATACTTAAGGATGTTCTTTACAGCAATCCAGTGACCATCACCTGGATCGGCCTGATACCGACTGCACATGCTCAAAGCATATGAGACATCACGTCGCGTACATATCATGGCATACATGATCGATCTGACTACGGAAGCATACGAGATCCGACTCATTGCATCTCTCATATTTAGTTTTAGGACACACGTCCTTAGATAGAGAGACGCCATGTGACACTGGAAGCAGCCCCCTCTTGGACTGATCCATGTTGAATCTCTTCAACACTTTGTCAATGTATGAGCTTTGGGAGAGTCCCATCAGCTTTCTAGATCTATCCCAGTAGATCCTTATTCCTAGAATAAAGGCTGCTTCTCCCAGGTCTTTCATGGAGAATTTTAATGAAAGCCAAGCTTTCACCGATTGTAGCATGAGAATGTCATTGCCTAAAAGTAATACATCATCAACATATAGGACAATGAATGTCAGTGCGCTCCCACTAACTTTATTATATACACAAGAATCATATAAGTTTTGAATGAAACCATATTCTTTTATGATCTCATCAAAACGTTGGTTCCAAGAACGCGATGCTTGCTTTAATCCATAAATGGAATGGTTTAACTTGCAAACCTTGTTTGCATATCTTGGTACGACAAAACCATCAGGTTGTTGCATATAAACATCCTCCAAAAGGTTTTCGTTAAGGAAAACAGTTTTGACGTCCATCTGCCATATTTCATAATCGAAATATGCAGCTATAGCAAGCATTATTCGAATGGATTTAATCATGGCAACATGTGAAAAAGTTTCGTCGTAATCGACACCATGTCGTTGACGATAACCTTTCGCCACAAGCCTAGATTTGTACGTTTATATTTTTCCTTCCATGTCTATCTTCCTTTTGAAGACCCATTTACAACCAATAGGCTTAACGCCTTCTGGTGCATCAACCAGTGTCCAAACTTGGTTGGTATTGACCGGTGTGAAATCACACGCGTATAACGCAAGCGCACGTATCGTTCAAGCAGTATAAAAAGTTTCGATCCCACGATGACTTAAAACCTAAGCTATTAATTTTTATGAGGCCAAATGATTATTAGTATCTAACAGGTTGATTATTTGATTGGGTGATGACTTCAAACTTATAAATAAGTAAATAAAATTGCGCGAAAGTAGGTTGAGGAAAATTCAAATTTATAAAACTATCCAGGGTTGTAATTTCTTCCAATATCTTTTTATAGATGAAGTGGTTATATTACATTTGTGTAATATATTGGTTTATTAACCTGGAACACGAAATTATGTAAAAGCCTCTTCCGATGGTCAAATACAAATACCCAGTATAACCCAATTAAGATTAAGTTCCAATTATGGTTACCCCCGCCCGATAGGTATATTCATATGCTGTAAGGAAATCTATTAAAGGGTTATCTATTCTCAAGGAAGATCGTGGGCTATTGAGTTTAAGGTCTTTAACTTAAAATCTATTTTCCAAGTTCATTTTAAGTTTACCAGTTCAATTTTATTAATGGCCAATTAATAAAAAGCATTAGGATTTAGGCTCAATAAATAAACCTTTATATTACCCAAACTGTAATTTAACCCCTTATAAACCGGTGATATTGGATTTCATCACAACCCCAGATAACTAACTTAGTTACGACACATAACTAGGGCTAGTAAAAACTTAAATAAAATAAAAGACATAAAGTAAAATACTGAAAATAAAATGATGGAAAGTAAATAAAGAAAAATACAATAAAAGAAAATGCTAGGGCTAAAGGATCTACTTTTATCACTACTATTTTAGATATCTCCCATAATATAATATATTAACTTGTGTGATATTACCAACCAGCCATATATGCGGTATCCTGATTAAGTCAGATTAAGTCCAACCGACCATAAATGCGGTATCATAATTTGTCCATAAACCAGCCATATATGCGGTAATTACCAACCGACCAACCAGGCGGTATCCATGCTTAGTCAGGTTAAAACCAGTTTATAATTGATTACCAACCGACCAATATAGCGGTATCCATGTTAAGTCAAATTTTAAATAGTAAATATATTATAATTAAGGAAGATTAATCTAAATAGCAGTAATAAAAGTTTTACCTTACACCCTAGCAGTGGGAAGTTACCTCCTTATAGCTGAATAGTAAAAAACTGAAAAAGTAAAGAAAGTAAATTACTATTACAGAAAGTAAAAAAAATTAATTACAAAACTGAAATTTAAAGAAAACTAGATACAAACTCCTTATTTATTCAGAGAATTACAGAGAGGAATGACATCTAAAGATGAAATTTTGAGCTGAATTTATAGGCGTTGATAGGCCCTGCGCGTCACGACGCGAACTCCTTGCGCGACGCGAAGCGCATGATTTACAGCGTTGCTTACGGAGAGTTCAAAATGTGGCAGGTGGATAAGGTGATAAGGTGACACGTGATAGAGGCGGCTGAGAGCTGAATGATTGTGCATACTTGGTGATGACGTGGCGATGTGGATTTTCGGCACCATAAGATTGCGACACGTGGCATGCGATGTTTGGCTGATGATGACATGGCGATGATGTGGCACATTGACTTGGCATGTTGCTGATGTGGACGTCTACGTGGCTGACACGTGGATGATATATTGGCGAAATGTGATGATGGCGATTGTCGACATCATAGGATGTTGACATGTGGCACAGTACACGTTAGCAGAACTCCTTTGATGTTGACACATGGCATGCACACGTTAGCATCCAGCGCATGTTAGCAGACTTCTCAGATTTTGACACATGGCATGACACATTTTAGCATGAAGCGGTGCAAGTTAGCACAGGCCGGCGCACGTTAGGCGTCGCGACGCGTGGAGCACAGCGTGACACGGCAAATTACATTTTTGCCCTTTGTTGTCTTTTTTTACTGTTTTGGCCCCAAATCACCTCTAGAATATCCTGAAACTTTATTTATCTACCAAATAACACAAAACACATCAAAATATTCATAAAACTAAAGAATCTATACAAAATATTAGGTCAAATGAGTGGGAAATAGTGATACATTTACCACTCATCACACCCCCAAACCTAACATTTTGCTAGTCCTCGAGCAAAACACAAAATAAAATAACATAAAAATAAAATTAAGCTAAGCCACTTTCGTAGGGATCACGGTTGTATTTAGCGTATGCAACAAGCCTTTAAACCCCTAGGTGTCCCTAGTGGACGAGTTGTAGTCTCGTGCGGTTTTACAACAATGATACCCACAAACATTTTACAAAAGTAAAAAGATAGTAAAACTAATGCACACAAAAGCAAAAAGACAAGAGAAAAGAGAATAAAGAAGTTAGTGATTAAGCATGTGAAACTTCTACTCTAATTACTAGTTGTTTTGTTTCTTTCAAAATTACTGAATAAGTAAATTCTTCGATTATATATACCATTCTCCATCCACACAGCAAACAAAATATTAATCAACTCATTTTACCCACAATAGTCACAAGTGCAGTTGAGAAGAGAATAATATTTTTGTCCGAAATTTTTATTAGAATTCACACCTTTTTGCAGCTATGGAATAATTTTTTAGATTTTTCGGATTTTTTTTTTAATTTTTATACAATATCTTCTGTCTATATAGCGAGCTTTGGGTCAGTGACTCCCAAACCAGGTGTCCTTCTCTGAGGGCCGGGTCTGCATCTTTAAGAGCTGGCTTCTCCAGCAGTCCTCATACTTCTTGAAACTCTCTTCCGGTTTCTGCCTGGTGTTCTCCAAATCTCGGAGTGACAGATCTATCTCCAAGTCCGTGACATACTGTTTCAGGAATGCATCGGCCAATTCCCTCCAATCTTCCCTTACTTTCTTCTCAAGGCTGTGATACCATACTACCGGTGCCCCATCGAGTGACATTCCACACATCTTCTGTACCTGTCGCTTTGTCAAACCCACATAACTCATAACTGATACATAATGACGGAGATGAACCCTTGGATCCCCATTCCCGTTGAACTTAGCCATATCCGGCATCTTGAACTGAGCAGGCAACTGTTCTTCGAAGGTCATTGCCTCATAATCTAACAACTCTTCATGCTTACCCTTCATTTTGCGGGTAACTGTTTCAACCTGATCCCGAAGCTTCGTAATTTCTGCCTGAGACCCCATCACTTTGCCTGTTGCATACTCTGCCATGTCATCATCAAAAGTGGAGATATCATCCCCCAACCCATTCGGAGGCTCCTCGCGCCTCACATTCTCAGAACCCCCCAGCACGGGGTATAGCCATACCAGCCATAGCAGTAGTCAATGCTTGCAACTGTTCAGTAATTTTGGCGAGACCGTTTTCCAACTGATCTATCCTGGATACCTCGCTATCGGATGTACTCATATCTGTTACTAGTCTTTTAGTGAGTCTTCCCTCTTTCCTTACCCAACATGAATCTATGATGTCTCTTTTATAGACATAGAGGGTGTTAACATGACATATGTATGCATGAGATGAATGAGATGCATGCGATACAAGGAATTTATCATTTCTTTAAGATTTTCACACAAATCGGCCCATCATCATTATAGAAGCTTTTGGGCTAACTGTCATAGGAGTGAACTAGCCCCAGTTTAAATGGCCCAACAAGTTCACATCTCATGGCAAGAAGTCCAACATTATCCCATTGGCGTTTTGGAAGCTTTTGGCCCGATCATCATAATATACGTTCTTGTCCCAGTCTAAATGGCCCAACAAGCCCATATCCCATGATAAAAGGTCCGAATGGATCCAAATGACAATGTTCCCAAACACAAGCATACAAAAATAACTTCTACAGAGTGGCCTATCAACATTTCAGAAGCTTTTGGCCCAATCATCATAGGATACGAACTCGTCCCAGTTTAAATGACCCAAAAAGTTCGCATTTCTGACAAGAAATCCAACCACATCCAATGATGATGGTCTACAAGCACAAGGAAATAGTTGCTATAGGCCATATGACTCAGGTCTTTTTGTGGGTTTACGGGAGTGTAGACAAAGACTCTCGCTGGCGAAGGATTACCCACAACTAGGTCTTCCCACTCAAGGGTTCGGGCGACCAAGTGAGCGCACCTTTTTTTATACCATACAGTACGTGCCAACGAGTTATGGTGTGTGACTGAGTGTCAAATGGATTTCCCGTTGAAGATTCCGCAGATGGAGGGTGGAGCAAGGCTCTCTTAAGTACCCTAGCCTCTTAGGCTCTTATCGCTTGGTGACAGGAATAAACAACGAGTCTTCCAAATTAGTCCATCATAATAGGCCATAAGTAAGTGATTGTCTAGGTGCCTTCACAGCTTTTCCTTATAGAAAGGTAGTGAATGAAGGAAGACACCAAACCATTACCTAGCCTTAAAAGTGCCTTTGATTAAACCCTTTTTAACCCACAGTAAACACAGTTAATTAAAGCACAAATCATAATATTACAAAACATTATTTCAGGGCCAATTCTCTATCCCCAGTGGAGTTGCCAGACTGTGGGACACAGAAACTGGGCGACGCATGCTATCCTGGGCTCGCGGCCCTGTTGGGAGTACAGAGTAGCCCGCGTGGGACTAAATCGGAGAATAATGGAGTCACCACCCGGTGTAAACTGGGAAAATGAGATTTAAGGCCGCACTCACCCCTCGCAAGGGAAGATCTCAAACCGTTGGGTTCGGAATGGTCCCTTACTTATGCCATTTGTAATAAAATGATTTGTGCAATAATCTAACCAAGCCTAAGCAACATATTTCCAAGGATGATTTACCCCTAAGTTCGCATGCATACATCAACAAGTTCATCTAAATTCATATAATACATTTTTCATGTTTGCATACAACCTATTTACATGTAACCTATGTCTCAATTTGCATACATAAAGATAAATTAACATACGGCAAGCATACAAGTTAATAAACACATTGTACTCATACATGTGGGGACTACAGATGAACGACAAATGCACAATCTTGCGTAATACAGAGAATCAATCAGGTTCATCATGCAAATGGATAACTACTAGGGACAATTATGCACGAAATCTGATGAAAATGACTCAGTTCAGTGTGTGTTCGTTCGTGAAGCATTCGTAAACGCGTTCGAACGGTGAACAAAAGGTTCGCATTCGTATAGCGTTTGATAACACGATCGAATGGGACCAGACCTGATGAAACAAGTGCATGCGCGTTCGAGTAGCGTTCGTAAACACGTTCGAACGGTAAATAGAAGGTTCACGTTTGAGTAGCGTTCGTAAACGCGTTCTAAGGGAAATGAAACAGAATGCTCACGTTCGTATGGCGTTCGAAAACAGGTTCGAACGGGGTTACAGCAGTGACCCCCAAAATGCAGTAAACAACATGACACATACGTGCACTGATGAATAGATGACACCTAATCAATAATAACGAGCTAAAAGGCGCGGTGAAGTATCGTGATAAAGGTTCTTTAACCTCTCAAAATAGAGGACCTTTAATCCAACTACTAAGCCCATGCGCAACCAACACACTACATGCATAAAAGAAGTAAAGACAATGATATCGGACTCATGTATCCGATTGAATACATCTCACATCCAATCGAATAAACATTATCCGGTGCGGAAAAGCATCGGGGTAAAGGATTTTAACCTATCAAAATAGAGGACCTTTAATCGCACTTACTAAGCTCATGCACTTTATCTTATCATAATGCATATAAAAAATAGAAACAACGATATCGGACTTCGTATACCCGATTGAACACATCTCACATTCAAACGAATATACGTCATCCGGCGCGGCGAAACATCATGGTAAAGGATTTTAACCTCTCAAAATAGATGACCTTTAATCGCACTTACTAAGCCCATGCACTATAACACTAATTACATAAACAACTAACGTACATAAAATAAAAGACATGATGTAAAAGGTGCGGCGAAGTGTTGGCGTAAAGGTAGACTTTTGGCATTTTCTTCCTTCTCGAATGGAAAACCTTTAGACCAACATACTAAGCCCATGCGCTTCTCATCATCAATACAAACAAATGATTATACGGAAATTAAATGGCGAGATGAAAAATGCAGATTATAAACAAGCAAGACAAAACAAAGCGAAAGATGTGCCGTTTGCTCAAGTGGTACGTGGAGTTGTATCCCGAGTACAGATCATACTACTGTCCATTCGGAATCGGCTATGAAATTTATGTCCGGGTTTCCATCCTATATACCACGAGAGGCCACACATTTTTCATTCATTCAAAGGCCACAGCATGCATCAACAAACGACTTTCATGCGGCAAAATAAATAAGACAATTAAAAGTGAATACAAAAGGTGCCCTCAGGTCTAACCTTTTAGATCGTCTCTCTCGAAGTATGGTACACGGTCGTCGGAAGGATGGATGCTCCGCAACTCCTCCGGTTCACCGGTTCACTGGTTCTCTGGTTCACTGGTTGTCTCGCTATCTTGAGTCGGCGTTTCCTATTTTTTGGTGCTGTTTTGGGTGTTTTTTTTGGAGGTTAGGGGGCTGCTATTTTTCGGTTGTTTAAGGGGTTGTTTTGGGGTGTTTGGGCTGCTATTTTGGGGGATTGTATTCACAGTTTTACTGCAGTTTTGAAGTGGGGGTGTTCTCACGGTTTTACTGCAGTTTTAGGGGTGATTTTCGGTGGTTATGTGGGTTGCTGTTTTCGGTTATGGAGAGTGTTTAAGGGCTGTGATTTTTCTTGTGTATGGCGTGAATTGAGAGAGCTCTTTTTTGTTTTGTTTTTGCTGTGTATGTGTGAGTAAGATAGGTTTTTTTTTTTGTATGAATGAGCTAGGGGTCTCAAGGGTTGGAATTGGGTTTTTTTTTATAGGCAAAGGGCTAGGGTTAAATCTTGTTTGACAAGGAAAGAGATTTGGCATTTAAAGGGGATTTGATTTGGTGTCAAACAAGGAAATCCTAAGATTTGAGGGGGGACAAAATTTGGATAATTAGGAAGTTAATATATTTAATTTGTGTTGTTTAGGCATAATATTTGTTAAATTAGGAATAAGATATTTTTGATTGGGAATATAATTGGTTGATTGATTTTAATTAGGCATGATTTTATTTAATATTTTATTTAATTTGGTATATGATTTAATTAATATTTCATTTAATTTGGTATATGATTTAATTAATATTTTAATAGGCTTTGGTGGCTAATTGGGCTTGGGTGTGAGGCTAGCAGCAAAACCAGAAATACCGACACTGTTCGAACGCCTCTTCGAACGCTACACACGAACGCCCGCAATCTGCCTGATGTTCGAACGAAGTAAGGAACGCAGCACGAACGAAAACAGTGAACTTGTGAAATGAATTTGATGACACGTCTATTCTGAATTTCCCCTTCCGACGTCCGTTTTCTGTGACTTCCGTGACTTAAAAGGTAGTGCCTCCAAATGAGACTCATCATAGTGACTTATATGCAAAAATGCAGTGCCTACAGTCGCCCCCACTTTGATGGGACCCTTGTAATGTGTAACAATGACAATCCTATCAAAGTTATGCAATGCATTTTCACTTACCTGGTTCGCCAGCTGCCACATGACTTACATGCTGTCTCGAGCTGAGTAGATGCCGCAGCGGACCTCGATCCTGGGACGCGTCCCAATAGCTGCAACCGACAACGGGGGCCTCGACCCTGGGACGCATCCCAAAACTGATGATGCAGTGGACCTGATCCTGGGACGCATCCCAATAGCTGCAACCGACAACGGGGGCCTCGACCCTAGGACGCATCCCAATACCGCTGACAAAAGGTGGGCCTCGATCCTGGGACGTATCCCGAAACTGATAATGCAGTGGACCTCGATCCTGGGACGCATCCCAATAGCTGTAACCGACAACGGGGGCCTCGACCCTGTGACGTATCCCAATATCGCTGACAAAAGGTGGCCTCGACCCTGGGACGCATCCCGAAACTGATGATGTAGTGGACGTCGATCCTGTGACGCATCTCGATAGCTACAACTGGTATATGTGTTGACGTGGGCCTCAACCCCGGGATGCATCCCTAAGACTGCTACTAGTATTGATATGGGCCTCGCCCCCTGGGATGCATCCCAAAAATGCTGCTGGTATGTTGATGCTTCTAATCGGCTTGTCTTCGCCGCCTTCTATTCTTCTTCAAAACCTGCAAATACAAAACAAACACAAAACGAATGCCAAAATGTGTTACGTGTATGCATGCATGCATGAGTTTTCTTATCCCGTCGGGTTAGGCCTTCTGCCAAGTTTTCTCTTTCTCAGGCAAAATACTACTTCAATCTGTCCACATTGATCGGCTCAGTGAACTCGTTACCTTCCAAGTCTGACAGTTTCACTGCCCTATTTCCCATTACTTTCTGCACTTTGTAGGGTCATTCCCAGTTAGGTCTGAACTTTCCTCTCGGATCTGTCGTCGACGGCCTCGACTACTTAAGTACCAAATCACCCTTTCTGATCTTGGTGGGACGTACTTTTTTGTTGAACGCTCGGGCTAGTCTCTTCTGATACAACTGCATGTGATACAAAGCCTTCGTTCTCTTCTCATCCAACAGTGCTAACTGATCAAACCTCTGTGCGGCCCATTCTTGTTTCGGTAACTCTGCCTCTGCTAATACCCTCATAGACTGCATTTCCACTTCCACTGGCAATACTGCTTCCATTCCGTAGACTAGAGTGAAAGGTGTGGCCCCTGTTGCTGTTCTCACTGATGTTCTGTACCCCCACAAAGCATATGGTAGTTTGTCGGCCCAATCTCTGCAGTTTTCTGTCATCTTGGCTAAAATCGTCTTTATAGTCTTGTTGGCTGCCTCAACTGCCCCATTTGCATGCGGCCTATACGGTGATGACTTGTGATGGCCTATCCCATATTTCTGTAGCATTGCCTTTGTTTCTCCTTGAAACTGAACTCCGTTGTCCGTCACTACATGGTGCGGCATACCGTACCGACAAATGAGATTCTGAGCTATAAACTTTGCCATCTGCTTTGCTGTAACATTGTGGAATGATTCGGCTTCCACCCATTTCGAGAATTAGTCTACTGCCACTACTATAAAGCGATGCCCATTTGATGCATTCGGTCGAATCTCTCCAATCATATCAATTCCCCATGCTGAGAAAGGCCACGGCTCTGACAACCCGTGCAACTCTGTGTGCGGCAAATGATTCAAATTGTCGTGAGCCTGAAAATTATGACAGTGCTTTACCATATTCGCACAGTTCGTCTCCATGGTTGACTAGTAAAAACCTTGTCTCACTATCTTGCGGGATAGATTCAACCCGTTCATGTGCGGACCACATACCCCGGCGTGTACTTCTTCCATTACCTGCTGAGCTTCTTCTTCTTTTCTCAAACACTTCAACTGAATACCGTTTCCTTGCTTCTTGTACAGTTCCCATTTCAAAATCACATACTGGGAAGCTAACTTCTGAATGACTATTCTCTCTTTTCTGCCTGCTCCCTCTAGGAGTTCCCTATGTTCCAGATACCTCTGAATGTCATGATACCAAGGTCTACCGTCATCAACCTCTATTTCCAGAATTTTCTCTATCTCATAAACAGGTCTTCTGGCTGTCGTCAGTATCAACGGTCTCATCACTAATTTTTCTGGATTTTCCCAAGTCGCTGCAAGCGTAGCCAATGCATCTGCCATCTGATTCTCTTCTCTCGGCAAGTGCTGAAACTTACAATCGGGGATAACCTGTGCCAACTTTCTGAGGTGAAGAAGGTAAGGTTTCAACCGTTCTTCCTTCAATTCCCATTCTCCTCGCATCTGTTGGACTACCAACATAGAATCTTCGTAGACTTCCACACTCTCGGCCTTCAAAGCTATTAATGCAGTCAAACCAAAAGCAGAAGCTTCATACTCGGCCATGTTGTTTGTTACTCTGAATGTCAACCTTTTGGCCAAAGGCAAGGTTTCTCCTTCAGGGGTCACTATCACAATCCCAATTCCGGCTCCCTTGCAATTCACTGCTCCATCAAAATACATTTTCCATCTCTGAACTGTTATTGCTTGGATCTCTTCATCTGAAAATTCAAAATTATACTGATCCCCTTCAACAGGTTGCAATGCTAGAAACTCTGCTACTGCTCGCCCTTTGACCACTTTGGTGGTGAGATACTCAATGTCAAATTCTTGTCAGCAATACTAACCATCTGCCCAATTTCCCCACTAGCGAAGGCACTGAATGCAGATATTTCAGAGGATTCTCCTTTGCCACTACCTGGATCTTGTAAGACTGAAAATAATGCCGCAATTTTCTGGAAGCCCATACCACTGCTAGACAGATCTTTTCTACTTCATGATAATGAGCCTCATACGGGAGCATCTTCTTACTCAGATAGTAAACTGCATGTTCTACCCCTGTCTCATCTGCCTGTACCATCATTGCCCCCAGTGCCTCTGATTCTATGTCCAAATACAATATCAAAGGTCTGCCCAATCTCGAAGGTTTCAAAACAGGAGGCTTTACCAAGTACTCTCTAATCTTGTCGAAGGCTGCTTGACACTGCTCATTCTACTTTACCGGCTGATCTTATCTCAATAGTTTGAAGATAGGCTCACACACTGACGTCAACTTGGCGATGAATCGACTGATGTACTGAATCTTCCCCATGAATGCTCTGACTTCTTTCTCAGTCTTCGGTGCTGGCATTTCTTTGATTGCTTTGATCTTTTTAGAGTCTACCTCAATTCCTCCCATTCCCACTGTATGCCCCAGCAGCTTTCCTGATGTTACCCCAAACACACATTTCTTGGGGTTCAGCCATAGGTTGTACTTGTCAACTCTCTGAAGGAACCTCTTCAGTGCTTCTATATGCCCAATTCTTGCCTCTGATTTCACCATCATGTCATCCACATACACTTCAATCTCTTTGTGCATCAAGTCATGAAATAAGGTAGTGGCCATCCGTTGATACGTAGCTGTAGGCATTGCATTTTTGCATGTGAAACTCGATGCTGAGTCTCAGTTGGAGGCACTACCTTTTAAGTCGCGGAAGCCGCGGGAAACGGACGTCGGAAGGGAGGAGTCAAGAATTGACTCATGTTCGGGTTAAGTTCGCTGGTTTAGCTTCAGGTTACTTGTTGGTTTTCCGTTTTAAAAATTATTCCCGGCCCAAAAGACTCACAACCACCTACCTAGCCCACACAAACTTAGCCCAAACACTTAACTAAACCAACACACACCTATCCAAGCCCACCCACACACACCAAGGCCCACATGCCCAAAGCCTTTAATATACACCCCAAATTAAATAATTATTAATTAAATTAAAACATTAACTAAATTAAATAATTATTAATTAAATTAAATAAATAAATAAAATATTTACCAAACATAAAATAAATCATGCCTAATTTAAACAAATCAAATATGTTATATACCTAAATTAAAAAGATGATATACCTAATTAAAATCAATCATAACAAATGAAAAATATTGACTTCCTAATCTAACAAATTAAATGCCTAATCCTAACCAATCAAATATATTGTATTCCTAATCTAGCCAAGACATGTCCCCCAATCAAATCATTTGCTTTCCTTGTCTAATACTAAATCATATCCTAATTGAATACACCAAATCCCTTCCTTGTGAGACAAGGTGAAGCCCTAACCCTTCTCTATATAAACAACCCCTAACCAAAGCCATGGCTCCTCTCCACTCTCCTTATTTTACACGCAAATCACAAAGAAAAAAAAAAGAAAAAGCAAAAACATCATCATCAAGTCACGGCATTCCCTAAGAAAATAACAAAAAATTTCTCTTCATCTTCACTCTCTCATTACCGAATTACAGCAGCCCAATAACGCCCAATACAGCAGCCACACCACCGATATTTAGCATCAAAACAGCCCCCTAACACGCCCAAACATCCCCCCTTACTGCAGCCCCTGTTTCACGCCATTATCCCTCCATTTTCCCCTCAAATTGATGCCATTACTGCCCCAAAAACGCACCTGAAACAGCCCCTGTACTGCACGCCCAAATCACTCAAAACAGCCCCCTAAAACACCCCAAACCAGTGAGCAAAAACTGCACGTCTAACCCTTAAAAAAACCACAAAAAAGTCTGCACATTTAACCTATTAAAATACACAAAAACAGCCCCTTAAAACGCAAAAATAAGACCTGAAAAAGTGAGCAGAAAACAGCAGCAAAACGAAGCCAAAACACCGAGAAAACAGCAGCAAAGTGAAGCCAAAACAGCGAGGAAAACAGTGGAACAACAAGTTAAGACGCTAAGCTAGTGAACCGGAAGAATAATGAGCTTTTACCCCTTCCGATCTCCGCGAAACGCAAGTCCGAAGACGACTTAAAAGGTTAGACCTGAGGGTACCTTTCACACTTGTTTTTTTTTATTTATTTGATTTTTATTGATTCTTTTAATTGTGTTTTAATTATTTATTGAATATTGTTTGCATGTGATGTGTGTTGTGGCCATTGATTAAAACGGAAAATACGTCGTCTCTCGTGGTATATAGGATGGAAACCCAGACGTAAATTCCGTAGCCGATTCCGAATGGACGGTAGTGCGGTCTGTACTTGGGATACAACTCCACGTACCACTTGAGTAAACGGCGTATATTTCGCTTTATGTTGTTTTGATTATTCTCACTTTATTATTCCGTCTTTTAATTTCCGCATGTTATTTTTTGTATGTATGATGCGATTGAGCGCATGGGCTTAGTGAGTTAGTCCAAAGGTCCTCTCTTTGAGAGACGAAGAGCCTAAAAGGCCACCTTTGTGACACTACTTCGCCGCGCCGGACGAAGTGTGTTTGGGTTGAATGTACGTTCAATCGGGCATACGAAGTCCTACACTTTTATTGTCTTTATTTCATGTATTGTCATGTGACGCGCATGGGCTTAGTATGTTGGTCTAAAGGTCCTCTCTTTGAGAGACAAAGAGCCCCAAAAAGGCCACCTTTACGTAGTAGTACTTTGCCGCGCCCCTTTATTTTGTTGTTTAGTATGACGTCTTCTTACATGACCATGCATCATATCACATTGCACATGGGCTTAGTATGTTGGTCTAAAGGTCCTCTCTTTGAGAGACAAAGAGCCTAAAAGGCCACCTTTACGGCAGTACTTCGCCGCGCCTCTTTTATTTAGTTATTCGCTTCATAACGTCTTTTTGAAAATTCATGCATCATATTGCATTGCGCATGGGCTTATCAAGTGAGATTAAGGGTCCTCCACTTTGAGGGGTGAAAATGCTTGAAAGCTACATTTGCTACAATGATTTGCCGCGCCCCTTTATCTGTTGTTATGTACGAGAAGTCATATATTCATCTGTTCATGTATGTGTCATGTTGTTTACTGCATTTTGGAGATCACTGCTATAACCCGTTCAAACGCGTTCCGAAACGCCGCATGAACGCATGTTTTCTGTCTGGTCCCGTTCGAACGCGTTATCAAACGCTATACGGATGCGAACCTTCTGTCTACCGTTCGAACGCGTTTACGAACGCTACACGAACGCAAATACACTGAATTGAGTCATTTTCATCACATGTGCATCTGTGTCTATATCTATCTTCTTTTGCACCACGTCGTAGCATGCTCACTTTAATGCCTAATTGCATCCCTAAGCGTCTTTTTGCATTATGTACTTAGTTGACTCTTTTATTTGTGCATGGACATGTAATGGCTATTTGTTTATGATATGTCTATGAAATCACATGTTCGCCATCATTTGATTCGCCTTTATGTGTGCTTGTGTGGTTAGTATGTGCTTGTGTTTCCATGAATACAACATGCCAATGAAGTTGTATGTTCGTTGCTACTTTGATGTATTTTCAAGCATGTAATCTTAGATGTGAAATATATGCAAATTTAGGTGTAAGTTTTATTTTTTGCGCATATGGATTTAGAAGAATGATACTCTTGGAAATAAATGTTACTTAAGCTTGATTAAATTATTACACAAATCCTTTCATTACAAGTGACATAAGTAAGGGACCATTCTGAACCCAATGGTTTGAGGTCTTCCCTTGCGAGGGGTAAGTGCGGCCTTAAATCTCATTTTCCCGGTTCACACCGGGTGGCGACTCCATTATTCTCCGGTTTAGTCCCTCGTGGCTACTCCGTACTCCCGACCGGGCCGCGAACCCGGGACAGCATGCGTCGTCCAAATTTCTGTGTTCCCACAGTAGCTCCCGCATTCTTGAGCCCAAACGGCATTACCCTGTAACAATAAGTACCCCCCACTCGGTAACAAAGGCAGTCTTGTGCTTATCTTCCTCAGCCATGAGCACCTGATTGTAACCTGAAAACCCGTCTGTAAATGAATACATAGCAGATAGAGCCGCACTATCAACCAGAACATCTATGTGCGGTAGAGGAAAATCATCTTTCGGGCAAGCCTTGTTGAGATCTCTATAATCCACACGCATTCTGACTTTCCCGTCTTTCTTCGGCACCGGCACAATATTAGCCAACCACTCAGGATACTTTACTACTTCCAAGAACCCCACATCTATCTGTTTCTTAACTTCCTCTATGACTTTCTCATCCCATTCTGGTCTCATCCGTCGAAGTTTCTGTTTCACCGGCCTCATATTCGGATAAGTTGGTATTGTGTGTTGGGCAATGTTTCTGTCTACTCCAGGCATGTCCTCATAGGACCGAGCAAACACTTTGGCATATCTGACCAATACTTCTTCTAATTTCTCCCTCTCCTCGGAGGTAACTTCACTTGCAATCAGAATTTCCTTGGGGTTCTCAGATGTACCTAAGTTAAATGCAGTAGTTCTGAGTGAACTGATATCAAATATGCTTGATTCATGTAGAGCAAATGGAAATGACTCAGGCAAGTAAGGAAAAGAAAAGTCTTTATTATTGGATAATGCGAAAGTACATTCAAACAAATCAGGAAGGTAAATGTCTTCATCATCTATAGACACTTCTTCCTCTGCAACCAGATTCTCTTCAGGCTTTATATCCTCCTCAAGAGTCAGGCTCTCTAACTTCATCAGTTCTTCTTCCCAATTCTCTACTTCTTCCCCAACTTCTTTGGTCAGCATCTTCTTGCTCAGCATCTCTTAGAATATCTCAAAACCAGGTACCACAATCCCGTTAACTTCTATCGGTTCGGGCTCACCCTGATACCCTGAAGCCTTCACAAAATAATCTGCCAGTTTCAACCCTTTCTTTTTAATCTTCGGCTTTTCTTCATCAGATGTGTATCCCAAACCTTTCCGAGTAGTCTGTCCCCTGAAATCTGGCAATTTTGAACCTTCACCCGGCTCAAACTTCATTTTTTTCATGATCATAGCCACCCTAGGATCCACCCATTCCTCAAAAGTTGCTGACACCTGAAACCTCGTAAAAGGCTGTGTCTCCAAGGCAGCCACATCATTATCTACCTCAGCTCGGATAGTGACAATCTCTCCCCCATATGGGAACTTAATCATCTGATGCAGAGTGGAGGGCACGCCCCCAAGCTTATGAAACCAAGGCCTTCCCAACAACAAGGCAAATGTGGCTGGGATATCCAGCACTGGGAACTCAACTTCGTCCTCAATAGGACCAACCTTGACTTCTGCTACAAAGGTACCCTCAACTCCTCGCTTACTGTCATCATAAGCCGTGATAGTCATACTAGAGGGATCCAGATATGTTGTTTTCATACTCAGCTTGGCCAAAATCTTCAACGGGCACACATTGATGGATGAGCCATCATCCACCATCACACAAGAGGTCCTTTTACCCCTCATTTCAGCTCTGATGAAGAAAGGTCTATTATGATTTCTCCCCTCAGCTGGGAGTTCTTGCTCAGAGAAAGTGATTGCCTGCAAAGCCTCATTTTGCACTGACCCAATAAACATTGCGGGGTTGGCATCCTCCGTCACCACTATCTTGCTTAAGGCCTCAACCATGGCCCGCATGTGCTCATGAGATGCACATAACAAATCCCAGATACTCACTTGTCCTCGGGTTTTCCTAAACTGCTGCAGCACTACATATCCCTCGGTATTATCCCCATTTTCTGCCACTTCTTTACCCTCTGATAACACTCATTTGCCCTTATCAGTCATATCATTGTAGAAACGCCCGCTGCTTGTCATACCCCTCACTTCTTCTTCATCACTACTAGAGAAGTCTGCCCAAAAACTCTTCCCATGTTCAGTTTCATCTTCGCTGTTACTATCCCAAATCCCAAGGCAAATGGCTTGGAGGTCAAAGGATTTGAGGACCAGGTTCTCGGGTAGGCCAGAGTTTATCATATAGGTTGGTGGCGGGACAGAGTGGTAATTTGGTAAAGGGTTCTAGTGTGTGTTGGGGTGTTCTGTTTCAGGGTCGGGTATCTTTTTTGTGTCTATAAGGTCCTGGATTTCATGGCGGAGTCGGGCACAATTGTCGGTATCGTGGCCTTTCTGTTGGTGGAATTGGGAATATTGGTTTAGGTTGAGATGTGGTGGTGGAGGGTTTGGGAGTGGTTTGGTTTCTAAGGGTTTCAGAAGTCATTGTCTCTTCAATTTCTCCAATACCTTGGACAAGGGTCTACCTAAGTTGGAGAATCTCCGGTTTCGGATAGCAGCGATCTTAGCAGAAACGGGCTTTGTTCCCGATGTCCCCCCAATGGGCCTCCTATTCAGACCATAGAATCTTCTATTCTCGGCCACTTCTTCCTCAATATCCATGACAATTTCCCTCAACTGTCGAAAATCAGTAATCATGGAGGTAATCCTCCTTAGCTTCCCATAGATGGAGGGCTTGGTGCCCTTGATAATCATTTTTATCTGGTCCTTCTCTGAGGGCCGGGTCTGCATCTTTAAGAGCTGGCTTCTCCAACGGTCCACATACTCCTTGAAACTCTCTTCCGGTTTCTGCCTGGTGTTCTCCAAATCTCGGAGTGACAGATCTATCTCCAAGTCTGTGACATACTATTTCAGGAATGCATCGGCCAATTCCCTCCAATCTTCCTTTACTTTCTTCTCAAGGCTGTGATACCATACTACCGATGCCCTCTCGAGTGACATTCCAAACATCTTCTGTACCTGTCGCTTTTTCAAACCCACGGAACTCATAACTGATACATACTGATAGAGATGAACCATTGGATCCCCATTCCCATTGAACTTAGCCATATCCGACATCTTGAACTGAGCATGCAATTGTTCTTCGAAGGTCATTGCCTCATAATCTAACAACTCTTCATGCTTACCCTTCATTTTGTGGGTAACTGTTTCAACCTGATCCCGAAGCTTCTGAAATTCTGCCTGAGACCCTATCACTTTTCCTGTTGCATACTCTGCCATGTCATCATCAAAAGTGGGGATATCATCCCCCAACCCATTCAGAGGCTCCTCGCGCCTCGCATTCTCAGAACCCCCCAGCATGGGTATAGCCATACCAGCCATAGCAGTAGTCAATGCTTGCAACTGTTCAGTAATTTTGGCGAGACCATTTTCCAACTGATCTATCCTGGATACCTCGCTATCGGATGTACTCATAGCTGCTACCAGTCTTTTAGTGAGTATTCCCTCTTTCCTTACCCAACAGGAATCTATGATGTCTTTTTTATAGACATAGAGGGTGTTAACATGACATATGTATGCATGAGATGAATGAGATGCATGCGATACAAGGAATATATCATTTCATTAAGATTTTCACACAAATCGGCCCATCATCATTATAGAAGCTTTTGGGCTAACTGTCATAGGAGTGAACTAGCCTCAGTTTAAATGGCCCAACAAGTTCACATCTCATGGCAATAAGTCCAACCGTATCCAAATGATAATGTTCCTAAACACAGACATATAATGGCCCATTGGCGTTTTGGAAGCTTTTGGCCCGATCATCATAAGATTTGTTCTTGTCCCAGTCTAAATGGCCCAACAAGCCCATATCCCATGATAAAAGGTCTGAATGGATCCAAATGACAATGTTCCCAAACACAATCATACAAAAATAACTTCTACAGAGTGGCCCATCAACATTTCAGAAGCTTTCGGCCCAATTATCATAGGATACGAACTCGTCCCAGTTTAAATAGCCCAACAAGTTCGCATTTCTGACAAGAAATCCAACCACATCCAAATGAGGATGGTCCACAAGCACAAGGAAATAGTTTCTATAGGCCATATGACCCCGGTCTACTTTTGGGTTTGCGGGAGTGTAGACAAAGACTCTCGCTGGCGAAGGATTGCCCACAACTAGGTCTCCCCACTCAAGGGTTTGGGCGACCAAGTGATCGCACCTTTTTTTATACCTTACAGTACGTGCCAACGAGTTATGGTATGTGACTGACTGTCAAATGGATTTCCCGTTGTAGATTCCCTAGAGGGAGGGTGGAGCGAGGCTCTCTTAAGTACCCTAACCTCTTAGGCTCTTATCGCTTGGTGACAGGAATAAACAACGAGTCTTTCAAATTAGTCCATCACAATGGGCCACAAGTAAGTGATTGTCCAGGTGCCTTCATAGATTTTCCTTATAGAAAGGTAGTGAATGAGGGAAGACACGAAACCATTACCTAGTGTTGTGATATTTTATATCGTACCGCAAGTGTACGGTGTCAAGTTTTAGTATAAATCGGTGAAAGAGTGTCGAACCCACAGAGATTGCGTTAACTCGCACTAAGTACTACAATTGATAATCCTAACTTTATTTAGACAACAAATAATAAAGATTTTTAATAGATAAATATACAAATAATAAAATAGGAGGAACTAATACGATAGAGACTCTGGATCCTGATTTCACCTAACTGTCACCTATGTATTTGTTATGCCAATTACCATTGTTCGGTTATATTATTTATAAGTCAAGATCCTAAAATATTCACTCCCTCTCTCGAGTGTCGAGTGAAAAGATCATCAACTATAGACTTCGATATCTCTATAAAAATCTAATAGTTAACAACTCATTACGCTTTGTGATTCTATATTAACGACTTCAAAGGACTACAGATTCTCTCGAACTCTATAAAATCCTAGGCTATATTCTCTAGATCTATTCAAAATCCCCTCTCTCGAGTGATAGATTCTAAACATTCATCATCTCAAATTGTGGCCAACAATCAAGAAGCATTAAACTCAAAAGAATATAAATAAATCAATAAAACTTCATAACAAAATTGATAAATAAAATACAAGGTTTGAGCATAGATTACAATCGTTCTCCAAAATTAAGGAGTAAATTCATGACAAAAGATACAACAATAAATAATCAAGCCACGAATCTAATGGAAATCATTAGAGTTTTAAGAAAGAAATAAGAAGATAAAACCCGAATTGAATCTCTTCCTCTCCGGATATCACAGCCTTAATCTCCTCTTGTCGCTCTTCAATCCTCTCCTTGGATCTCTAAAAATATGTGTTTCGTGTTTTGCGCAGTGTATTAGCCTCCCTTTGAGTGTTGGGTGTAATGTTATATTTATAGTTGAGTCTGGGAGTCTTTGGGTGGCATTAGGATTATTAAAAACCCTAAAAAGTGAATCCTGGAACGCGTCAGGTCTTCTCGCAGCGCCGCGGCGCATAATCCTCGGCATTTTGTATGAGAATTGACAATTTAGGGCGCCGCGGCGCCCATGTTGCTTGTGATGAATGGCGCCGTGGCGCCATTCTCCCTGGAACTTGTATGGGATTTTGGCGCCTCGGCGCCATTCTTCCCTGCTCGTCCTGTGTCTTCCCTGAAGTTTCCAAAACACGTGCAATTATTCCCCGATCCATATATTAATGCTCCTATAAATAAAACATAAAATAAATTATAAATCATATTAAATATCTCGAATTATAACAAAATAATAAGCTGAGAATGCCATAATAAGTGGGTATAAACCACACTTATCACCTAGCCTTAAAAGTGCCTTTGATTAAACCCCTTTTAACCCACAGTAAACACAGTTAATTAAAGCACAAATCATAATATTACAAGACATTATTTCGGGGCTGATTCTCTATCCCCAGTGGAGTTGCCAGACTGTGGGACACAGAAACTGGGCGATGCATGCTGTCCCAGGCTCGCGGCCTAGTTGGGAATACAGAGTAGCCCGCAGGGGACTAAACCGATGGAGTCGCCACCCGGTTTAAACCGGGAAAATGAGATTTAAGGCCGCACTCACCCCTCGCAAGGGAAGACCTCAAACCGTTGGGTTCAGAATGGTCCCTTACTTATGCCACTTGTAATAAAATGATTTGTGCAATAATCTAACCAAGCCTAAGCAACATATTTCCAAGGATGATTTACCCCTAAGTTCGCATGCATACATCAACAAGTTCATCTAAATTCATATAATACATTTTTCATGTTTGCATACAACCTATTTACATGTAACCTATGTCTCAATTTGCATACATAAAGATAAATTAACATACGGCAAGCATACAAGTTAATAAACACATTGTACTCATACATGTAGGGACTACAGATGAACGACAAATGAACAATCTTGCGTAATACAGAGAAGTAATCAGGTTCATCATGCGAAAGGATAACTACTAGGGACAATTATGCACGAAATCTGATGAAAATGACTCAGTTCAGTGTGTGTGCGTTCGTGTAGCGTTCGTAAACGCGTTCGAACGGTGAACAAAAGGTTCGCATTCGTTTAGCGTTTGATAACACATTCGAATGGGACCAGACCTGATGAAACAAATGCATGCGCGTTCGAGTAGTGTTCGTAAACACGTTCGAACGATAAACAGAAGGTTCGCGTTCGTATAGCATTTGATAACGCGTTCGAACGGGACCAGACCTGATGAAACAAATGCATGCGCGTTCGAGTAGCGTTCATAAACGCGTTGAAACGGTAAACAGAAGGTTCGCGTTCGAGTAGCGTTCATAAACGCATTCGAAGGGAAATGAAACAAAATGCTCACGTTCGTATGGCGTTCGGAAACGCGTTCGAACGGGGTTACAACAGTGACCCCCAAAATGCAGTAAACAACATGACACATATGTGAACGGATAAATAGATGACACCTAATCAATAATAACGGGCTAAAAGGCGCGGCGAAGTATCATGGTAAAGGTTCTTTAACCTCTCAAAATAGAGGACCTATAATCCAACTACTAAGCCCATGCGCAACCAACACACTACATGCATAAAAGAAGTAAAGACAATGATATCGGACTTCATGTATCCGATTGAATACATCTCACATCCAATCGAATATACATTATCCGGCGCGGCAAAGCATCGTGGTAAAGGATTTTAACCTCTCAAAATAGAGGACCTTTAATCGCACTTACTAAGCCCATGCGCTTTATCTTATCATAATGCATATAAAAAATAGAAACAACGATATCAGACTTCGTATACCCGATTGAACACATCTCACATTCAAACGAATATACGTCGTCCGGCGCGGCGAAACATCATGGTAAAGGATTTTAACCTCTCAAAATAGAGGACCTTTAATTGCACTTACTAAGCCCATGCGCTTTATCACTAATTACATAAACAACTATCGTATATAAAATAAAAGACATGATGTAAAAGGCGCGACGAAGTGTTGGCGTAAAGGTAGGCTTTTGGCATTTTCTTCCCTCGAATGGAAAACATTTAGACCAACATACTAAGCCCATGCGTATCTCATCATCAATACAAACAAATGATCATACGGAAATTAAATGGCGAGATGAAAAATGCAGATTATAAACAAGCAAGACAAAACAAAGCGAAAGATGTGCCGTTTGCTCAAGTGGTACGTGGAGTTGTATCCCGAGTACAGATCATACTACTGTCCATTCGGAATCGGCTATGAAATTTATGTCCGGGTTTCCATCCTATATACCACGAGAGGCCACACATTTTTCATTCATTCAAAGGCCACAGCATGCATCAACAAACGACTTTCATGCGGCAAAATAAATAAGACAATTAAAAGTGAATACAAAAGGTGCCCTCAGGTCTAACCTTTTAGATCGTCTCTCGAAAGTATGGTACACGGTCGTCGGAAGGATGGATGCTCCGCAACTCCTCCGGTTCACCGGTTCACTGGTTCTCTGGTTCACTGGTTGTCTCGCTATCTTGAGTCGGCGTTTCCTATTTTTTGCTGCTGTTTTGGGTGTTTTTTTTGTAGGTTCGGGGGCTGCTATTTTTTGGTTGTTTTGGGGTGTTTGGGCTGCTGTTTTGGGGGACTGTATTCACGATTTTACTGCAGTTTTGGAGGGGGTGTTCTAATGGTTTTACTGCAGTTTTATGGGTGATTTTCGGTGGTTATGGGGGTTGCTGTTTTCGGTTTTGGATAGTATTTAAGGGCTGTGATTTTTCTTGTGTATGGCGTGAATTGAGAAAGCGCTTTTTTTTTTGTTTTTGCTGTGTATGTTTGAGAGTAAGATAGGTTTTTTTTTGAATGAATAAGCTATGGGTTTCAAGGGTTGGAATTGGGTTCTTTTTATAGGCAAATGGCTAGGGTTAAATCTTGTTTGACAAAGAAAGAGATTTGACATTTAAAGGGGATTTGATTTGGTGTCAAACAAGGAAATCCTAAGATTTGAAGGGGGACAAAATTTGGCTAATTAGGAAGTTAATATATTTAATTTGTGTTGTTTAGGCATAATATTTGTTAAATTAGGAATAAGATATTTTTGAATGGGAATATAATTGGTTGATTGATTTTAATTAGGCATGATTTTATTTAATGTTTTATTTAATTTGGTATATGATTTAATTAATATTTCATTTAATTTGGTATATGATTTAATTAATATTTTAATGGGCTTTGGTGGGCTAATTGGGCTTGGGTGTGAGGCTAGCAGCAAAACCAGAAATACCGACACCGTTCGAACGCCTCTTCGAACGCTACACGAACGCCCGCAATCTGCCTGACGTTCGAATGAAGTAACGAATGCAGCACGAACGAAAACAGTGAACTTGTGAAATGAATTTGATGACACGTCTATTCTGAATTTCCCCTTCCGACGTCCATTTCTCGTGACTTCCGTGACTTAAAAAGTAGTGCCTCCAAATGAGACTCATCATAGGGACTTATATGCAAAAATGCAGTACCTACATCCGCGTTATTCCACTAAAAATTTGAAGTTGAACTCCCGTTACCGTAGATGGATTAAGTAAACCGAACATTTTCGGTGTCCATCGATATAGTCATTACATATGGATATAGCCCTTCACGAATATCTTATAAATAGAGCCGGGTTATAAGTCCGTTAAACCCCTCTAAATATTTTATCTCTTAAACACCATTGATTCTATAATGAACAATAGATTCATAACAATTATGATTATAAAATACTTTCTATTCGTAATAGAAAAGTTGAGCGCTCAAATTGTTCAAGTCCCGAATCAACTCTTAAAAGAGATATTCATCTGCTTCTCGTAAGAATGAGTGAATTCTATATCTATGTAAAACGTTCCCAACTACATACCAAATCATATCCCCAAAATACGTAGTTATTGGCTGGGAATGCAACACCAACCTCACCATAGTAAATCAAAGGACATAACCTGTCATGCATGAGTTCATAGTACACTCAGGATTAAGATCGAATCCATATATGACCATCTATTAGATAAAATGAATTTCTTCGGTTAACGGATATTAAAAGAAATTCCTATTTATATGAGTCCAGTCCTATATGATCTTATCATACAAGGTGCCTCTATTCCCATATCACTACATGAACGATCCCGGATCAAGGTCGTTGATGAGTGGTAAATCTATCACTATTTTCCACTTATTTAACCTAATATTTTGTATAGTTTCTTGAGTTTTATGAATATTTTGATGTGTTTTATGTTATTTTGTAGATAAATAAAGTTTCAGGACACTCTGGAGGTGATTTGGGCCAAAACAGTGAAAATTGGCAAAAATGGCATTTTGGTAATTTTCCGCGTCGCGACGCCAAGACCTTCAACGTCGTGACGCCTAACATGCCCCGAACAGTGCTAACGTGTGCCGGGTCCACAAACCAGAATCTGAGAAAAGTTTGACTTTGCTAACGTGCGCCGTGCCACGTGTCACCATCACAGCCGATCTGCTAACGTGCGTCGTGCCACGTGTCATCATTCTACGGTGCCGACAGTCACCATCGCCACGCGTCATTGCCACGTCATCGTCCACATCACCAGTTGACCAAGTCAAAGTGCCACGTCGCTGCCACGTCATCATCAACCAACGTGTCGTAATTCTATGGTGTCGACATTCAAATTACCACGTGTCGCCACGTCAGTGCCACATCAGCATCAATGATTGGCTCTCTTATCCGAAATCGACACGTGGCGGATATGAATCTTTATCGACCAATCAGAAGCCGCCACATGTCACAATAATTGAGCTCCAACCACCTTGCCACGTGTCACCTTATCACCTTATCCAGAATCGCCACGTGTCAAGCCCTCAGCAAGCCACGCCAAAAGAAGCTGGCGTCGGGACGTTGGAGGCCTACCGGGGTCTATAAATTGAGCTCGAGATTTCAGTTTTAGATGTACCATTCTCTCTCATTTCTTTGATGTAAATAAGGAGTATTCTCTCTAGTTTCTTTTAGTTTTTAGTTTTGTAAATAATTTTAATTACGTTCTGTAAAAATAATAATTTACTTTCTTACTTTTTACAGTTTTTACTATTCACCATGAGGAGGTAACTTCCCCAGCTAGGTGAAAGGTAATTCTTTTACTGTTACTATTTAGATTAATCTCCCTTAAAAATAATATATTCACTATTTAAAATATTGACTTAAAAAGGATACCGCCATATTGGTCGGTTGGTAAATCATTTTAATCTGGTTTAAACCTGACTAATCAAGGATACCGCCAGATTGGTCGGTTGGTAATTAAATTTTCTTACCGCCTATATGGCAGGTTTATTTTGGTTCCGCCTTTATGGCTGGATGGACCTAATTTGACTTAATCAGGTTACCGCCTATATGGCTGGTTGGTAAAATAATCACAAGTTAATATATTATATTAAGGGAGATATCTAAATAGTAAATAGTAAAAATTGATCCTTTTACCTTAGCATTTTATTTTATTTTACTTTTCAGCTTTTACTTTATGTCTTTTACTTTTCAGCATTTTTACTTTATGTCTTTTACTTTTAAGTTCTTACTAGCCCTAGTTATGTGTTAGTTATCTGGGGTTGTGATGAATTCTAATATCACCGGTTTATAAGGGGTTATTTTATAGTTTGGGTAATTTAAAGGTTACTTATTAAGTCTTAAGCTTAATGCTTCTTGCTGTCTGATCACCAATAAGATTGATGTGGTAAATCTAAAATGAATTAGACATAGGAATTTTAGGTTTCAGCCTTAGACCTAATAGCCCACGATCTTCCTTGAGGATAAATAACCCTTTAATAGATTTCCTTACAGGATAGACATATACCTGTCGGGGGGGGTAGCCATAATTGGAACTTAAACTTAATGAATCCAGATAATCTGGTTGACATAGACATATGGTTCAATTGGGTTAAACTGGGTTTTTGCGTCTGACCATCGACAAAGGCTTTTGCATAATTTAATGTTCCCGGATAGTAAACCGATTTATTACACAAACATGAAATAACCACTTCATCTTTTAAATGATATTAGAAAGATTCACAACCCTAGATCTTTGTGTCTTTTGTTATTTTCCTTAGTATTTTCTTTTATCTTTTTATTTATTTATTTATTTAGAAATTCTACAATCAACCAAATCAATCAAGTAATCATTCGATATTTGTAAATAAATAGATTCAACAATTAATAACAACAGTGGGAATTAAATCCTCGTGGGATCGATATTTTTATACTACTTGAACGATACATGCGCTTGCGTTATACGTGTGTGTTTACGCCGGTCAGTCGTCATACAAGTATAGAATGGACCGCAGCTATAGTTATACCACAAACAAAGTACCCTCTTTGTTTGCTCTCTATGGACTATTTAGATTACTAACTTTAGACTTAAATCCTCCTGTGCATCAAACATACACTAAGTCTAAAGGTACAAGAGTAATCAAGGTAAACAAGACAATTGGACAATATGCGATATAAATCAAACAACTTTGATAAAATGAATAATGCATTATTATTATTACAAAAAACATTTCGTTTACAATACATGAAGCTCTAGGACATAAATCCCAACAATCTCCCACTTGGACTAGAGCAAATGAGACATGTCATGTAATCCTAAACCATTTAGGTGACCTTCAAATACTTTAGCCGATAAGGTCTTTGTAAACGGATCAGCCAGGTTGTTTGCGGATGGAATCTGTGTGACAACGACATCTCCTCTCTACATTATCTCCCTAATGAGGTGATATTTCCTCTCAATATGCTTACCCCTCTTGTGGCTTCTTGGTTCTTTGGAGTTCGCCACCGCATCACTATTATCGCAATAAAGTGTGAGTGGTTTATCCATATCTGGAACAACTTCCAAATCTGCCAAGAACTTACATAGTCAGACTGCTTCACACACAGCTGCTACATATTCAGCCTCCATGGTGGAGTCAGCAATACAAGATTGCTTAATGCTCCTCCATACTATAGCCCCACCACCTAAGGTGAACACTGATCCAGATGTTGATTTCCTAGAATCGACATCCGTCTGAAAAACAGAGTCAGTATATCCTCTCAGAATCATATCCTGACTTGTATATACAAGCATATAGTTTTCTCGTTCTCGAAGATACTTGAGAATATGTTTCACCGGTATCCAATGATCTAATCCTGGGTTGGATTGAAACCTACTGACTACTCCCACTGCAAAACAGATGTCCGGTCTCGTGCATAACATAGCATACATAAGACTTCCAACTGCTGAAGCATATGGTATATGTCTCATCTCCTCAACTGCTTGAGGTGTCTTAGGAGACTGTTCCTTAGACAAATGAATTCCATACCTGAAAGGTAAATTACCTTTCTTGGAATTCTGCATACCAAATCGCACAAGAATCTTGTCGATATAGGTTGCTTGAGACATTGCTAACAGTCATTTCTTACGATCCCGAATGATCTGGATCCCAAGTACATAACTTGCCTCTCCCAATCTTTCATTTGGAATTGGTTAGCTAGCCAAATTTTCACGTCCGATAATATATTTACATCATTCCCAATGAGTAAGATATCATCAACGTATAACACAAGGAAAACCACATTCCCATCAATGATGCGCTTGTAGACACAAGGCTCATCGATCTTCTGCTCAAAGTTATAAGACTTGATCGTAGTATCAAACCTTATGTTCCAAGATCTAGATGCTTGCTTAAGTCCATAAATGGACCTTTGCAACTTGCAAACTTTTTGCTATTGACCTTGGGTAATGAACCCCTCTGGTTGTACCATATAGATACTCTTATCAAGATTACCATTCAAGAATGCATTCTTGACATCCATTTGCCAAATCTCATAGTCATAATATGCGGCAATGGAAAGAAGAATCATGATGGATTTAAGCATATCTACTAGCGAGAAAGTTTCTTCATAGTCAACTCCCTCTTTTTGGGTATAACCCTTTGCCACTAGCCTAGCCTTGAAGTTTGTAATTTCCCATATATTCCTCTTTTCTTTTGTAGATCCACTTGCAACCTATGTGTTTTACTCTATTAGGTTGGTCTACAAGTTACCAGACTGAGTTAGAGTACATTGACTCCATCTCGAGGTTCATGGCTTTGAGCCATTCCTCTTTATCAGTATCTTCCATTGCACTATGATAGGTCAATGGATCATCTATACCATCACAAGATGCAACAACTTGCACCTCACCATTTCTTAGATAGCATTCAGGTTGTCTTATAACCCTCCCACTACGTCTAGGTGGTATAGTATCCAGATAAACTTGCATCTGACTTTCAGATGTAGAATGTGTTATGTCTTTGTCAACATTTGACAATGGTGTATGGTCGTACAGCAAGTAACTCCTCAAGTAACACTTTAATTCGAGGTTTGAACTTTCTCATATAGTCATCCTCAAGAAATGTAGCATTTTTCGACACAAATACTTTATTATCTTCTGGACTATAAAAGAATCCACCCCTAGTTTCCTTAGGATAGCCTACAAATAGGAACACCTATGAATGTGGTTCCAACTTAGTAGTCTTGTTCTTTAGCACATGTGCCAGACACCCCCATATGCGAAAATGTCGCAAACTAGCTTTACGACCATTCCACAACTCTAAGGGAGTCTTAAAAACAGACTTAGAATGAACTACATTCAGGATATACATTGCAGTTTGCAATGCATACCCCAAGAATGAACTAGGTAGAGTGCTATAACTAAACATTGATCTTATCATGTCTAGTAGGGTTCGATTTCTCATTTCTGCAACACCATTTTGTTGTGGTGTTCCAGGTGCTGTGAGTTGTGAAACAATTCCATGCTCAACTAAGAATTCCTTGAAATCTATATCAAGGTATTCTCCTCCACGATCTGATCGTTGAATTTTGATGCTTTTACCTAACTGGTTCTCAACCTCAGCACGATACTCTTTGAACTTTTCAAATGTATCTGACTTGTACTGCATTAGGTAAACATATCCTTATCTGGAATAATCGTCAATGAAAATGATGAAATCAAAACCACCTCGGGCTTTTACATTCATCGGTCCGCAAACATCCGAATGTATTAGCTCAAGAGTTTCTTTGGCTCTTATCCCTTTTCCAGTAAAAGGTCTCTTGGTCATTTTGCCTTCTAGACAGGATTCGCAGACAGGTAAAGTACCAAGTTTTAACTAATTTAAAACTCCGTTCTTAATTAGTCTATCTATCCGGTCAAGGTTAATGTGACCAAGTCTAAGGTGCCATAAATAGGTATCATCATGAGAAATCTTTTGCCGTTTAGTTTTAGATCTTTCAATCTTAAACATTTCAGTATTAACATTGATTCATACATTAACGACTTTAATACATATAGATTATTTTCGGAGTTTCCCGTGTATATATTTAATCCATTTCTACTATAATAACTGACTTATTATTAAACGAAATAGAAAAACCACATTCCATAAGTTTTGTTACAGAAATCAAATTCCTGCGAAAACCAGGAATATATAGCACACCATTCAAACATAAATAATTTATTAAAATTCAAATTTGAACTACTTCTTGCTCTTGAAACAACATCCCATGTCCCAACTCTCATGGTAAAGCTACCTTCAGTAAGGTCCCTCCATGAGTCAAGTAGCTGCAAAGAACAACAAACATGGTTAGTGGCACCAGAATCAACAATCCATATGGATTTATCATCCTCCACCAAAAGAGACTCAATGACAAGTAAATCATATTTACCTGTATTTTCTTCTCTTTAAGCTCTGCAAGGTATTTGGACAATTCATTTTCCAATGCCCTTGTTGTTCACAATGGAAACATTTTCCTTAGGCATTGGTTCATTGGAGCTTTTATTGTTCTTCTTTTTCATTGGTTTTGCCTTTGCCTTCCAATTGCCTTTCTTCTTCTTCTTTGCAGATTTAGAAGATTCGGCAACATTTGCCTCAGCATTGGGCCTACGAGGACCGTTCATAACGGACTCGTAATTGTGAGCTCATTCAGCAGTTCAGTCAATGTGAAAGTCAATGTTCATAGAACAAATGCTCTTAAACTGCAGGAAACTCTTCGGAAGGGTTTCCATGATCATTGTCACCTGGCTTTGCACATTAATACGTGCACCATGGGTTTCAGCCATATTAAGATGAGCCATAATCCTTAACACATGGTCTCGAACTGATGTGCCTTCCTTCATTCTAGCGGTCAATACAGAGGCAATTGCCTCATGTTGTGGCCGGTCTGAAGGTTGCCCAAACATGTTCTGTAATGACTGCATAATCATTGATGTTGTCGCCATAGGCTCACTCTGTGCAGCAAGAATCTCAGACATGGATGCTATCAAATAGCTATGGGCTTTCTCATCAGCTTTAATGCCATTATTTAGGATTGCATGCAGCTTGCATGAGGCTCAGGAGCAAGATGGGCTAAGGGCACACAAATAGCTTCTGGCTCAGGAGAACATTCCTCAATTAGGACAAATTTAGGTCTTCACAGACCAAGATGCATTCATGTCCTTTTTCATTTACATAATTATCCCCGATTAATTTTTCTTGTTGTTTGATAATGGAGATTATTGCAGATGCCATGGCTGAAAAATAATAAACGCGCATTCAATATTCATTTATCGCATATTAAAATTGTCAAACATTTAGGCATAAAATTAAACATGATGCATGATCAATGTATAATGAATTAGAAACCTAAAAGAATTACTATGCTACAGTTATCTATCATCCCATAAATAAGTGCCGCCGTAGGGTAGGTCAAGTATTCGTATGATAGATTGAGACATTCTCAATTGATTAATATATCTGAAATAACTCTTATTCCTATATTAATCAACTACCGTTATTTTGATCAAGGAAGCTTTGATTAACAACTTAATCATTCCTTTGTGAGTGTGACCCATTATTTCGGAACCCTTGGACTTAACTAGTGAAGTGCCGCCGTAGGGTAGGTCAAATCACCAAATACATCTAGAGTCCATTTCCTTTCGGAATCCAAACCTGATATTGACCCAAAATGACACCATCCGTAGGGGGACGAAAGCAAAGCCGTCTCGAGGCGCCTATTGAATCTCACATTTTTGGATAACAATGGAGATCGTGGGATATATTGTGGTATACCCCTCTCACACTCACTATTTTGAAGTTTAAGGTTTCTATCTCACGAGTTTCTAATGTATTAAGATTACGCTCGGCTAAACATATATTTATTTACTAGTGGATTATTAGTGATCTAACCAATTTTAACACTTAAAATTTTATTCACTAATACTTATTAGTCTCTACTAATCATTAACTTAATTAACTAATTTAATCAAGTTTTCTTAAGTGATCTAATTAATTTAAACATTAAAATATTACTTCACTTATAGGTTTTAAAATTTTAGAATTCAACTAATGGACTATATGTCATTAAACTTTTAATTGATAAAAGTACGTTATTTACTCCAAAGGTACGTGGAATTGTATCCCGAGTGCAAACCAAATTAACGTCCATTCGGAAGCGGCTATGGAATTTATCCGGGTTCCATCCGATATACCAAAGAAAATAATGTACTCATAATGTCTATTTGTTCTTAAACTTGAATTCCTAATTTTAAACCTTTAAACCAATTAATCTTATTAATTCGTTTACATGCATTCTATATTCTAATTTAACTTTTAAATTTACATAAAATCATATTTTATAACTTGAATATCATGCATGTCTATATGTTATGGCATGTGAAAATGCAAGAGTAGGCACCATAGGCTATATGACATGTTAATAAACAATTTAAAACATATATATGTGCCTAGGTCTGGGCTGAAAATGTTCGTGTAGCGTTCTCTGGCGTTTCGAACGTTTTCAAGCAGTAGCAAAATGTTTGAGTTGTGTTTGACTGGAGTTCGAACGCAATCAGTCTGGTGTCAAAACACTGGTACTTTATTTATTCGTTCCGGAGCTTCCGGAGTCCGTTTTGGTCCCCGTTTTTCTACACTCGTAACGGAATGAAGTTTCACATACATACATAAATTTGCGTTAACTGGGCTCTTATTTTTTTTTTTAAATACTAATCTAATTAGTACAATAAATCCAAGGCATCCATTGGTCTTCAAATCTTGCTCCATGGTATGTTGTTGATTTCTTCGCCGAATAGGTTCGTAAGTCCTTTGTGGCATCGGCTCCTCCAGTTACAAATTGAGTTCCAAAATGGACTTATTACAAAGGAAATGAACTTACAACACTTGAAAGAATATGACCTTATGGTCTTACATTTCAATACTAAAAATAAGAGCCGGAAAAATTAACGATCAACGCAATACATTCATCACATGAATCAAAGTAAACATTCATCACATGACATTAAAAACCATTCATCTCATGAATCTAATTGTGCCTACTCATCACAACATGCATATTAATAATTTATATCTAATATAAATTATTAAAACTTAAACTTAAAAAGAGAAAGAGTTAAGAAAACTTTTCAACCTTAAGCTTTTATACCAATTGTAGGAAACGACTTTCCTTAGCGCGGCGGAAGTTTCTTGTGGTGGCACCAGGTCCGGTATGGATCTTCAAATTTTCCTTCCCTTCTCCCTTTGTTATAGTAGCTAAGATCAATCCTTTGGTGTCCAACACTTGGATCAACCACTCGATCTTCCGAACTATGACTAGAAACCAACAAACCGAAGTGTGGGCTTCACTCACAAATATTAAACCTCTAAACTATTTAGAGATTTAAGATGTCACAATGGTGTTTGACTTTATGAATTTCACACACTTGTGAATGCTAGAACTCTCTCTATTTTCTCTCAAATCCTTCTCGCAACAATTATGTGAATGAAAGCAAAGTGTTACCTTAGGAAGAGAGAAATGGTAGAGATTATATTCTCTTACACAAGCCAACTAACCTTGTCATTAAGCATCTAATGCTTTCTTGCAATGGCCAACACAAAAATGTGAATGCCATACCAAAGCATAAGAAATGTTAAGCTAAAGACAATGGCTTTGTCATTAAGCATTCAATGCTTTCTTTCAATGGCAAACACATAAATGTGGAGGCCATACCAAAGCATAAAATGCATTAGCTAATGACAAAACTATTAGGTGTATCCAAGCCACCTAATAGACATAATTGCTTGATGACATGGTAAGCCATATGGCTTTGTCTCCAATGGTAAATAAAAATCAATATTTTAATAATGATTTATTTACCTTCAATCATGTTGTAGTAATTATCATTATTACTAACTTGATTATCTCATAATCAAAGAATTCTAGAAAACATTAAGTTAAACTAATTTAACATAGTTTTCATTTGTGACAATAAATATTATTAATCTTATTAATAATATATAAATAAATATAATGTGAGCACATAATTAGACAATCTAATTATATTAGGTTTGCTACAGTTAATCGAGCTAGCACGGGGACCAAATGGACCTACGGTTCCTAGCTCCAATAATTCCGAAATATTAATTAAACTCTTTAATCAAATATTACGAATTTATAACTCCGCGTTATTCCACTAAAAACTCGAAGTTGAACTCTCGTTACCGTAGATGGATTAAGTAAACCGAACATTTTCGGTGTCCATCGATATAGTCATTACATATGGATATAGCCCTTCACGAATATCTCATAAATAGAGCCGGGTCATAAGTCCGTTAAACCCCTCTAAATATTTTGTCTCTTAAGCACCATTGATTCTATAATGAACAATTAATTCATAACAATTATGATTATAAAATACTTTCTATTCGTAATAGAAAAGTTGAGCGCTCAAATTGTTCAAGTCCCGAATCAACTCTTAAAAGAGATATTCATCTGATTCTCGTAAGAAGGAGTGAATTCCATATCTATGTAAAATGTTCCCAGCTACATACCAAATCATATCCCCAAAATACGTAGTTAGTGGCTGGGAATGCAACACCAACCTCACCATAGTAAATCAAAGGACATAACCAGTCATGCATGAGTTCGTAGTACACTCAGGATTAAGATCGAATCCATATATGACCATCTATTAGATAAAATGAATTTCTTCGGTTAACGGATATTAAAAGAAATTTGTATTTATCTGAGTCTAGTTCTATATGATCTTATCATACAAGGTGCCTCCATTCCCATGTCACTACATGAACGATCCCGGATCAAGGTCTTCATACAAGTATAGAATGGACCGCAGCTATAGATATACCACAAACAAAGTACCCTCTTTGTTTGCTCTCTATGGACTATTTAGATTACTAACTTTATACTTAAATCCTCTTGTGCATCAAACATACACTAAGTCTAAAGGTACAAGAGTAATCAAGGTTAACAAGACAATTGGACAATATACGATATTAATCAAACAACTTTGATAAAAGAATAATGCATTTATTATTATTACAAAAAACAATTCTGTTTACAATACATGAAGCTCTAGGACATAAATCCCAAAAGAAACTCCTTACACAACTATCTTACACCAATTTAACCCAATTAATCAAATTAAAAACATAACATATTTTTTTTGATTTTTTGTAAAAGTTTTCAATTTTTTTGTATTTTTCGAAAAAAAATTTGGACTAAAAATAAAAACGATATAAAAACAAGATACTAGTCAACTATTCCCCACCCCAAAGCTAAATGAGACATTGTCCCTAATGTCTTAAAAAGTAGAAGCTGAGTTTAGAAGAAGATAATACATGGTTAGCTGAAATTCTACATCTAGAAAGGAAATTAAAGGTTGAGATCTAGATTTATCCGACGCTTCTTACCACGATCATCATCAGACCATTTTATCTTAGAAAAGATAGGGTCAATTTATGGTTTAACGTCGTCAGCTAGACGTGACTTCTCGAACGTTAGGCTGGATTTGAAAGTGTGACACTTTCTTTTTGTCGCTCAAATGATTCTCCCTAGTAGTGCTTGACCCGCTTGTTTTTAACCTTGAATGTTTTGTTGGAGTCAGGATCATGTATCTCAATGGATCTATCTGGTAAAACCTTGGTGATTAGGAATGGACCTGACCACCGTGATTTTGGCTTGCATTAGAAGAGTTTCACCCTTGATTTGTTTAACAGTACCTTATGCCCTGGTTCTAGTTGTATGCGTACTAACTTTTCATCATGTCTCTTTTTGGCTTTTTCTTTGTACAATTTGGCATTCTCAAAAGGATGTATGTGAAATTCCTCCAATTTATTGAGCTGGTGGAACTTTTTCTCTTCTGTTGCTTGTAGTGCAAGAATTGGCTTCTTCAGTACGCAGAACGCTTTATCTTCAGGCTCCACAGACAGTTTATCAGTAGAACTTTGCATTGCATTGAAGTTTTGGATGATACTATGTATCACATCAAGTCTGAAACATTCCTCATTCTTTTCGTCATCCGGGAATTCAATGACTTTGAAAATATTGAATTTTACTTCTTGGTCATGTACCCTCATGGTTAACTCTCCTTTCTGTACATCAATAATGGTTTGACCTGTAAGCAAGAACGGTCTCCCGAGGATTATTGGCACGTCTTCATCTTCCTCTATATCAAGGACAATAAAATCTATTGGGAAAATGAATTTTTCAACTTTGACCAGCACATCCTTAACTACACCTCTCGGAAATACGAGCGTTCGATCAGTAAGTTGTAGAGAGACTGAGGTGGGCATTGTTTCTCCAATTTGTAATTTCCTAAAAATAGAAAAAGGCATCAAGTTAAGACTCGCACCTAAATCACACAAAGCCTTACCGAAGTTATGTTCTCCTATGATTCAAGGAATGGTGAAACTGCCAGGATCTTTCAACTTTGGGGGAAGTTTCCTCTGAATGGTGGCGCTGCATTCTTCTGATAATGCTACTGTCTCGTAATATCCCAATCTCCGTTTTTGTGAAAGAATGTCTTTCATGAATTTAACATAGCTGGGCATTTGTTCCAACGCTTCTGCAAATGGAATGTTGATGTGCAGCTTTTTGAAAACCTCAAAGAAACGAGTAAACTGTTTGTCCAGTTTGATTTTTTGAAGTCGTTGTGGGAAATTTGGAGGTATAGTGATTCTTTCTGGTTCTTTTTCCTTTGCTTTTTTTTTTCTCCATCTGTGGAACTGCATCTTTTGGAACTTCTTCAATGGTTTCCTTGATTCCAACATCTTTGTTGATCTCAGTACCACTTTTCAAAGTAATGGCTTGACATTGCTCATTCCCTCGGTTCCTTGGATTCAGTTCTGTGTTGCTGGGAAGATTTACTGGCGGTCTGTAACTCTGAGCATTGGCCAATTGTCCAATTTGATTCTCCAGTGTTTTGATAGAGACATATTGGCTCTGAAACATAACATCATATTGTTTTAGCTGAGTCAGCACTTCTGCTATTCCTGGTTCATTTGCCTGCACATGGCCTTTGTTCTGTTGTTGGAATTCAGGTGGTGGATTGTTCATTTGCCCTGAATTATTGCTCTATACGAAATTGGGATGATTCCTCCACCTTGGGTTATAGGTGTTGGAAAATGGATTGTTCCCTTGTCTGTTGAAATTGTTGACATAATTCACTGTCTCTTCTTGTTGGTTTGGTTCTGGTGTTCCTCCATATGGTGAACTTGTGGCTCCAATATTGCCTTGCATACCGAGAGTCTCCATGAATTTACATATCTGATCTAGCTTGACATTAACTGCTGTGTTGGCTCCAAATTCATAAATTCTAGCAATTCTTTGAATCATGCTTCTTTCTGTTGGCCATAAGGAATTATTGTTAGCCATTTCTTCGATTAAGTCCCAGGCTTGATCTTCTCATTTTGCCATCAAAGCTCCTCCAGCAGCAGCATCAATTGTGGTTCTCATCAGTCCAGAAAGTCTATTATAGAAGGTTTGGACTTGAAGCCATTTTGGAATCTCACGGTGAGGACATTTCCGGAGCAAATCTTTGTACCTTTCCCAAGCTTCGTAGAGAGTTTCTGAGTCTTGTTGTACAAAGGATGTGATGTCATTCCTCGGTTTTGCTGTTCTGGCTGGTGGAAAATACTTTGTAAGAATTTGGTGGCTAGAGTGTTCCAAGTTGTGATAGAACCTGCTGGTAGTGAATGTAGCCAAGCTTTAGCTTTGTCTTTCAAGGAATATGGGAAAATCCGCAGTCTTATTGCTTCTTCAGCTCCTCGGTTGTAATTGAAAGTGCCGCAAACTTCCAGGAAGTTGCTGATGTGGGTATTAGGATCTTCAGTTGCATTCCCCCCAAACTGAACTGACTGCTGAATCATCTGAATGCATGTTTTGATGTCACATGCATTTGCAGGTAAGGGAGGAAGTACAATACATGAAATGAGGCCGTCGACCACCGGAATGGTTCTGTCTCGAATGGGTATTGGTGGTGCAACTTCCAAAGGTTCAGGTTCCATGTTGACTAAAGCTTCTTGGCCTTCACGCCTTTCCCTTCTCAACTGTCTGATGGTTCTTTCAATTTCTGGGTCGAGTGGTCGGATTTCAAAGCTTCTGGTTCGTCTCATGTAGTGTCGGAGAACCTGAAACACAAGAACACATAAATAATAAGCAAATAGAAAATTAGATACAAGTACATGTATCTAAACTCAAAACTAATAGTGAAAGATAAATAAGTCCCCGGCAATGGCGCCAAAAACTTGACCGATGCGAAATCACACGTGTATAACGCAAGCGCACGTATCGTTCAAGTAGTATAAAAAGTATCGTACGATGACTTAAAACCTAAGCTATTTATTTTTATGAGGCCAAATGATTACTAGTATCTAACAGGTTGATTGTTTGATTGGGTGATGACTTTAAACTTATAAATAAGTAAATAAAATTGCGCGAAAGTAGGTTGAGGAAAATTCAAATTTATAAAACTATCCAGGGTTGTGATTTCTTCCAATATCTTTTTAAAGATGAAGTGGTTATTTTACGTTTGTGTAATATATTGGTTTATTAACTTGGAACACGAAATTATGTAAAAGCCTCTTCCGATGATCAAATACAAATACCCAGTATAACCCAATTAATCATATTCCTATGTTAACCAAGTTACTTGAATTCATTAAGATTAAGTTCCAATGATGGTTACCCCCGCCCGACAGGTATATTCCTATCCTGTAAGGAAATCTATTAAAGGGTTATCTATCCTCAATGAAGATCGTGGGCTATTGAGTCTAAGGTCTTTAACCTAAAATCTCTTTTCCAAGTTCGTTTTAAGTTTACCAATTCAATTTTATTAATGGAAAGTTAATAAAAACCATTAGGATTTAGGCTCAATAAATAAACCTTTATATTACCGAAACTGTAATTTAACCCCTTATAAACCGGTGATATTGGATTTCATCACAACCCCAGATAACTAACTTAGTTACGACACATAATTAGGGCTAGTAAAAACATAAATAAAATAAAAGACATAAAGTAAAATACTGAAAATAAAATGCTGGAAAGTAAATAAAGAAAAATACAATAAAAGAAAATGCTAGGGCTATAGGATCTACTTTTATCACTACTATTTTAGATATCTCCCTTAATATAATATATTAACTTGTGTGATATTACCAACCAGCGATATAGGCGGTATCCTGATTAAGTCAGATTAAGTCCAACTGACCATAAAGACGGTATCACAATTTGTCCATAAACCAACAATATAGGCGATAATTACCAACCGACCAACCAGGCGGTATCCATGCTTAGTCAGGTTAAAACCAGTTTATAATTGATTAACAACAGACCAATATAGCGGTATCCTTGTTAAGTCAAATTTTAAATAGTAAATTTATTATAATTAAGGGAGATTAATCTAAATAGTAGTAATAAAAGTTTTACCTTACACCATAGCAGTGGGAAGTTACATCCTCATAGTTGAATAGTAAAAAACTAAAAAAGTAAAGAAAGTAAATTACTATTACAGAAAGTAAATAAAATTAATTAAAACTGAAATTTAAAGAAAACTAGAAACAAACTCCTTATTTATTCAGAGAATTACAGAGAGGAAGGTACATCTGAAACTGAAATTTCGAGCTAAATTTATAGGCGTTGATAGGCCCTGTGTGCCACGATGGGAACTCATTGTGCTACGCGACGCACGCGATTTACGGCGTGGCTTGCGGAGAGTTCGACACGTGGCAGGTGGATAAGGTGATAAGGTGACACGTGGCAGAGGCGGATGAGAGCTGAATGATTGTGCTGACATGGCGATGACGTGGCGATGTGGATTGTCGGTACCATAAGATTGCGACAAGTGGCATGCGATGATTGGCTGATGATGACGTGGCACATTGACTTGGCATGTTGCTGATGTGGATGTCTACGTGGCTGACACGTGGATGATACGTTGGTGACACGTGGCGATGGCGATTGTCGTCACCATAGGATGATGACACGTGGCACGGTGCAGTTAGCAGATCTCTTATGATGTTGACATGTGGCATGCGCACGTTAGCATCCAGCGCATATCAGCATACTTCTCAGATTTTGACACATGGCACAGCACATTTTAGCATGAAGCGGCGCAAGTTAGCACAGGCCAGCGCACGTTAGGCGTCGAATTGTCTTTTTTTGGGTACTATTTTGGCCCCAAATCATCTCCAGAATGGCCTGAAACTTTATTTATCTACAAAATAACACAAAACACATCAAAATATTCACAAAACTCAAGAATCTATACAAAATATTAGGTCAAATGAGTGAGAAATAATGATATATTTGCCACTCATCACGTATACATGGAATCCATTTCGGACTTCATGGCATCCTGCCATAAAGTGGAGTCGATACCTTGTATCACTTCCTCATACGTAGCCGGTTCATCTTCCTCTATAAGATTAATGTCTACATGAGGTGAGATCAGAAACCCATACCTCTCAGATTATTTTCTGACTCTCTCCGACCTACGCGGTTCTTGTGTATTAGAAGATTGTGGAAAAGTCTCATCCCTGATGGACTCTTCGTGTTCCGTGAGGGGGTCAGTGCCAGGAACAGTATCACTCCAATTTTCATCAAGTTGTACTTTCCTTCCACTTGCCACTGCATTCATTAATTCCTTTTCTAGGAAAACCGCATGGATAGCAACAAATGTTTTGTTCTCTTATGGGTTGTAGAAGTAATATCCTTTGGTTTCCCTAGGATAACCTACAAATAGACACTTGTCCGATTTGGGTTCTAGTTTGGTACTATCCAAACATTTAACATATGCACAGCATCCCCAAATCTTAAGGAATGAGAAACCCCTGTTTCTTTCCTGTCCATATTTCATATGGAGTCTGTCCAACAGACTTTGACGGAACCTTATTCAAAATAAGTATTGCATTGTTTAATGTGTATCCCCAGAAGGAAATTGGTAGCTCTGTGCGACTCATCATTGATCTTACCATGTCCAACAAAGTTCGGTTTCTCCGTTCGGACACACCGTTCAATTGAGGTGTTCCGGGAGGAGTCCACTGTGAAAGAATACCATATTCTTTCAAGTAATATTGAAACTCATTGCTCAAGTATTCTCCACCACGGTCTGACCATAATGTTTTAATACTTTTGCCGGTCTGTTTTTATACTTTGTGTCGAAACTCTTTGAATTTCTCAAAAGTTTCTGACTTGTGTTTCATAAGATACACATAACCATAAAGGTTATGAAGTATTCATATCCACCTCTAGCCTGGCTAGACATGGGCCCACATACGTCACTCTGAACTAGGGCTAACAGTTCGGTGGCACGTACACATTTACCACTAAACGGTGTTATAGGAATTTTGCCTAATAAACAAGATTCACAGACATCATATGAATTAGGATCAAATCCGTCCAAGTATCCATACTTCGAAAGTGTGGATATGCGAGTTTTGTTAATGTGTCCCAGACGACAATGCCACAAATAAGTTTCATCTGGTTTACTCATTTTGAGCCTTTTGTTTTTCATGTTATATGTTTTAGATTCGTTTATATTCAAAATATAAAGACCATTATTAACATCTGTCGTACATATCAAAACGTCATTTTTATATGCAAAACACCCAGTGTTCCAGAATACAAAGGTGTACCCGCATCGGGTTAAACAAGATACATAGATGATATTCCTAGTCAAACTAGGTACAAAATCCAATTTTTAAAACCAGTAGTGGACATGTTTATTTCAATAACAAACATACCTGAAGCCGGAGCCTTGCCCGCCCTCGCTTCCCTCAAGTCTGCCTGGTACTTACGGCAGTCACATTTCTAGTGACCCCGATTGCCATAATGTAGGCAGACATCCTGGGATATGTCCTTCGTCTTCCTAGAAGACTGTGATGATTTTGCCTTGCCATTTTTCTTCTTTTTCTTCACACCTCCAGAAGCCTTCGGCCAAACCTTGGCCTTCTGAGATGTCGAAGTAAGATGCGCCTCGCGCTTCTTGCATTTCAGATGCTCTGGCTCTGGGTCTTTCAACATCGCCATTAACTCTCCAAGTGTCTTCTCTTGGTTCATCATATTATAGTTCATGATGAACCCTCCCCAGCAATTGGGCAGAGACTGTAAGATCAAATCTATAGAAGTCTCGGCCCCAAAGGTAATGCCCAGCTGACCTAGCTGTTCGATGTCAACAATCATCTGCGACACATAGTGCTCGACAGATGTACCCTCTGACATACGCAAGCGAAAGAGCTTCTTTTGTAATTCGTACTTCTGAGATCTAAGGTTAGATATGTGAAGGTCATTCAATTTCAATATCATTTGGTAGGGATCCAATCCCTTGTTTTGACGATGAAATTGAGGGGTCATTGCAGCAAGCATGACGAACTAAACAGTGAAGTTGTCATCTCGATTAGTTTTCCAAAGCTCATGATCAACTGCCCGCTCTGGTCCGGGCTCAGGGCCGAGAGGTCTCTCTATGACATATAGTAACTTCTCAGATCCCAGGACTATCCTGAGATTCATTTCCCAATCTGGAAAATTTGAGCCGTTAAAGACATTATCACCCATGATTATGTCCCTAACGCTAATTCTTCCAGCCATCTTGATTGCTATAGTCCAACTATCCAATCAACGATTTCAGGTACACTTAAAATGCAATGGTTACTATAGTCCAACTATATAACCAACTACAAATGGAGTAGAGTTTGAGTACAGTCTAACTGTTCAAAGAAAACAATAAAATAATTAGTCCAACTAATATTTATAATGACGATAAATAATATAAAAGAGCGCGTATTAGCGAGTATTAAACGAAATTGCAAATTTAATACAAGCCTCCCACTAATTTTCGGCAAGCCTCTAACCCTCCGTTGAGTACTCAGGAAACCTAGTTTCCTAGTGGGCTAGGATCCCGTTAAATAATACACAACCTTGACTTTGGCCAACAAGCTGTATAATATTTAACTAGGTAGATCTCTAAGATCAATTGGATCCCATCCAATTCCTAGATCCGGCAGGTGGACCTCCAAGTCCAAAACATATATCCAATATATTTCCTAACCTTTTCCTCTGAATCAACAAAGCCTTACCTTTGGCTCAACAAGCTTAATGATTCTAGTTAAGCGCGACCCATTGAAGTGGGAAAACATCGTAATCCACGTCGATGAACAAAAGTGACCTTGACTTTGGCCAATAAATCACAACTGTCCAAGACATGCGATGTGTAACAAAGCTTTCATGGTTCAAACACATCTGCGATGGATAATGATCTTGACTTTGGCTAACAAATCAAAGTCAATCTTGGATCTTGAGAAAGAACCACTCAATGGAAGGAAACACTTAATATTTTATGTGAGGGCATTTTCGTAAATTGGCAACCAAATTATTATCTTTGATTAGGTCTAATCATACACCCTTAAACATGCATTCTAAAAGCATAATAAGGCGCGATAAAATTAATAATGATATGCGGATGGATATTTAAACAAATTGTTCCTAGAACAAATCTATCTTTCTCTCTCCAGCTAGCACTTTACATTCTTCTACCCAATCACATAATACGATAAGAAACCTCATTTACATTGAGGGGAATTGGTGAGAAGAGAAATACAAAGAGTATGAGAGGTGATAGGCTGGACACGCAGGTCCAATTTAATAAATAAGTACCATACTTACAATAATTTCCAAAATTACCCCACCCATATAATATCCATCCGATATACATTATTCATACAAATACATCCAAGTATTCACACAAAACATGTTTTCAATCAATCTAATACAATTAATTAATCTTCAATTAATGACCATCCAATGTTCATACAACGATTTGATTTGCGCGAGTCCAACTCGTTTAAGAATAAATACTCAAGGTAAGTATTCTTTAATTATATCGAACTACAATTTTAAATCCAATTTAAATTGTATCCAATACTAATTCATATTTAATTCCAAATTAAATAATTACATTTTTAATAGTGCCTTTTAGACTTGGATTCCAAATCCAATCTAAATGGGTCTCAAAGGCCCAATTAGCATCCAATGCCAATTCAATTAAAGTCCAATGAGCTTTCAATTAATTCTTTAGGCATGGGCTTTAGCCATCATGGATCCAACCCAATATGCCAAGGCCCAAGTTAGGAATCACCCTATGCCACAAAATTAATTTAGGCCCATTAGGCCCAATTAAATTTTTAAAGGCCCAAAAGTCATATTTGGATTTTATGGAAATTGTTTTAGGCCCAATTGGATCCAACCCAATTGTCCAAAACCATACTTGGCCCAACCAAGCCCATTAGCCCAAATACAACAAATTAAATTAATATATTATTCCAAATTACATATTAATCTAATTAAAGTGCAATTAACATAATTATTCAATTAATCTAATATTTCCAAAACACTAATTAATCTAATTAATCATGATTAATATTCAATTCATGTCCAACACAAATTGAAGCAAAATCAATCTTACAACATGCTTCAAACTCACAGCAAAGGAAAGAAATAATATCCAATTTTGATTTCAATCCAATTAAATCAACAATCAATATTCATTTCATGCTTACAACACATCCAATTGTCTAATTTTCAAAAACTCACCATGAGCATACTACGGTCAAGTTTCAGCCATGATAAAAAAATTTGGGAATTTTTTATCTAATCAATTTTTCACAAATCCAATGATGCACAGCCCTTAGTTATCATCATCTAAACATAACCCAACAATCAATTTGAAAAATACATGCTCCAAGAAAAATCCCCAAATTAAAGTCCATAAACCCTAGATTTCAAATCAAGCTTAGGATGGCTCGGATACTATTGTTTGTGTCCTACACATGCCACAAGATCACTAAGATGATTTGTGTGTAATAAAAGTGAAGTTTGCGGAAAAAACTTACAATGGTTGGTTGAGGAATTTCAAAAATTTCTCCTTGAATGTTGAAGCTCCAAGCTTTGTAGCATGTTTCCAACACTTGGGTGAGTTTCCCTAACACCTCATTCAACTCTTTTAAGTGCTAGCTTGATGAATTTTTGCAACAAAAATTCAAGAACCAAGGGAGAGTGTGTTCGACAACTGTAGAGGAGAGATGAGAGTTTTTTGTGTTTTGTTACTTGTGTTTCAAAAACTAAGTTATTGTGTGTTTTGTTTTAAAAAAACAAGGTAGGTAAGAAGAAAGTGGTTTTTTGTATTAATGAAACCAACCACTTTTGCCAACTACCACCATCACGTGTGTGATATGTGTGAAGTGGGTCCCACCACTTTAAATTCAAAATTCAAGTTGGCTCACACAACTAGACTTTGGGCCCATGTTCGTTTAATCCGACTAAACGAATTTTCCATCGCTAAATAATTAAATCCAATTTAACTAAATAATGATGCCTCGCAAAATTATTACGAAAGTCGCTTACGAATTAATTCCAAATTAATTCGTCAGCTCGAATTAAAATCCAATTTTAATTTCGTATTGAAATCCAATTTCAATTAATATATCTGATATATTATTTTAGCCCAAATAAATAAATTAAATAGAAAAATCCAATTTAACTATTAAATTTATTTTACCGATTAATTCTAAATTAATCGCGTTCTCTCTTCTATACGAATTTAATCCCAGATTAATTCTTACCACAATTAATCCCAGATTAATTTTCTCTCTCTCATTATTAATCCAAGATTAATATTCTATTCGAGTCAAATGTCATGGTGAATCTTTGAGAAGCGACCCAAGAGATTCCTGGATATGTTGGCTGTAAATCCGGATGTCGGACTATCCGACACGTGCGTACCCCGTACCACGTTCTCACCGATTTACAAGACATGGTTGGCTTCTAGCTAAACACCGTGCCTACCCAATTCTCCAGAAATATCCGCGAAGGAATATTATCTGTATCAGGCGTAGTAATACTATGTAATGTGTAATACGATCCAGTATCAGATGTTACATGCTAGGCCTGGGGATGGCTCTGTGTCTGCCCCATACGAAGCATATATCGGATCACGAGTAATTAGTCTCTGTAATCGAAAAGTCATGACCAAGTCATACTTTCCCGATAGCTGCAGCTTTTAAGAGTACTATTACCGTATCTTGCGTGACAATCATCTCCATATGACTGAAGTGATACTCTCATCTTGACATCACATCCAATAAACTACGATTCTCAGTAAACCCAGTACAGGCGTACATAGAACCTGTTAAAGCTCCGGACGACCAATACCAAAGAAAACTGATTGTCGCAAGTACTAGCGATGTAAGTCTCAGGTTAAAGACCACATACACCTATCCTGATTCGGATTCCCATAGACACATAGTCATACTACCAATGTGATTCCGAGGGGTCTATCCAGAGCGAATTGTTCCCGGTCCAACGGCTAACAGAACCTCTTATCACACTTGCATAACTATCCAATACTTAAATATATGAGAACTATGCCGTAAAACTTCCATAACGCGCACAAGTGCAATACTAGTCTATTTCACATTATCGATGTCCAATCTCGATAATACTACGACTAGGGATATTTAATGATTAAATCGTTCGTGGATTAATACAGTCTCATATCTTATTATTCCGATTTAACCATATGGACTTTTATCATTAATAAATATCCAAGTAATCCAATTACAATAATGATAAAATAGCAATTTCCTTTTGTCATATAGTTAATTTGTACAAAAACACAATGTTTATTACAAATAGTGATGCTATGGGTCATAATTGTCAAACAAAGTCATGAAATCTGAAAATGGATTCAATGTATGCCAATCAAGTCTGAGACTTAATTGAATTTTCTGAAGGAGTTAAACCTATTGGTTGTAAATGAGTTTACAAAAGGAAGCGAGGGCCCGATGGAAAAGTGGAAACCTTTAAGGCCCGACTGGTAGCGAAAGGTTACACTCAACAAGTAGCCATGCTAAAATCCATTAGGATTCTTTTAGCCATTGCTGCCTATCATGACTATGAGATATGGCAGATAAATGTGAAAATCGCTTTCCTAAATGGATTCTTAGAAGAGGATATCTATATAGAAAAACCAGATGGTTTCGTATCTAGTGAGACTTCAAACTTAGTTTGTAAGCTCCAAAAGTCTATTTATGGACTTAAACAGGCATCCCGAAGCTGGAATCATCGTTTTGATGAGATAATTAGATTATCTGGATTCATGAAGAATGAGGAAGAACTGTGTGTTTATAAGAAAGTGAGTGGGAGCATGATAGTTTTCCTAGTCTTATATGTAGATGACATCATTATCATAAGATATGATATAAGGATGATGCAAAGTGTGAAAGCCTACCTTTGCAAGAACTTCTCCATGAAAGATATGGGTGAAAGGTACGGTTTTACCAACTGCAAGACATCAAATGTACCTTTCCGATACGACATACATCTTTCGAAGAAAATGGCACCTTAGACTGAGGAAGAGAGAGTTAGGATGTCTAACTTACCGTATGCATCTTGTATTGGAAGCATAATGTATGATATTTTATGTACTAGACTTGATATTAGTTTCAGCGTCAGTATGACAAGCCGATATCAATTTGATCCAAGTAATGATCATATGACATCCGTGAAACATATCCTGAAATATCTTAAAGGTACCAATGACAAATTTATAATATATGGAGAAAATGTGATACAAGTTAAGGGTTATACAGACTCCGACTTCCAAGGAGATCCATATGATAGAGAATCTACATCAGGATATATATTTACCCTTAACGGTGGTACTGTTAGTTGGTGATGTTCAATGCAAGGCTCAACAACTGATTCCACCACTGAGGCGGAATTTATAGCGACTTCAAAAGCTGCTAAAGAAGCTGTTTGGGTTAGAAATTTTATCACAGAACTTGGTGTTGTACCTAGTATTACGGATTCGATCCCATTATACTGTGATAATAACGGAGCCATCGCGCAGGCTAAGGAGCCGAGGGCGCATTCTAAGTCTAAACATGTGGAAAGGAAATACCGCGTAATTAGAGAGATTATTGAACGAAAAGACATAGTGGTCTTGAAGGTTCAAGGACAAGACAACATAGCAGACCCGCTTACAAAGGCCTTACCTCCTAAGTTATTCGATAAAGATGTGGAGGAGATGAGACTGCAGTACCATCCAGATTGGCACTAAGCAAATGGGAGTTTGATGGAGTTGGTGCTTGGAGTGTCAATCTGAATTGTATATTTTATTATTTATTAATAAAATAACTACATTTTCATTTCATAACTTTTTAATGGTATTGTCATTATGCGTATTAGATTGATGTATAAATATGCTAAGAATGACATCGACTTTAGAATAGTCTTGACACTAGGTGTAAACTATTCTTAAAGTAAATATTCTTAGTCATTGGTTTTAGAATACGGTCGAATTCCTATAACCTAGAAAACTAGCACATGTTGTATATTGGAATTGGAGTTCCAATGGTTTAACCCGATGTACCATGAGTTTTGGAAACTCGTATAGACATATGGGTTGAAGCGAATACTGAATGACTCATATGTGATTCCTAATAGTTGAAAGTACACACCACGTCAATAGGAATCTCCTCAAGTTGAGTACCATATGAAATCCTTTGACTATAGGATATCATTGATTTTGTGTGAGATCCTCCACACTTTGATGCCATGGATGTCAGAAACCTTTCATGGTCTGGCCTCTAGATGTTCGTTGGGTGTTGACCGATGCTCTCAGTAATCAAATGCAAATCAAGATAGGATCTGTCGGCCCGAATGTCTACCATAAGGGGTTTAGGTATCCATGTTAGTAAAGTCACGATTCTTAAATCTTTGGCCAAAGTCAATCACCTAGGGTGGATCGCATCAGTTATGAAGAATCGTGGACATGTCGACATGAGATTTGTGCCTCGAAAACTTGACGTATATTCTATGTTTCCTAAGCACAACTCGGATAGCCTACGACGGAGGGATTGTTAGACATATGTGATGACCTCGACTTGTATAGTTCAGAAAGGTCGTTCGTATTCTTAGAGAATTCGGAGGTGGCCGAATTACGTACATATTAGCTAGGCTTATATGACGAATGTGTCTGAACTTAGAGAGTCCCAATATGAAATGTACTTGTTGAGTACTTGGTTAGCCGATTAATTTTGATAAAATATAATATTTGATATTATAATTATTAACTAAGATAATCAAGTGTTATTGGATAACACTGATTATTTACTTTGACCTAATTGGATTAATTCAATAATTACACAAGGGCTTAATTGTAAAATCATAATTATCTCTACCATTTGAGGATATTATGGTAATTGTAAGTATATAATAATAGGTGATTTTGGCTTGATTTAATTGGATTAAATCAAGGTGGCAATCATTTAACTAATCCATTTCATAATCCTTAGCTTGATTTAATTAGATTAAATTAAAGTGGGAGACAATGGAGATTAGCCACACATAACTATACATATTTGGACAAATTAGATTAAGCAAACTTAAAACTTGATTACAACTTTTATTAATTAAAATTTACCTAAGGTTTGCTATAAATATAAAGCTTTAGGAATGTTTTAATTACAAATACAAATACAAGTAAATTCTTAGAGAAATTAGCCTAAGTTAGAGAAGTGTTTAGAGAAGCTTGTGAGGTCCCTACAACATTTCATCTAGGAGAAATCAAAATTGGATCTTGAAGTGAAGCTTTCTAGCATTGGAAATCAAGGTTGGATCATGAAGTCAAGCTTGCACACCTTGGAGGTTCTCCAACCATTTCAACAAAAGAGAAGTAGATTGGATCTTGCATCAAGCTTATAAAGGTAATGTTTGATCTTCTCCTAAGCTATGTTCTTTTATGTATTAGATGCATGATCACATAGCTTAATGTTGAAATAAGGCTAATAAATTGTGTTAGGATGCTTTGGAAGTATAAACACAATATGCTTGTAATTTGGTCAAAATATTTATGTTAGACATAAATATAAATTAGAGTTTGGAACTCTAGATTAAATCTTAGAGCTATGACTACCATTCTAGAATCGCTTGACCACCTTTGGGTGACCTAGAATTATTCACGAGACATTTCTTATTGGGATTCTAATTTGGTTTGTGTATTAGATTCAAAATTTACGCAAATACGTATTTAGAATAAATTTATATTTTTGTAAAAATATTTGATATTTTGAAAAACTTGATTTTTATTCTATAACATGTCTTGATGTTGATTTTGAAATTAAAAATTAATTTTAGGTGTTTTTGAAGTGTTTAGGGAAGACCGGAAGTAATTAGGGTAAAATACCCTAATTCCTTCAGCTCGCTGGAAGGAAAGAAATGAAATGAAAAATAAAAAATAAAAATATATCCATGTGCGCGCACTGTAGCGCGCACGGTACGCGCCACGCGCGTTGGTTTTTTTTTGCTTCGTTCTAGAGTTTCCAGACTCCGATTCAGCCCCAAATTTTTCCTATACACTCGTAATGAAATATAATATTTTAATAAATTATTTAAAATTACACCCATACTTGATATCCATGTGTTGGAAAATTATAAGGTCCCAAGATCATAAACAAGCATGAAAATGAAGTGTGAATACATCGACGAAGTCGCGGAATACTCACATCGATCGATTGAGCGACGCGGAGGCAAACGAGGCAACAAAAACGAACTGCTGTTCTCCTTCACTGGTTCGGCAGTGTGCAGTTCAAACTCACTGGTTTGGTTCGGTTTTGGTCCTTCGTCAAGCTCCAAGCTTCATCGAACGGTTCCCGGCTCATGGGTAGACTTCCCTATCACCTTCGCATGTCTCGTAAGTGTGCTAGCACTTGATGTTTTGCTACAAAACACCACTCTTGCTCCCAATTATTTTCGGTCACAGCCCAGCAAACCAGAAAGTGAAAATGGCGTGAGAGAGAGGACAGTTTTTGCCTCCAAAATGAAAGAGAGAGAAGAACGAAAATTGTATGTATTGAATTACCAAATTTTTGTATCTAATACACTCATTTGAATTTCAAATGAATTTGCATTTCATTTGGCTTTTAAAAGTCAAACATTAAAAACCCACACCAACTTCCATCACTTAATCACATCAATCCATCAAATGTCACATCACTCAAAGTGACATGTGATTTGAGGCTTGATGCGACTAGCGATTTGACGTTTGATTTGACTTGCATGTTGCACTCGAATTCGAAATGCGAATGGGCTCGCAAACAATCCCGAGCTCGGGTTCGCTAATTCCAAATTAACGAATTTTTCGTTGCGTCGTAATTAAATGATTATGCCTAGCTAAGTCAATATTCACGTCGCTAACCAATTAATTCTAAATTAATTCGTTCGCTTTCAATTCCGTGTCGAAATCTAATTTCGTTTAATATATCGAATATATTAATTTACCGATTAATTCCAAATTAATCGTTATCTCTCTTTATTGATATTTTATCCCAGATAAAATATCTCCGCAATTAATCATAGATTAATTTTCTCTCTCATCTAATTAAACCCAGATTAATTTAGAGTGCAAGTTATACGTCATCGGTGAATCTTTGGGAAGCGACCCATGAGATCCCGGCATATGTTGGTAGTAAATTTGGTTGTCGGACTATCCGAACACGTAAGTACCTCGTACTACGTTTTACCAATTTATAAGACAAGGTTGGCCTTTAGCAAAGCGCCATGCCTACCCAATTCTCCGGAAATATCCTTACATGAATAAAGGATCTATATCAGGTGTATTATACGTAGTATTGCGTATTTCTGTCCAGTATCGAATGATCACGTGCTAGGCATGGGGCTGGAATTATGTCTGCCCCGTACGAAGCACATATCAGATGTCTGGTAACTAGTCTTTATAATCGGATAAACATGACCTTGTCATTTTATCCCGATAGCTGCGCAGCATTTAAGAGAACCAGTCCCGTATCCTACGTGACCATCATCTCCATATGACTGGAGTGACACTTCCATCTTGACATCACACCCAACACACTACGATTCTCAATATACCCAGTATTGGCGTACACAGAACCTGTTAAAGCCCTGGACGACCTTAACCAAAGTATATTGATTGTCGCAAGTATTAGCGGTGCAAGTTTCAGGTTAAGACCAAATACACCTACCCTGATTTCGGACTTCCATAGACACATAGTCATACTACCAATTGAATTCCGATGGGGTCTTATCCAGAGCAAAACTGTTTCCCGTACCATCGGTAAAACACAACCTCCTATTACACTTGCATGAGTATCTTATACCCAAATATATGAGAACTATGTCGTTGTGCCCTCACAACGCGTACAAGTGTAATACTAGTCTTTTACGTATTTATCGATGTCCAATCTCGACAATGTTCTGACTAGGGATATTTAATGATTTATCCTTCGTGGACTGATACTGTCTCATATCATTCTCTGTCCAAGAACAAATCATAGGGACCTCCTATCATTTATATATCTAGGTGATCTAATAACAAATGATAAGAGTGCAATATCCTTTCTCACATAGTTAATTTATACAACAACACCATGATCTGTACAAATAGTGACGCTATGGGTCATAATTGTCCAACACCATGGGTTAGACCCATTTCCACTACAGGGTCACCGATCCGACCCTAAGGGTTCCACAACTGCCCTAACACAATTTCTAAATTCTGGAAGCACATTAAGATAGAGTAAAAACTGCACCTGGCCTCGTGGGGCAAGCTATATACAAAAGCTAGAACATTTATATCTGAAAATCGTAAAACTTTAATACAACTCTGAAAACTGTATAGATTTTTAATACAAGAAATCACATATGTTGGAAAATATCAAAGCCAACTGGGAGTATAACCGAATTCAAAATCTGTGATGGTATACAAGATCAAGTACTGTCAAAATCCTATACATGAAATTCCCATTTGGTAATCTATTGGAAATCAATTCTTTTATCTGAAAACTTTAAAAAGACACTGTAATAACTTGGTGATTAAGGGCGTTACGTATCGTCGTCCCCCTAATCACCAGTTTGAAATCCTCTGTAAAATCTGATGTTAGGGGCGTTACGTATCGTCATCCCCATAAACACCTAACTAGTGTCATGAGGCGTTACGTATCACCGTCCCTCACGACACTGAGATAGAGATCTAGGGGCGTTACGTATCACTGTCTCATAGTCCCGAATCTGGATTTGAACTGAAGTCTAGGGGTGTTACGTATTGTCGTCTCCCTAGCCCTGAATCTGTATCTGTGCATGTCACTAAACTAGGATCCAGGGTCGTTACGTATCGCCATCCCTCTCATATTGGATCTGTATCTGTCTATGTGCACTGTCTTTCTTTGGGTATGTAAAATACATATGCATCACCATAACAGCCAAATGAACATGTAAGTCATGCGATGCGATGCAATTCAATGCAATTCCATTATCCTTATACACATCAGCACAGTCAGCCACAATCAATCACAAGTTGGTCATATCTCAGTCATCCCATACAAACTCGTGCCCTATTTCAACAAACACATCCATACGAAAAATGCTCGCATGTATCATCAAACATATCAACGCATTTCATACAACTGGACCCACACTCAGATCAAAATTATTTCAGTTCAAAACCAAACTGAAGACTGGAAAACTTCATTAAAACTCTTTTACAAAACTTTTACATTTCGAGTACTGAAAATTTATTATAATTGAATATATGTTTAACTTTGAAAATGAAACAACAACTTATACTAAACTTTCATTTTGAAACTAGCTTATTAAAACTTAAACATAACGACATATCAAATAGAATCAATCAAACGTAATGTCATCACATGATGTAATTAGACAAAAAAAGTTTGAATTCTCCCAAGCGACATAATAAATGATGTGCTAGTAATACTTCTCAATAAGATATCACCTGATGTAATTAGACAAAAAAAAGGGCCAGAAGCCACCTATTGTTACTTTGGGGACATCATAGCTTCCCAAACAAGTATTCATTGGTAACTTTAAAAGAAAATGACCATCACAAAACTACAACTTAGGGAGAAACCTATTTGCTCCAATCGACCACATAAAAAATCATCAGACCCAATCGATATACTTCTTCCATTCGACATGAGAATACCCTCATATTCTTCCAGCATACCCAACCGACTAAGAAGTATTCTATAGTAATGTCATCCACTCTCGACTACATGGAAAGATTATCATATTCTCCATAAGATAAGGTGGATGGCCATCTGGCTACATAGAAGATTTGTCATCATTTCCATACGACATTGAAGGACTTACCACATTCAGACGACTGAAAGGATTTTCATCTCCTCCATATGACATGCATGGATTGCCTTCAACTCCATACTACGTGGTTATATAGTCGTCTCTTTCAGGCGACATGAGAAGATAATTATATTCTTCACATTACATGAATGGATTGCCATCGACTCTAGACTCCATTCGACCATAGTCTCATGGACCCTCATCAGGAACAAGGCGCATCCCTTCAGTGGAACCATTTTTCCTACCATTCACCCCATATGATGAAGAGATATACTTGGCATGAGGAAGATGTCTCAGTTGACAATACCCGAATGAAGACCTTACGTGGATATCCTAGTCGACAATACATGTTTGGAGACTAGGCGTGATGAGGATGTCAAAATGGACTATACTATAATGAAGACTTGACGTGGACATCCCAGTCAACATTACCAGGTATGGCTTGCACTTTTTATAGTTGACATTACAATTTATAGTTTGGGACTTAATATGGTGTCTCAGTCGACATTACAACATATAGTTTGATAATTGTTATGGATGTCCCAGTCGATATTACAACATATAGCTTGGTAATTATTATTGGTGTCTCAGTCGACAATATAATATGTGGCTTGGCACTTGTTGAGTATCCCACTCGACACTATATGTATGGAGAATTGGTATTAGGATATCCCACTCGACACTTCATGTATGTGGTGATAATATCCCAGTCGACATTACCAGACTGGCAATGATATCCCACTCGACACTACATGTATGGAGACTCAGCATGAGGAAGATGTCCCATTCGACACTACACTTGTGAAGCTTGTCACTTGCTAAGGATCTCATTCGACACTACACGTGTGAAGCTTGGCATTTGTTAAGGATCTCAGTCGACACTACACGTATGAAGCTTGGCACTTGTTAAGGATCTCATTTGACACTACACATGTGAAACTTGGCACTTGTTAAGGATCTCAGTCGACACTACCATTTGAAGCTTGGCGCTCGTTAAAGATCTCATTCGACACTACATATATGGTATTGTAGAATGGGGAATGAGAACCCTCATGGACCTTCTTCATGTTCTTTCGACCGTAGTCTCATGGTCTTCAGTCGACATGGTCTCAGACTATAAGTCATGTAGAATGAGGAATTATACCCTCATTGACCTTTTTCAGGTCTTGTAGAATGAGGAATTATATCCTCATTGACCTTTGTCAGGTCTTTTAGAATAAAGAATGAGAACCCTCATGGACCTTCATCAGGTTCATTCGACCGTAGTCTCATGGTCTTCAGGCGATATGGTCTCAGACTACAAGTCCTGTAGAATGAGGAATTATACCTTCATTGACCTTTGTCAGGTCTTGTAGAATGAGGAATTATATCCTCATTGACCCTTGTCAGGTCTTGTAGAATGAGGAATTATACCCTCATTGACCTTTATCAAGTCTTGTAGAATGAGGAATTATACCATCATTGACCTTTGTCAGGTCTTGTAGAATGAGGAATGAGAACCCTCATTGACCTTCTTCAGGTCTAGTAGAGTGAAAGTGATGACCTTCTTGGACTTTTATCAAGTCCATTCGACAGGTCCATACGACCTTAGTCACATGGACCCTAATCAGGAGAATGTGTGATGACCTTCATAGACCTTCACCAGGTCTAGTAGTATGATAAGGAAAGACTCTTGGACCTTCGTTAGGTCTGAAGAGTGAAGACTTTCATAGACATTCATCTGGTCCAAACGACATTGAAGACTCCACTGGTTCTTCGACCCATAGTATGGGGTTTATCCTGACCTTCATCTGGTTCAGTCGACCGGGGACATCCCCAATGGACTCATATCGAGTCAAATGAATACATAGACTTCCTACAGTCCATACGGCATGTTAAGTGAAAGTAAATCCTAAACCTTCATCTGGTTCACTCGACCGGGGACATCCCCTATGGACTCGTGTCGAGTCAAATGAAGATATAGACTTCCTACAGTCCATACGACATTTCGAGTGAAAGTAACTCCTGAACCTTCATCTGGTTCAGTCGACTGGGGACATCCCCCATTGACTCATGTCGAGTCAAATGAAGACATAGACTTCCTACAGTCCATACGACATGTCGAGTGGAAGTAACTCCTGAACCCTCATTTGGTTCAGTCGACCGGGGACATCCCTCATGGACTCATGTCGAGATTACTAACGATCCATGGTGTTCCTAATGATATTCGTTGGGTAATTGAAGAACGAGTCTGATTAGCAGGTGAGTCTTCTGACTCTTTTATTTCACATCTGCCTGGTTTTGGAAGAAGCACCTATGCAAAGAAACATAGAGCTAAACAAATGGGTGTTTGTTACAAATGTGCACGCTGGAATTGCGAACCTGAACATACACCAGAAACCGATTGGACTATACAACGTTGAAGGATTTTATGATTTTCTTTGTGTGTTTCTTGATGATGCCCGGAGAAATGGGTTCGTGTCAAAACCTTTAAAAGAACTCCTCTTCACTGCCAGAACTGCTCCGGATCTAATTGACCAAATCTTAGCCTATGAACCACAAATTGACCCTATCCTTTCAAAGATAAATTGGTCCGAGGACGATCGTGGTAAGAGACGTCGGATTAATCTGGATCTTAACCTTTCACTTTTCGTGTAGAATTTCAGCTATCCAGGTACTATCTTCCAAGCTCTTCTTCTACTATTTAAGACATTGGGGACAATGTCTCATTTAGGTTTGGGGGAGTGAATTAGTTGATCAGTATCTTGTTTTTAGTTATTTGTTGTTTTTTTTTTGGTTTTTTTTTTTATCTTTTTTTGTTTTTTGTTTTTTGTTTTTGTTTTTGTTTTTGTTTTTGTTTTTGTTTTTGTTTTTGTTTTTTTTACCTTTTTTTTATTTCGACTAAAAATGTGAAATTGGTAAGAGATAGCTGAGTAATGAGTTTCTACTCTTGAGACGTATCTCAACCTAATTCGGAACAAGTTAATTTTTGTTTATTTCCTTTTGAATTATTTAATTTGTGAATTCTTCATAATACTGACTAAAATGGATCTTCATATGCTCAGTTAGCACGTATTATCGACATGCATAGTAACATACGGACATGAGCTATAATTGAAAATTTTGTAATATTTAGTGTTCTAGTTTAATTGGAGGAAGCATCTCAAAAAGTGATGGAGTAAAAAAAAAACTTCTGAGATCCGAGTTATTAAGTCTGTAAGGGTGTTTTAACACCTAGTGCCCTAAAGCCAACTGGTTTGGGAGTCACTGGCCCAAAACTCGCTACATGGATCAAGGATGTTGCAAAAATATATATATCTGAAGTCTGAGTAATTAAGTCCGTAGGGGTGTCTTAACACATGATGCCCTAAAGCCAATTGGTTTGGGAGCCACCGACCCAACACTCACTACATAGATGGAAGATATTGTATATAAATAAAAAAAATCAAAAATCAAAAATCAAAGAAAAAAAAATCAGAAAAAAGAGAATAATTATTCCATTGCTACAAAAATGTGTGAATTCTGATAAAACTTTAGGACAAAAATATTACTCTCTTATCAACTGCACTTGTGACTGTTGCGGGCAAAAATGAGTTGATTAATATTTTGTCGACTGTGTATATGGAGAATGGTAAAAATAATCGGAGAATTTACTTATTCGGTAATTTAGAATGAAACAAAACAGCTATTGACTTTGATTAGATGTTTCATCTGTTTAGTCACTAACTTTTTTATTCTATTTTCTCTTGTCTTTTTGCTTTTGTGTGCATTAGTATTATTATCTTTTTACTTTTGTAATACGTTTGTGGGTATCGTTGCTGTAAGCCCTCACGAGACTATAACTCGTCCACTAGGGGCACCTAGGGGTTTAAAGGCTTGTTGCATATGCTAAATGCAACCGTGATCCATACGAAAGTGGCTTAATTTAATTTTAATTGTTTCTTGTATTTTATTTTGTTGTTTTGCTCGAGGACTAGCAAAATGTTAGGTTTGGGGGTGTGATGAGCGGAAAATATATCAATATTTACCGCCCCTTTTACTTAATATTTTGTTTAGTTTCTCGGGTTTGATGAACGTTTTGATGTGTTTTAGTTTATTTTACAGATAAAATAATATTGGGACACAATGAAATCATTTAGGACGAAATGTGGGTCAAATAAGGGCAAAAATTGGACTTGACATATTAATTTTGGAGATTTGAAACTTGAAATGGCGTTTTAACGAAGTGCAGTTTTGGAAATTCTAATTTTGCGCATCTGTCGTATTTTGGGCATAACGTTTTACTCCGATATCGGATTGAGCTGATTCAAGTTCCAGATTAAATTAAACTCAAAGATCTACAACTTTGAAAAACAAATAATTTCGAATTCTGAATATTTCATACCAAATTGATGAACCATCAAGAAGTGTGTTGTGCATAATTATTAAAGTCATTTTCAATCATTTTCAAATTAAAAAATAAATTAATAAATAAATAATAAAAATTATCAAATCACCACCAAACATGATAAGCAATTAGTGGAGCAATTAATAATGGATTTGGTGGAGCAATTAGTGGAGCAATTAATAATCGATTTGGTGGATGATTTGATGGAGGCAAAATTTTGCCTATAAATACCAAGCCATTTCATTTGTAAATTCATACTTTCTTCTAAGGAATTCCTTAAGAATACTAAGAAGATTGTATCTTGTTTGTTTATTTACAGCTTTCAGTAATTAATTTCCGCTTTCGCACTTTCTTTTCCTTACTTTTCAGTTTTTACTTTCCGCAATTTACTTTTACGCACAATACTTTTCTTTCTTTAATTTTCAGTTTTTACTTTTCATTAATGAGGAGGTAACTCCCCTTTGCTGGGGTAAAAAGGTAAAACTTTTATTACTAATATTTAGATTAATCTCCCTTAATTATAATATATAAACTAGTTAAAACCTGATTTAACGAGGATACCGCCATATTGGTCGGTTGGTAATTATTTAAATTGGTTTTAACATGACTAAACTGGATACCGCCTGATTGGTCGGTTGGTAATTAATTATTAATTTGAATTAATCTGGATACCGCCTATATGGCTGGTTGGTAATTATCATGTAAATTTAATATATTATATTAAGGGAGATATCTAAAATAGAAGTAATAAAAGTGGATCCTTTTACCTCATCATTTTCTTTTATTGTACTTTTACTTTATTTACTTTTCAGCAATTTACTTTTCAGCATTTACTTTTCAGCAATTTACTTTCAGCAATTTACTTTTCAGCATTTACTTTCAACATTTACTTTTCAGCATTTAATTTTCAGTATTTAATTTCAGCATTTACTTTCCGTCATTTACTTTTCAGCAATTTACTTTTCAGCATTTTACTTTATGTCTTTTATTTTATTTAAGTTTTTACTATCCATAATTATGTGTCGTAACTAAGTTAGTTATCTGAGGTTGTGATGACTTCTAATATCACCGGTTTATAACGGGTTATTTTATAGTTTGGGTAATTTAAAGGTTTACTTATTAAGTCTTAAGCTTAATGCGTCTTGTTAATTGGCCACTAATAAGATTGATCTGATAAATTTAAAATAAACTTGACTAAGGAATTTTAGGTTTCAGCCTTAGACTTAATAGCCCACGATCTTCCTTGAGGATAGATAACCCTTTAATATATTTCCTTACAGGATAGACATATACATGTCGGGCGGGGGTAGCCATAATTGGAACTTAAACTTAATGAATCCAGGTAATTTGGTTGACATAGACATATGGTTCAATTGGGTTATACTGGGTATTTGCGTCAGACCATCGACAGAGGCTTTCGCATAATTTAGTGTTCCAGGTTAGTAAACCGATATATTACACAAACATGAAATAACCACTTCATCTTTAAAATGATATTGGAAGATTCACAACCCTAGATAGTTTCTTAATATTGAATTTTCTTAAACCTACTTTCGTGCAATTTTATTTACTTGTTTTTAATTTAGAATCATCATATTTCAAATCAATCAATCAATCTGTTAGATACTAGTAATCATTTGACCTCATAAAATTAATAGATTAGGTATTAAGTCTTCGTGGGATCGATACTTTTTATAATACTTGAACAATACGTGCGCTTACATTATACGTGTGTGATTACGCACCGGTCAGTGCCCCCGGCACCCACCACACCGGTGGGCAGTACTCTCACTCACTCTACCTCTGTTTTACAGGATCGCTAGTGCCCCTCCCTATAAATTCTCGATGGTCGACCTCGGGCGAAATCCAGCGTGCACAAGTTCATCAACGAAATCCCTGTCAATTTCAACTCAAAATTCCTTTAGAAATCTTTGAAGTCATCGGTCTAAAATACTTCCCATTTTCGACTTCAACTATTCCTCTCCCAATCAATTTCAACTCATCCACTCGATTTTACAGGTAATCCTTAACTTTTTCTCTGCTTCTCTTCTCTTGTGGCTGTCCCGGCGGTGATGGGCTCGTTGTGCAGGAAGCCGGTGATGGGTTTAGGCAACGCTGCTTGAGGATTTTTATTTGGGTGTTGAAAATGGCGAATTATATTGATTTTTATACTCTTTGAGGTATGTATTGATTTTAGCCACTGCAATATTAGATTTTTTGATGTGGGAATTTGAGTTTTGATTTTGATGAGAGATTGGCAATTGGGTATTGATGATTTTGATAAGAGATTGGCAACTGGGTATTGATGATTTTGATGAGAAACTGGATCTGAATTCCTGCCGCAGTAGTTACACTGAAAGAGAGAGGGAAAATTTTAATTATGGAGTTCAGCAGCGTAAGAGGATGTGTAGGCCAAGAGACAGCCCTCAAGTTGGAAATCGTGAGCCCTGGTTTAGGTCCCGTAGTCAAGATAATGAACGGTGTGTTTCACATTTTCTTCTCAGATATTCCAATTTCAACCATATTTAACATGATGGTCGATGTTGCATTGTTTTGCATGTATGGAGTTGGAATATGCCCCAGAAGAATATTCATTATGGATTAACAAATGTCTATGATTAGGTTGGATTTAAGATGTCTATGATTGCGCTTAAGTGTTTGCTTGCCTGTTTTAGTAATACTAATGATCTTTGTGATTTAATTGAAATATGAATAAGCTGAGGTTAGGACAATCACCTTTTATAAGCTTGGAAAGTAACTCATGAACCTTCATCTGGTTCAGTCGACTGGGGACATCCCCCATGGACTCATGTCGAGTCAAATGAAGACATAGACTTCCTACAGTCCATACGACATGTCGAGTGGAAGTAACTCCTGAACCCTCATTTGGTTCAGTCGACCGGGGACATCCCTCATGGAATCATGTCGAGATTACTAACGATCCATGGTGTTCCTAATGATATTCGTTGGGTAATTGAAGAACGGGTCTGATTGGCAGGTGAGTCTTCTGACTCTTTTATTTCACATCTGCCTGGTTTTGGAAGAAGCACCTATGCAAAGAAACATATAGCTAAGCAAATGGGTGTTTGTTACAATGTGCACGCTGGAATTGCGAACCTGAACATACACCAGAAACCGCTTGGACTGTACAACGTTGAAGGATTTTATGATTTTCTTTGTGTGTTTCTTGATGATGCCCGGAGAAATGGGTTCGTGTCAAAACCTTTAAAAGAACTCTTTTTCACTGCCAGAACTGCTCCGGATCTAATTGACCAAATCTTAGCCTATGAACCACATATTGACCCTATCCTTTCAAAGATAAATTGGTCCGAGGACGATCGTGGTAAGAGGCGTCAGATTAATCTGGATCTTAACCTTTAACTTTTCATGTAGAATTTCAGCTAACTAGGTACTATCTTCCAAGCTCTTCTTCTACTGTTTAAGACATTGGGGACAATGTCTCATTTAGGTTTGGGGGAGTGAATTAGTTGATCAGTATCTTGTTTTTAGTTATGTGTTGTTTTTTTTTTGGTTTTTTTTTTTTATCTTTTTTTGTTTTTTGTTTTTTGTTTTTGTTTTTGTTTTTGTTTTTGTTTTTGTTTTTTTTACCTTTTTTTTTATTTCGACTAAAAAGGTGAAATTGGTAAGAGATAACTAAGTAAGGAGTTTCTACTCTTGAGACGTATCTCAAATCTAATTCGGAACAAGTTAATTTTTGTTTATTTCCTTTTGAATTATTTAATTTGTGAATTCTTCATAATACTGACTAAAATGGATTTTCATATGCTCAGTTAGCGGGTATTATCAACATGCATAGTAACATACGGACATGAGCTATAATTGAAAATTTTGTAATATTCAGTGTTCTAGTTTAATTGGAGGAAACATCTCAAAAAGTGATGGAGTAAAAAAAAACGTCTGAGATCCGAGTTATTAAGTCTGTAAGGGTGTTTTAACACCTAGTGCCCTAAAGCCAACTGGTTTGGGAGTCACTGGCCCAAAGCTCGCTACATGGATCAAGGATGTTGCAAAAATATATATATCTGAAGTCTGAGTAATTAAGTCCGTAGGGGTGTCTTAACACCTGATGCCCTAAAGCCAATTGGTTTGGGAGCCACCAACCCAACACTCGCTACATATATGGAAGATATTGTATATAAATAAAAAAAAAATCAAAAATCAAAGAAAAAAATCAAAAAAAATGTGAATAATTATTCCATTGCTACAAAAAGGTGTGAATTCTGATAAAATTTTAGGACAAAAATATTACTCTCTTATCAACTGCACTTGTGACTGTTGCGGGCAAAAATGAGTTGATTAATATTTTGTCGACTGTGTATATGGAGAATGGTAAAAATAATCGGAGAATTTACTTATTCGGTAATTAGAATGAAACAAAACAGCTATTGACTTTGATTAGATGTTTCATCTGTTTAGTCACTAACTTTTTTATTCTATTTTTTCTCTGTCTTTTTGCTTTTGTGTGCATTAGTATTATTATCTTTTTACTTTTGTAATACGTTTGTGGGTATCGTTGCTGTAAGCCCTCACGAGACTATAACTCGTCCACTAGGGGCACCTAGGGGTTTAAAGGCTTGTTGCATATGCTAAATGCAACCGTGATCCATACGAAAGTGGCTTAATTTAATTTTAATTGTTTCTTGTATTTTATTTTGTTGTTTTGCTCGAGGACTAGCAAAATGTTAGGTTTGGGGGTGTGATGAGCGGAAAAATATCAATATTTACCGCCCCTTTTACTTAATATTTTGTTTAGTTTCTCGGGTTTGATGAACGTTTTGATGTGTTTTAGTTTATTTTTTACAGATAAAATAATATTGGGACACAATGAAATCATTTAGGACGAAATGTGGGTCAAATAAGGGCAAAAATTGGACTTGACATTAATTTTTGGAGATTTGAAACTTGAAATGGCGTTTTAACGAAGTGCAGTTTTGGAAATTCTAATTTTGCGCATCTGTCGTATTTTGGGCATAACGTTTTACTCCGATATCGGATTGAGCTGATTCAAGTTCCAGATTAAATTAAACTCAAAGATCTACAACTTTGAAAGACAAAATAATTTCGAATTCTGAAGATTTCATGCCCGAAATTGATGAACCATCAAGAAGTGTGTTGTGTGTAATTATTAAAGGCATTTTCAAAGTAAAAAATAAATTAATAAATAAATAATAAAATTATCAAATCACCACCAAACATGATAAGCAATTAGTGGAGCGATTAATAATGGATTTGGTGGAGCAATTAGTGGAGCAATTAATAATCGATTTGGTGGATGATTTGATGGAGGCAAAATTTTGCCTATAAATACCAAGCCATTTCATTTGTAAATTCATACTTTCTTCTAAGGAATTCCTTAAGAATACTAAGAAGATTGTATCTTGTTTGTTTATTTACAGCTTTCAGTAATTAATTTCCGCTTTCGCACTTTCTTTTCCTTACTTTTCAGTTTTTACTTTCCGCAATTTACTTTTACGCACAATACTTTTCTTTCTTTAATTTTCAGTTTTTACTTTTCATTAATGAGAAGGTAACTCCCCTTTGCTGGGGTAAAAAGGTAAAACTTTTATTACTAATATTTAGATTAATCTCCCTTAATTATAATATAAACTAGTTAAAACCTGATTTAACGAGGATACCGCCATATTAAGTCTTAATCTTAATTCGTCTTGTTAATTGGCCACTAATAAGATTGATCTGGTTAATTTAAAATAAACTTGACAAGGAATTTTAGGTTTCAGCCTTAGACTTAATAGCCCACGATCTTCCTTGAGGATAGATAACCCTTTAATAGATTTCCTTACAGGATAGACATATACCTGTCGGGCGGGGGTAGCCATAATTGGAACTTAAACTTAATGAATCCAGGTAATTTGGTTGACATAGACATATGATTCAATTGGGTTATATTGGGTATTTGCGTCTGACCATCGACAGAGGCTTTCGCATAATTTAGTGTTCCAGGTTAGTAAACCGATATATTACACAAAAATGAAATAACCACTTCATCTTTAAAATGATATTGGAATATTCACAACCTTATATAGTTTCATAATATTGAATTTTCTTAAACCTACTTTCGCGGAATTTTATTTACTTGTTTTTAAATTAAAAATTATCACAATTTCAAATCAATCAATCAACATGTAATATACTAGTAATCATTTGACCTCATAAAATTAATAGCTTAGGTATTAAGTCCTCGTGGAATCGATATTTTTTTTACTACTCGAACGATACGTGCGCTTACATTATACGCGTGTGATTACGCACCGGTCAGTGTCCCCGGCACCCACCACACCGGTGGGCATTACTCCCACTGACTCTACCTCTGTTTTACAGGATCACTAGTGCCCCTCCCTATAAATTCTCGATGATGGACCTCGGGCGAAATCCAGCTTGCACAAGTTCATCAACGAAATCCCTGTCAATTTCAACTCAAAATTCCTCTAGAAATCTTTGAAGTCATCGGTCTAAAATACTTCCCATTTTCGACTTCAACTCTTCCCCTCCCAATCAATTTCAACTCATCCACTCGATTTTACAGGTAATCCTTAACTTTTTCTCTGCTTCTCTTCTCTTGTGGCTGTCCCGGCGGTGATGGGCTCGTTGTGCAGGAAGCCGGTGATGGGTTTAGGCAACGCTGCTTGAGGATTTTTATTTGGGTGTTGAAAATGGCGAATTCTATTGATTTTTATACTCTTTGAGGTATGTATTGATTTTAGCCACTGCAATATTAGATTTTTTGATGTGGGAATTTGAGTTTTGATTTTGATGAGAGATTGGCAATTGGGTATTGATAATTTTGATAAGAGATTGGCAACTGGGTATTGATGATTTTGATGAGAAACTGGATCTGAATTCCTGCCGCAGTAGTTACACTGAAAGAGAGAGGGAAAATTTTAATTATGGAGTTCAGCAGCGTAAGAGGATGTGTAGGCCAAGAGGCAGCCCTCAAGTTGGAAATCGTGAGCCCTGGTTTAGGTCCCGTAGTCAAGATAATGAACGGTGTGTTTCACATTTCTTCTCAGATATTCCAATTTCAACCATATTTAACATGATGGTCGATGTTGCATTGTTTTAGCATGTATGGAGTTGGAATATGCCCCAGAAGAATATTCATTATGGATTAACAAATGTCTATGATTAGGTTGGATTTAAGATGTCTATGATTGCGCTTAAGTGTTTGCTTGCCTGTTTTAGTAATACTAACGATCTTTGTGATTTAATTGAAATATGAATAAGCTGAGGTTAGGACAAGCACCTTTTATAAGCTTGGAAATTTGCAGCAGGTGTATGCCTATGTCTTTCTTGTAATCAATTTACGGAGATGGAGAGCTAGAATTGATGATTTTTATTATGAGCTCTAGATGAAGTTTAGCAGAATTTATTGATACTTCTTTTCTCTGTTTGTTTGCTCACAGTGTGTGCCTTCTCTAATGTATAAATTTAATTTAGCTATGAACTGATAGGGTTTAACTTTCTTGCTTGATGAGAAGGTGTGGTAATGTTAAATGATTTCCATTTTCGCCATGCAGCCATTTTATTTTACTTTCTTTGCTTCAAGTAAAGTTGAAGTATCTTCTGTTGTTTATAAAGTTGGTGAATGCATACAAGATCTAATAAAGTTGTCGAAGGATTATAAAGTATCTCAAGTTGAAAAAAATGGTGAAATTGCTAATAATTGTCCCACTCTTGAATTATACGACCATTAACGTCGATTGTTAATGGTAAAGTGGAAAAATGATAAGTAAATTTTATGCAAATGGTAAAAGAAATTGAACAAATCCAGATGGATTCTAAGACTTTAAGTAGGAAATCTATTTTTTTTAATTCTTCACTGTAGTGATCTTCAATTACTTTCAAGTCATTAATCATTATTATCTTATAACGAAATAGTTGTTGAAGTGTGAAATTTAAAGTTCAAATTTTTAATTATGCTTGCAGATGCTAAGGTTGAATGATCAAGACTTCCTGGGAGAAGTTAGTTGTGTTCAGTCTGAGGTAAGTTTCTTAGTTATATTTTTTTTAAACAAATTTATGTAATTTCTCTATATTCTTTGGACAAATATGCTCAGCAATTGATTAAATGCATTTTACTAGCATTATTCTTTCTTTAACTATAAGGGAGTAATTGATCTTTTTTGTTGCTTCACCTATCATTGTAGTTTACCTTTATACAATCAATATAAATGATCCTTGTTGTATCTCAAAGGAATTGGTTCTTTTGAAATTTCTAATAAATTTGTATTATTATCTGTTAGAAAGCTTTTGTCATAATGTCTTTAGCACTAACATGTTTCATATTTCCTTTTTATTGGCAGATAGTGACCAAACAAAATTGGACTCTTTAACTTTAAATCTCCATAACAAATATGGACCTGGAGTTTCAAGAAATTTTGGAACACTCTCTGTGCATGCTGAGGAAACAGTTGCTTCCAAGAGTGCTGTTGAAATAGCATTCTGCTGCTCCCATTTGCAAAATGTAGACTTCTTTTCCAAAAGTGTAGGTTGTAATTTATATGCTAATTCTTCTTCTTCTTCTTCTTCTTATTACCATATTCTTATAGGATCCATTCTTAAGAATATCTAGAATTGTTGAGTGTGGAAATTCTATTCCAATATGCAAGACGGAGATGATAAACAACAACTTGAATACCATTTGGAGACCAATAACTCTCAGCATGCAGCAATTTGCGAGCAATGTAAGCTTGTCACCTTCTTATGCTATTTACTTGAATGCATATCAGGAATTGAAGGAACATTGGTAATGCGAAAAAGTCCTTTTAGCTTATGACATCTCTCTTTGGTACGGGACAACCCATTAATCATTGAATGTTTTGATTTCAATACCAGTGGGAATCACATACTCATAGAGCAATATAGTTTTCTGGATTACGCATCTAGTGGCTTTGAATTGAATTTTCTGTTTGCAGTTGACTTTCAGGATAATAAACTTGGCCATTTTTTTTAGATATTACTTGTTAAGCTAAACATGCAGTGTAATTTTATCGACCTTTACTGTCTTATTTCTCTCTTATTTGGTCTTACTTCATTTTGTACCTGGTTCTTGCTTTGAAAGCATTATCATCCAAGAATCACAATGTTTCTTTGGCAGGACTAACTCTGTTTGGTCAAGTGATTAACACAGCTGCACGATTTGCTGGTCAGTCCCTCTCACATTAGCCATTTTTGTTGGCTAGTTAAGTTGAACAAGTGTATTATTTGCTAGATCGATTGGACTCTAATTGGCAAATGGTAGTTAAAATAATTCCTCGTAACATATTATTAGTTTTTGTTTATCTATTGATATGAGATTAATATACACTAATATATTTGTTTTCGTACAAATGCAGATGATTATTTTGTTGGTTGAAAAGTAATGGACAAGACAAATGAGAAGCTAGTTCATTCGATGAATGTTTTCGTTGATGACCTTCACCATATGTTCAAAGTCTTTTTTGTAGTTTGGATATAGAATGTAAATTTAGATGTGAGACGAAACCAATAACTTTTTGATTTTTAAATTATAATTAGTTGGTCATTTGTCTATTTTAATGTAGGAACATAATATATTTTTTGCTTGTAAATACAAATATTCTATTTATATATACTAATGTATTAAAATTTATATTTTGTATCATTTTACAATACAAAATATCGTATGGTGTAAACAGATTTTGAAATACTTAATAAACGTTTTTAGTATTTATCTAATTTCGTCATTAAAAATGATTACTTTCGCAACTGAAAGTGAAAGTCTAATATTTTTGCCACTAAAAATCTCCATTTTCGCCACTAAAAATCTAATTTTTTTTGCCACTAATGTCTACTTTCAGTGGCGAAATTCATTTCGCCACTAAAGGTGGACTTTTAGTGGCAAAATTTAATTTCGCTTAGTGTCGCACTTGAAATATAATTTCGTCACTAATTGTTTTAGTGGCGAAAATTTTCGCCACTAAAAGTCAATTTTGTTGTAGTGATCAATTTATTTTCCTTGTAACAAAATATTATAAATAATACGAGAGTTCATAAAACGAGGGATCAAATATTCTTCTTTTAATTCTATTATTTATAGAATTTTCTGCACAATATATATATATATATATTTTGAAGAATGAAATTAACTTTTACATTTTTTTAATGTAAAAATGCAAAATGATTAGACAAAAACGTTAACAAAATCACCATTGGTGGTTCTCCCATTTCATTTCTAAAGCATAGTTTCGATTGATGCGAGAGCTTCGTTGCATCAAATATCTAATTTAGAAGCCAGTCTGTTTTTTGTTTTGCAGCTAAAAGTGGCGTTTCGTCTGTCGGATGGCAACATTTTTGAAAGCAAGTTTCCTACTTTCCTATATTATAATTTCTACGTGTCTATTGTATTATCCAAAAAATATAATCCAAATGTGCATCTCTCTTCGCGTATTTTTGTTTATTTAGGCATATTTAGACTGTCTATTAAGTCACTATAAAAGTACTTTATTGTATTTATTAATATTTATATTCTACTCTCTTCCTGTGAAATTTAAAAAAAATATATCATATATTAATACATAATAATTATTGTTATGTTCATGATAAAATTAAAAATTTTATTTAATCGAGTTAATTTTCAAATATTTATTAATAAAAGTTGCCACTTGAAAAAAAATATAAGTTAAGAGTCACGTAAGCTTATTTATTTGCATGATAACTATATATTCTCACTCAATGTGGGATAATTCCCCTAACCCACACGAATGTTCTCTCCTAATCTGATATTCTCTTAAATAAAATTGAAGTGGATGATTTATAATTCCAATATTGACACCCTCATCAGCTAGTTTCTTCTCACGTGAAAAAGTAGCTTAGACTCCGCTGTTCATGAGTTAACTTTAAAAATACATAAATCCCATATATCTGAATCATAGATAAAAGTTAACTCACGATATATTCTTATTAAATATGAAAATATCTTCTTTGCCTTCGAGAGAATAGTTGAGTCGGTAAAAATAAGTGTTTTTGAACTTAACAACCATGATTTATTTTAGAGAAAGATAAAAAGTTAAAAATATATTTCGATTTGTCCACTCTCTTATTTTAAAAAAAATTGTTGAAAGCCCTAAAATGAGTGGCACGGTGATTTTCAAGTAATTTTATTTAGGTTATCATTTGGGTTTGAATCCTGAAGGAGATATGGGGATAAAAAATTAAATTTGGGTTATGTCCATCCCCATAAATTTTTAAAGAAAGAAAAAATAAAAATATCTTCCTAAGCAATTTTCTTCCTCCGAGGCATTTCGAGTTCAACCACCACCTATTTGGACACACACAGAGAGTCTAAAAATTACCTACAAACATACAACAAGTACAACTCTATATACCAAAGAGGGGGGTGAATTGGGTAATGACCTAAATATGCGAAAATAAAAATCTTTACCGATTTTACGGTACAAAGCTTGTACCTTTACCAATTAAGTTTAGGTTAATTTTCTCAATTGCAATATATCGCCTAAATACAAGTTTCTAAACAATAAGCATCTATATAATAAAACTTGCAATAAGTAAAGAGTTTAGGGATAGAGAAAATAACACTGTAATTTATAGTGGTTCAGCCAACAATGCCTATGTCCACTCCCCCAAGTCGCGCTTGAAGATTTCCACTAAGTTGAGACCAAAACTTACAGCGAGTTTTCCGTGACTCACCCACAACCAAAAGTTTTACCCACTAAGTTCACTCCAAACCTCTTACAATGAGTTTTATCCACTAGGTTCACTCACAAACCTCTTACAATGAGTTTTCTTAATAGGTTCACTCACAAACCTCTTACAAATCACAAGTGTTTGATTATGAAGATTAACAATATCACTTGGGAACTCACAAAGATAATGAAGATTCGAGATGTGAGTTGATTACCCAAGTGTTCTAAGCTCACTACTAATAATATGAAGGCGTAGTGTATGAGCTTAATGTATGAGAGTGTATGATAATGAAGGTTGAAGTAAACTCTTTGTTTTTGCCGTAAAATAAATTATATGAAGGTTCACGTTTATGGCAAAAATGAATTTGGGGCTCAATTTATAGTATAGTACAAAATGCCCCCAAAAGCTTTGTCTATGTAACATCCCGCTCCAGGAGATGCTAGCGACATGGAATAGACTGATCTATCCCCCTAAGCCTCTATTTTTCTGACTCTAATCCATCCTACATCTCTATCCCAAATGTAAACTCATACATGGGACCATAGCCAAATTCAACAACATGTAATGTAATTTAATACTTATAACAACAACCTAAATTTACTTCTCTTTATGACTTTGTACTGGACACTTTTGGTTTATTACAACGACTTATACAATACTAGTGTGTGCATACAACTCTGCTATGACTCTGACTGGACTGTAACTCTGTACTCAATTTGTTGGACCCAAACACCTTAGTGACTACCATCAGTATCCATCATCTCGAACTCGTCCTCCGGGTAAACTTGCAAAACAAAGAATCTGGGAGTGGGGGGGTCAGATCGTTTGAACGACTTGGTGAATGGATACTAAAAATAACAAAACCATAAGAAAAATCCAAAACATATCCGTAAACCATTTTTCATGCATGCATCATCAAAAACATATCAAGTGCTCAACGCCCAAGTCGCGCGCATAGACTAAGCGAGGAATGAACAATCCATTGTCGAAGAGATAGCATGTCATACCATTTTAGAAGAATGAGACCCTAACAAGCACCTCGACGGAAACATATGATAAGTCATAAAAATATAAAAATGCAACAAACATCGGGACAAAAATATATCATCAATCGATCATCTCAGCGGAAACATATAGATAGTTCAGAAATCATAAAAACAGTAAACAAGCGTTGAGACGGAAACATATAATCATCATGCATATTCTTCATCAATTTAAAACCTCAAAACATGAAAAAAAATTTAAAGCATAAGTCGAGAAAACATAAAACAAAGCATCCACTCACTGTGCTATGGAAGATCGATAGCGGTACACGGTGTGGAGGATCGTCGAGTATCTTGACATCGATCTAAAGCCAAAACAACTGTTAGTTTCTATAACTAGGAACATTTTCATATGGCATAAAAGAATATGTAATGCATGAACTCTTAATCTTTATGAATATATGAGATATTTATGATGCCTATGAATTTTACGGCTTAGGTTTCGAGTTACGCAAGTGTGATAGCGAAATTCCAAATTCTGCCCAATCGTTAAAATCCTCTGCTCAATGGTTAACTTTGAAAATTCACTGTAACTAATTGGGATGGAATCTAAATCTAAAATTTTAATATAATGGACTTTCATGTGTCTAATTTATGTTGATTTTTACGGATCTCAGTTTCGATTTCGGAAACTTAAGTTCTAAGCCGAATTTAGGGGTAATCAGAAAACAAACTGGGTGTGTTCGCAGCAAGTCATCCAACTTAAAAAAATTCGGTTTGGATTCATGCTAAGTCCAAAAATTATGATTTTGGATATGTTATTTTTTTATATATCTATTTTACTTAGAAGTTTACGGTTCATCATTTGGGCATCAAACACTCAAGTTACAACCAGTTTATTCCAACTTGTCCAGAATGTGACTTCACTAAAAATACTGTCCAACATACCAATTCATCACTCTCTTAACTTTATTTAATTTTCACACAAGCAATTATTATTACACTCAAATAAGCCATTAACAAATATCATTAATTTACAAAACATACTTTTCCAACACATTCATACTTAATTGGTCAAAAACTTTAACCAATCCACCTTTGAGTTATTAACTCCAAACAATTTTAAATCATGCTATAACATCATTTAATGCATGAAATTTAATAATTTATCATCAAATCAACAAAAGCAACTCCCCCCCCCCAATATGTAAGAAACTTTGCCACCATACCCATTTTTCCACCTTGGTATTATTTAACCAAACTTAGGCATAAACTACTCCAAACAACATCCTACACATGTCTTAATGTCTAATTTGTTCTCAATACTTTCAAACAACAAAGTCCCAATTCGTCGAGTTCCTAAGTGTGAAAATGGAAATGCAAAATGGATATTGATTTGTCAAAATTAGAATAAGGAAGAAGAAGAAGAGGCTTACTTGACTCAAAAGAGCTTGAAAACTCATCATCATTCCATAAAAACTTGCTTGAAGCTCAAGGAAATAGTTCTGATGGAATGATGATGAGTTTTCAAGCAAGTTTTTGTATCCTTCTCAAGACAAAAACGTGGGTGAAGCTCAATGGGAAACTCATCATCATTCCATCAGAACTATTTCCTTGAGCTTCACCCACGTTTTTGTCTTGAGAAAGAGACAAAAACTTGCTTGAAAACTCATCATCATTCCTTCAGAACTATTTCCTTGAGCTTCACTCACGTTTTGTCTTGATAAGGATAGAAGTAAATAGTTCTCTATTTATAGACAAAAGGGCTAATTTTTGTTTACAATTGAGTGGTTCAAAATTTCCACCTCACCTAATTTCTAAGGTATTCCTGAAATTACTGTAGCTTCCTTGGAAATCTCGATTTTTGTCCTACTTCTGATTTGAATTTGGAAAATTATTCAACGCGGAAGTCTCGGTCTTAGCTTTCTGACGATATAAAGTTCATAAAAAATCAGAGATATTATAAAAAAGTTACATCTCAAATACTAAGGGTTATTCGGAGTGGTACCGGAAATGATTTCCATATCGGATCTGCAAGGGATTTACCAAATGTCTGAAATGTAATTCCTCAAACACGTACATGTTTGAACATGATTTATATCATGTATCATATCATCCCTAACTTAGTAGTCGTTTGGATTTCCGGGGTATTACAAATACTCCCCCTCTTGAATAAGATTGGTCCTCGAATCCTCTTTAAAATCGGAATCTGGGATCTGCTTAGGCTTGAAATTCATGATATTAAGTATATTACCACACATCATAGGGTTCACGACTATTTCTAAACCACCAACTTTCAACTAACTATCTACTCATAACCTTTGTCTCATCTACTATATCATACAACTTCCTGACGATCTTCCATGAGTTGTCATTACACCACATAATAATTGTGATTATCATGATGAACCTTGAATTCCATGACTTGGAAGTCATAATTAAGGTTGTACACTAATTTTTCAGTGTGAACCCTTACTCTGCTATAACTATTGTGCATCATTTGAGATTCTATTTAACTTAATAACGAAGATCTCTGCTGCCGACTGATTATGTATCATATGGCTAGTAGGCATATGTTACTCTTTATTTTTCTTAATATCTACTTCATGAATCGTACCTCTTGTCATACTTGGATAAATTGTTTTCCAGAGTTCATGGCTACTTACCAATAACTGCGAGGGTTTATCACACTCCTCCTAACTTCGAGCACAACTACGACGCTATACCGAATTCTTAATCTAAATGTCTCAAACTCATACCTAGTTTTTTCTAATAACCTTCGGGTCTTACAAGGGCCTAATACTACTACTATAAACTTCTCTGAATTCTCTAGTCTCAAAGGCTCATAAGGTTTCAACTCGAGATAACTTCTTCTAATACGAAAACAACTATTCTATACATATCAAAATAAGGCCTCCATATGTATCAAAGAAATCTCATTTCTAAACCTCTAGCTATGTTCAACATTCCTTATCCAAAGAAACCTTTTCCTCTAGACCTTTATTTTATGCTTAATATTTTATTTGACTTAATCAAGTTCTTTTTAGCTGATATATTTGACTCTCTCTAGAAATACTAGTGTCTCTATAGTTGGGCTCCCTATGTTCTCATTCTGGGATAAATAAATTTACAGAAATGATCTTTGTCATTATTAACGTTGATTATACTCGATACTTCTTTAGCTCTACTTGCTCGACCAGATCTTAATGTTTTTCTGACTAATGTTCATACTCTTATCCAACCTGAAAATTCGTTGCTATTCTAAATCTAGTTAACCGTCTTTCACACGACTTGTTCTCTATTCCTGTTTGCATCCTAGGATAATCCCCATTTTGTTGTTCCCATAGTCTTGCACTGTCAATGGTCGTTAATCAATATATGTAAACATGAATGTTGACAGCTCCTCCATCCTTGAGCATAGCACGGAACAATTCCTTAAACCTTCGATATATTTCGATCTCTTGATTTACCTCGAACAAATCATTGAGTGTTCGCATAATGCTACAAGAATTCGATTCATCTATGTACTCTCATCAAATCTGGAACCATTAATCCTAAAATGTAGGATTTCATTTTCAGCTTATCATTTTTCAATTTTGCAAAAGTTTCTCGCTCTTCAAGAGTGGAGTCAGGATTAGTTTCAACAAGCAATGGATTGATAGTTACATAAGTTAATTTTTCAAACTCCCAGACAATGTGGATGTTCATTACCCATTCAAAATAGTTCTCGGCTCCTTTTAGTTTATTAGAATCCAAAAGTCTCATCAATAGATTTCTGGCAGCCATCTACAAGATAATATTTTAAACAATAACATAATATTTTTCATTTCAAAATAATAACACTAATTGATTATGGAATTTTAAATATATTAGTGCCCCCACTACTTTACGCAATTCTGTAATCTCCCTTAATCGAAAAATAGAGTTGACTATCAAAATTTCATAGCAGTAAATGGATCTCATGACATTTACTCAAGCCTCACATTATCGACGGTCTTGGCCTTTATAAATTCATTAGGTAGACCTCCAAGGTCAATCACATTCATGTGACTCCTAGTTTGGTCATAAACCATTTCTTGTCCTCACACTATCGACAGTCCTGGATTAAGACGTATTCCAGGTGAATACTTATCAATGTGCACTAATGAGCTTCGTATGTACACCCTTACAATAATGATGAAGCGACCTAAGTTCCGAGCATTTATACCCTCACAATAATGACGATATTTGATATAAGTAGTAAGAACTTATTCATCTCCGTATTGACAAGACAGACCTTCCAATAATGCTCCAATATTACTAATACTATTACTTAAAATAAATTAATCACCTATTCATGAGAGATTTATAACAATTAAGTCATTAATATAATTAGGTCAAAATTTTAATTTAAAACATCCAATACATATCCAATATGACTTATGCATAATTAAACTAAAATACAAAGCAATAGATTCAAATATATATCAAATATGCAACATGTGTTGTGTGGTTAAGCCTTGCTACTGATACCATTATGTTAAGGCAGATATGGAACCCCTAGAGTCAGATCGATACCCCATACAACGGAAGTGGGTCTAACCCATGAATATCTAGTATAGGTGTATTTTAAAATATTTTTATGTAAAACTACATTCCTTTTCGAGTCCGTAGGAAAAAAATGGGGACAAAAACGGAGTCCGGAAACTCTAGAACGGAGAAAATGAAGTTTTAGTATGTATCAGCTTTACGCATCGTGACGCGGGAGCTTGGGCGTCGAGATGCTCCAAAGTGCAAGAGCAACTACGAGACAATACAAATCGACACAGTGGTTTCAGGCTCACATGCAATATCATACATCATAGTGATTCCAGTCGACAAGAAAATATAAATCGACACAGTGGGATCTACCAACATCATCTCTTTTATGGCACCAGGAGTCCAGTTGACATTAGTCGTACGATGGGTCAAATAGAAGACTCCCATAACCTTCTTCAGGTCTAGTCGGTTGAAGATTATCATAGACCTTCATTTGGTCCAGTCGACGGGAATATTCTCCATAACTAATGTTGAGTCAAGTTGAAGACCTTAACATTCTTCTGGTCCAGACGATATGGAAGATTCCCCTAGAACTTCTTCAGGTCTAGTCGGTTGGAGATTATTTTGGACCTTCATCTGGTCCAATAGACGGGAAAATTCCTCATGAATCTTGTCGAGTCAAGTTGAAGACCTGGACCTTCATCTAGTCCAGATGATATTGAAGACTCCCATGGACCTTCTTTAGGTCCAATCGATTGGAGATTATCCTAGACTTTCATCTGGTCCAGTCGATGAGAATATTTCCCATGATTTTTCTCGAGTCAGGTTGAAGACCTGGACCTTCATCTGGTCCAGACGACGTTGAAGACTCCCATGGACCTTCTTCAGGTCTAGTCGACTAGAGGTAATCCTGAACTTTCATCTGGTCCAGTTGAATGGGTACATTCACATGACTCTTGTCGAGCCAGGTTGAAGACCTGGACCTTCATCTGATCCAGATGACATAGAAGACTCCCATAGACCTTCTTCAGGTACAGTCGACTGGAGATTATCCTAGACCTTCATCTGGTCCAGACGACAGGAACATACCCCATTGATGAATATTAAAAAGTGTACATTTAAAAAAGAGAAAATAATCATTTTACACTTATAGTTTCATTAATTCGTTTAATATAATACATTTGTAAAATAATAATTATATTTAAATTTTGTATATTTTTTTTTGTGATTTTTATTTATTGTGTAGATAAAATACTGTTTCGGATGCTCAATTGAAAAATGGATATGAAATCTGAATTATAAGACCCAGAAACCCAAAAGAGCGTGACAACTAGATTTAAATCAGACTTGGAAAACATTCAACATGTTTAGATTGACAACAAAATGAGCTTATAATATATTTACTCACACATGTATTTATTTATTTATTATTATTATTATTGTTATATATTTATATAAGATATATTTTGGAGGACCCACCAAGACTTTGTATATATAATATTATATATATATTATATTGGAGGTCTCACCAAGATTTTATATATATAATATTATATTGGAGGTCTCACCAAGATTTTATATATATATATATATATATATATATATATTATATATATATATATATATTATAATATATTAATTAAAAAAAAGGTTGCCATCACCTTTTGGTGGATGAAAACTTTGGAAAAAAAAATATTATTATAAAAAAGAAGAAGAAATAAGATTGACAAGTTGGAGGATGCTGAGGCCTCTAATATAAATAGAGGTGCTCAACACCTCAGATCTTCAGCAAAATTTACATGTTCTCTCTTAGATTTCGTGGAAAGTAGCTCTTGTGTGTTTTATTTTTTTCAAGCTTTATTGTAATTTTTTTTCCTTTCAGTAATAAAATTATGCATGTTTTTATTCAAATCATGAGTATCTAATTTCATTTCGCTTGGGTAAACGATGAAACTTTTAATATGAGAATATAAATTAATTTTACTTATATGAATTGTAATCTGAAGACTAATATTTAAATCATGACTAATTATTGACAAACTTTGTTACCGCATATATGGTTGGTTTTATATATTTGGCATAATTGAGTACCTAACTAGACTTGTTATAAACAAATATTGTTGTAACATCCCCAATCTGGGAGATGCTACAGGCATGAGATAGACCGTACTATCTCCATAAGCCTCTGACTTCTGATAACTGCTATTCATTTCTCACATATAAATATATCATGTATGGGACCATAGCCCAACTCATCGACCATGTATGCATAATACTCTTAATACTAAGTACTCTGTTTAAATACACATTTCAACACTGTCAATAACTTCTATAATGCAATATACATGTGACAATAACTATATAACATATATGTTACAAGACATTCTCTGACTCTGACTAAACTGGACTTAATCCCTGACTTGACCTGGTGGACCAACTCCCTAGTGACTACCATCAGTATCCAACCTCCCGAGCTCGTCCTCCATGAACCTGCAAAACAAAACACTGGGAGTATGGGGTGTTAGATCGTTTGAACGATCTAAGTGAGTGGACAATTTAAAATGAAAACTGAAACACTATTATGGAAATGTTCGGTTCTAACATCAAAATTCAAGAAATAGCTTTATATGAAAACTTTTTTCTTGTTTGAAAACTCTGAATTCTTTTCTAAAAAATCTCGTCTGAAATCTCTTTGTAAAGCTTATCTTCACTGAAAGTTTCTTATAAAACTGTTGTTTTCTGAAAACTTTCATTTCTAGAAACCTTTTCTGAAATCTGTATCTGAAACTATTTCTGAAATCTGTATCTGAAAACTATTTCAGAAAACAGGTCTATGTCTCTGAAAACTTGACGTATGGGGGCGTTACGTATTGTCGTCCCCCCATACGCCTAACTAGGGCAAGAAGTGCAAATCCATGACTTTAGGGCATTACGTATAGCCATCCCCAAAGCATGCCACTCATGTCCCTGAAACTAGTGGTCTTGGGGCGTTACGTATCGCTGTCCCCCAAGCCACTGAACTAGAACTGGGGGTGCAGATCTATGCTACCCTCCAAGCTTTGAAACTAGGATCTAGGGGCATTTGTAATCCCTAGTCCTGAAATAGGATCTAAAGGCGTTACGTATCGCCGTCCCCCCAGTCCTCTACATGTGCACATGTCATCCGTCAATTCCATATCTGTATCAAGTTACCTACTCAGGTGGGTTTTTCCCTTATGCCTCGAAAACATAAAAAGTCATGCTATAGATTTCAAAACTGTATAAAACATTACGTTTAACATAAATCTGAAATCAAATATGGATAACGCCCTATGTGGTTGAAAAAGTAAGTCTCAATTCATAAAGAATGAATAAATAAAAAGAATCAATTTGAAAAGGGAAGTGTCCACTCACTGTTTTGGATTTCCACTAGCCTTTCTTCACTTCGCTGAAGAAACTTGTGGTTCCTGCGATGATCTATTATCGATAATTTCGATTAGAAAATGGACTAAGAATATATAGATCGGAATCAAGCTAAGTTTGCTTATTCAAGTAAGGGCTATCACTGTGAGGCGTATCGTACTTATATCATGATGTAATATATACAGAGGAGTTGTTACGAGACTCTTAGGGTAACCTCTAACATGTTCGGTGAAACTAAGATGAACTAAAACTTATTTTGGGGAAATTTTGCCCTCGCGTTGTGATGCAGAATCGTGTGCATCGCGATGCGCACGATATCAGAAACATCTGTAAAACTCCCCAGCACGCGTCGCGATGCAAGCCCTTACGCATCGCGACAGCGGCCTGTTTTCCAGAATTCTGTGCTTGTTTTCAAGGTCCATCTAACACCAAAAGCACCACAAACATTTCCATAACAAAATTTTTGCACAATCCAACTTATTGAAGTTCAAATTCACATATTCTACATCAAATTATCAACTTCAAATAATTCTTTAAATCTCAATATCCTTAATTTAACTAACCCTTTAAAACTTTAAAATTTTAGGTTTTTAACTTCAACAATCACTTTATTTACTTATCAATCATCAATATGCAATCCTTATCATGCCAACATCTCAATTCTATCATTATGTTTTCAAAATTCAACAAACCAAGTTTTGGGTCAAGTTTCTTTACCTTATTCTTCTTGATTTCCTGCATCTTCTAAGCCCCCAATTGTTTCCAATCTTCTTCTTAACTCTTGGAGATTTGGTATTTGCTTCTTCTTATTTATTCATCTTTCTTATTCTTCCTTCTTCTTTCTATTTTCCTCTTCCTCCACATTTTCTTTCTTCTTCTTCTTCTTCTTCTTATTTTCTAATTTGTGAAATATTGAATAGTAACCCCATTTTTATACTAGGGCTTTTTTGAAATTTGGATTATTGAAGAAAAGTTTAGAAAATTTGAGAAAGTTTGAGATTTTTCTAGATAGGTCCGTAATACTATTCAACCTGATTTTGACTTATATTTTTGGCCTGTTTCTGGTCTGAATTTGGGAAAATATTCAACGTAGAAGTTGTAGGTCTCGATCTTAGATTTCTGATGATATAAAATTTATGAAAATCAGAGATTGTATGAGAAAGTTACGGCCTAAATATCATAAACTGTTCGAAGTGGAACATAATACAGTTTCGTATCGGAATTTTGAGGAATTCACCGATTATCCCCAAAGTCATTCCATGAATTTATATGTGCTCAAACAAAATTTATATTATATAACACTCATCCCACGATATAACAGTAGCCGAAATTTTCGGTCGTTACAAATTCTCCCCCCTTAAATATGATTCGTCCTCGAATCATTTCTAATACTGAGCTTGGTACAACAACTTCTGGGAACATAACACGATATAACATTATTTCTTAAGGTCTGAACTCTTGTTTTTTTTCTTAAACTGGTATCCGGGGGTTACTTCTTTCTATCTGACACTCTATAATTATCTTTTACTTATTTCTTTCTTCCCTTAAAGGCTTAATACTTCTCTTAAGACTTCTTAGACAACTATTTATTTTGTACTTGTCTTCACGAAAGTATATCCAACTTGTAGAATCTCAAATGATTTAGTTGCATTCATGCTAATATGGATCTATCTACGGTTGTTCTACATGAATTGCTTATTTTCATCTCTTATTTCTTTTGCTAGTTTATTATCAACTCTTAGATATTTCTTGGCTTATGTGACTTCTTGCAGCTATCATAGGTCTATTATACTTTGTACCACAACCAATAACCTTTTGCTATCATTGGTCTTAAGTATACCTCAAGTTCTTCTCTTCCTTTATTTATTATAACTCCCTTAATGGTCTTTCTGAGTGCATCCTCAATCTCTTCTTATCCAATGCATTCTTAAGCTAAATGGGTGATTTTTGTCTCTTAAGGTTAGGGTTCTTTTTATTTCCATCATAACTTGAAACAATCATATACAAAAATTTTCCTTATTGCGAATAGAAACCCCAGTCCCAATAAGCTTCCAGTTCTACTTGCTCAGTTTGAACTAGGTTTTATTCTTTTAGTTTGACTACTTAACTGTTTATTTCTTATTGCTGACTGATAAGTGATATTTATATCACTATTTCCCACTCATTTAACTTAATATTTTGTATAGTTTCTTGAGTTTTATGAACGTTTTGATGTGTTTTATTGTTATCTTGCAGATAAATAAAGTTTGGACAGCACTGGAGGCAATTTGGGGCAAAACCGGACAAAAATGCGTCAACAGGGATATTTTCGTCTTCTTCGCGTCGCGACGCTGGAACACTGCGCGCCGCGACGCCCAGAATGCGCCGAATCTGCTAACGTGCACCAGGTCAACAGATCAGGAATTGAGAAGTTTTGACTTTGCTAAAATGCGCCGTGCCACGTGTCACCATCACAACGAATCTGCTAACATGCGCCGTGCCACGTGTCAGCATCATATGCTGCCGACACTCTGACTTGACACGTGTCGCCTCGTCATCAGCCATGTCAGCGGTCAACGAGTCAACTTTGCCATGTGTCATGCCACGTCAGCATCAGCCAATCACAGCGTGACACGTGTCGCCACGTGTCGAAATCCTATTGTGCCGACAATTGCAACACACGCCAGCGACATGTCATCGCCACGTCAGCACGCCACATCATCATGACGTCACCAATGACGTCATGAACAGTGACACGTCACCAATGACGTCAGCATAATAATTGAGTCTTAGCCGCCATGACACGTGTCGCTCTAAACAGTCAGCCGCCTTGCTACGTGTCGCCTTCTCAGCGTGCCACGTCGACAAATCCAGCGTCGCGACGCGGAACTGCTGGGCGTCGCGACGCGCGAACAGTGCTCGAACAGTGAAAAATTTTACTATAAATAGAGCGCGAATTTTCAGTTTTTAGAACACCTTTCTCTCTCACTCCTTCTATGTAATTAGGGAGTTTCTCTCTCTAGAATATTTTAGTTTTTAATTTTTTTACTTTTGTAATAATTTTAATTACTTTTTGTAATAATAGTAATTTACTTTCTTTACTTTTTACAGTTTTTACTATTCACTATGAGGAGGTAACTTCCCTATGCTAAGGTGAAAGGTAATTATTTTACTATTGCTATTTAGATTAATCTCCCTTAAAAATGATATATTTACTATTTAAAATACTGATTAATAAAGGGATACCGCTATATTGGTCGGTTGGCAAATTTATTTAATCTGGTTTAAACCTGACTAATCAAGGATACCGCCAGACTGGTCGGTTGGTAAATTTATTTTGGTACCGCCTTTATGGCTGGATTATGGACAAATATTACCACCTATATGGATGGTTGGACTTAATTTGATTTAATCAGGATACCGCCAGATTGGTCGGTTGGTAAAATATATTACAAGTTTATATATTATTTTACTGGGAGATATCTAAATAAGTAGTAGTAAAAGTAATTTCTTTTACCTTAGCATTTTATTTTATTTTACTTTTAAGCTTTTACTTTACTGCAATTACTTTTCAGCACTGTTACTTTATGGTTTTTACTTTTAAGTTTTTACTAGCCCTAGCTATGTGTCATAACTAAGTTAGTATCTAGGGTTGTGATGAAATCCAATATCACGGGCTTATAAGGATTAGATTATAATTTGGGTAATATAAAGATTTATTTATTGAGTCTTAATCTTAATGCTCTTTAATTAACTGGCCATTAATTAAATTGATTAGGTAAACTTAAAATGAACTAGACATAGGGATTTTAAGTTTAAGACCTTAGACTCAACAGCCCACGATCTTCCTTAAGGATAGATAACCCTTTCAATAGATTTCCTTACAGGATAGGAATATACCTGTCGGGCGAGGGTAGCCATAATTGGAACTTAATCTTAATGAATCTAGGTAATTTGGTTGACATAGGCATATGGTTCAATTGGATTATACTAGGTATTTGTAATTGACCATCGGAAGAGGCTTTTACATAAATTGGTGTTCCAAGTTAATAAATCAATATTTTACCCAATTATAATATAACCACTTTATCTTTAAATAATATTGGAATAAATCACAACCCTAGATAGTTTTAATATTGAATTTTCATAAAATCTACCTTCAAACAATTTTATTTTATTGTCTTTAAATTTAGAATCGTCGCTATTTCAAATCAGTTAAACAACCTGTTAGATACTAGTAATCATTTAACCTCATAAAATTAATAACTTAGGTATTAAGTCCTCGTGGGATCGATACTTTTTATACTACTTGAACGATACGTACGCTTGCGTTATACGTGTGTGTTTATACCGATCACTGACTTCCAATTACTCATGGGCTTCATCCTCTAGATTCTGTTGTCTTCATCTTTATCTTCGTTGCTAAGATAAATCTGATTGTCCTTCCTTTGTACCACATTGTTTCTTAACCTTCTTATTCGTAAAGTTTCTTTATTAAGTTATTCTTATATTCACACTTTAGTTCCTTTGGGTATCTCCATATTGTTCCTCAATAAATCTATTTTTTGTCACAATTCTTTTCTTATTACACAACATAGGAACCCATTAGTTGTGCTTAATACCTTTCTTTTGTTACTGTCAAATAGAATTCCAGTATTATTTCAACAATAATAAAATCTACTATCTCGTACTGCTACTAATCTTAACTTTGTAAAGTTTATTCTTGTATTTGTGTACCTTTATCACAACTTATTTAATATCTTTTCCATTGTCGTTTTACTATGATAGTCCTATCTCCAAATATTTTTCTTGTCTTCTATCTTCTTTTCTGCTTTATTCTATGCTTGGGGCTTCTGCAATCTATGTCCATGTTTCCTTACCATAAGTATGTTATCTTTACACGTCTCTAACCATGTCTAACGCTATTCTTCTGTATTCTTGTTTATGGTATTCTAATACTCTACCTCTTCATCGTTCCAACTAGACAACTTCTCTTCTAATTCTCTTGCATATAGTTATTTTCATTTTCTATTATACTATTTTACTATATTGAAAGACTTTATGTTTCGGTCTTCTTCCATTAAGCATTTACTTGTTCCTAGGAGTGTCTTAAGGAGAGCTTCGAGGTCCATCTTGTCGCTGTCGTCTGACGAGGGTTGGGAGGGTGGGATTTGTCCTAGAGTTTTCTGGTTGTGGTGTTCTCACTAGTTACCCGTGTTGCAGATGTGTGTGCCGCTTATCTATGAACTTAGGACTCTCTTATCTGCATATTCGATGTTAACTCCCAACTTAGGTTCCTCTGTCAATAACCATTTGAACTATCTCTTTCAACTTTACTCATAATTTCTCTCTGGCTATTGGTTATACTACCTTTTACTGGAAATTTGCATAAGGTTCATACTCTCTAAAACTCCTACCATACTTCCTCTGTTATACTTCCTTACTAAGTTTGCTCTGTTACTTGGCTTTCCTCCTTATCTCGATTTATTGATCATCTTAGGTCACCCCTCCCTTAGAAACTCCATATTTACAACTAATTATGATATTACTACTGTATCTTTAGCTTGGGTAATACATTCTTACTAATCCTTTCTTTTCTGGTATAGTGGGAAACTTTTTATAACTTGGATACTTTACTCTTGTGTTACTATGTGGTGCTTACTTTACTCTCTTACTCTTTTGAGCCTTTACTTCCTTGAAAACTTTCTGCCCTACTATGTATCAGGTTATCCCTTCTGTACTTGGCTAAATTTATTGTGACTACAAACTACTCTGTCTCGTTCAAAATATTACAATCTTTTGATTCTTATCTAGGTCATGTTGAGCTTGTGGATTTGGCTGTCACATGATCTGTTTATCTTGTCCAATGCTCTTCTTTATTTATTCATCTTCTCGTTGGGCTCTAAATTGGGGGTGAATACACGATTTCTTTGGACATCTGAAAGTATAAGTTTCTGTTAATTGTTTAAGTCCAACGATGGTCTAGTTGGGTGTCTACACACTTACTAGGGTCGGAGTTATTGAATAGAAAAGTCATCACTCATTCTACAAGGGTCTGCACCGACTACTCTAAGTCTTAAGGTTTCCATAACCTTCTTTAATTATGCCTAGGTGTTCATCTGCATCGTTGTCTTTAAATTTTGTTATCTATGATACTATAGATACTGGACTTTCTTACTACTTTGTATTTCCCTATCTTATCTCTTGGCTATATGTTGTACTATTATGACTTGTGATGGTTCACTCTCATGGGCTATTTTCTAGGTCATTGCTCTCTGCTCTTACTATCAGTTACGACTATACCATTTAATTTTTATTCATTCGTGCAGGTAATCTTGTTAACTTATGAGTACCTCCAATCTCATGGGTTTGTCTTCTCTAAACTCATGTGGGTTTCTATTGGTATTGGTCAGATCTATGAGTTCTACTATGGTTGGTCTATTATGTGAACTATACTAAGTTCTCTCCTTTCTAACTTCTGAGGCTTTCTAGGTCCTTTTCTGGATGATTTATCTCCTCATGTCTTATGTTTCTGTTTTTAGGGTAGACGTTCGTTGGGTTTTCTTACGGTTGCCTTTATCTAAACTGGAAAAGGATGGGGGCAAACCTCTACGTCTCGATGGTTATCGTGATCCTTGTTCTGGTACTCTATGTCCTGATAGAGTCTATTACTCATGTAAGGTAGGTATGAGATAGACTTCATCAGGACAACTTCCTTTCTGAAATTACTGGGTGACGAGGATTTTGGTAAGTCAGATCTTATCTACATCCGTTTCTTTGGTTAGGGTAACTAATCACTTCTCTTTACGTCTTTCATTTTACTTGCTCACGATTCTAAGTTTGGGTATCCAGAATTTCCATACCTTTTATGATAGTTTGGGTTTACTGGAAACTCCATTAACTAATCTTGATCTTTACTTCTCTTCTTTTTCTGAATATTTTTGCTATTCGAGGGAAACTTTGCTAATCTTAATAGAAAAGAAGAAATTTTACTCAGGTTTACTCAACATTGTACTCTTGTTAATGTTTTCTATATGCTATCTACTACCACATGTTCTGGCGTTTACTTGATCATCTTTTTCTGTACCTCTATCTTTTTGCAACCTCTGATTTCTTAGATCATTTGTACCTTGTCCTTTTACTTTTCTTATAGATTTATCTTTATCATCTACTTCTGTATATTTCCCACTTACTGTCTCTGATTACTTGAACACCTATGTATCTTTTCTATTTTTCTTTCTAGCTTTCTCTTTCTCTTTCTACTTTCTTGGGTGGGTATCTTTAGAACATTACTATTTATTTATGTCTCTTTACTTCTCTGTCTCTGGCTGTTTAAGCTTCTATGCATCTTTACTTTATTTCTTATAGCTTTCTATGCCCACTCCATTAAGTAACTATCTTTAGTACTTGTATTTCCTAGGTTAGTAGCTCAGTTTAATCTTGAGTAATCATAAAATGATTCGTAACTAGAGTGAGAATTAGGGTTACTGATTGGGAAGCAACTTAGGTAGCCTTGGGAATGCTTACTAACCTGTCTATGGAGCTTGAAGACATACTCGAGGATCGGATACTAGAGAGGTAGTGCCTCATATACGGGTATCCCAGACAAACTGCGGATACCACACCCCAGCACTCTGCCCACTGCAGTCATTGACTCCCTAGACCATGCTCTGATATCATCTTTGTAACATCCCAAATTCATGAGATGCTACCAGCATGGGATAGACTGTATTATCCCCATAAGCCTCTGACTTCTGATAACTGCTATTCATTTCTCACATATATATATACACTCATGTATGGGACCATAGTCCAACTCATCGACCATGTATGCATAATACTCTTAATACTAAGTACTTTGTTTAAATACACATTTCAACACTGACAATAACTTCTATAATGCAATATACATGTGACCATAACTATATAACATATATGTTACAAGACATTCTCTGACTCTGACTAAACTGGACTTAATCCCTGACTTAACTTGGTGGACCAACTCCCTAGTGCCTGCCATCAGTATCCAACCTCTCGAGCTCGTCCTCCATGAACCTGCAAAACAAAACACTGAGAGTAGGGGGTGTTAGATCGTTTGAACGATCTAAGTGATTGGACAATTTAAAATGAAAACTGAAACACTATTATGGAAATGTTGGGTTCTAAAATTAAAATTCAAGAAATAGCTTTATATGAAAAAAATTTTCTTGTCTGAAAACTCTGAATTCTTTTCTGAAAAATCTCATCTGAAATCTCTTTGTAAAGCTTATCTTAACTAAACTTTAGGGCATTACGTATCGCCGTCCCCAAAACATGCCACTCATGTCCCTGAAACTAGTGGTCTTGGGGCGTTACGTATCTCCGTCGCCCAAGCCACTGAACTAGAACTGGGGGTGCGGATCTATGCTACTCTCCAAGCTCTGAAACTAGGATCTAGGGGCATCTGTCATCTCTAGTCTTGAACTATGATCTGAGGACGTTACGTATCGCCATCCCCCCAGTCCTCTACATGTGCACATGTCATCCGTCAATTTCGTATCTGTATCAAGTTACATATTGAGGTGGGTTTTCCCACATGCCTCAAAAACATAAAAAATCATGCTATAGATTTCAAAACTGTATAAAACATTACGTTTAATATGAATCTAAAATCAAATATGGCTAAAGCCCTATGTGCTTGAAAAAATAAGTCTCAATTCATAAAGAATGAATAAATAAATAGAATCAATTTGAAAAGAGAAGTGTCCACTCACTGTTTTGGAGTCCCGCTAGGCTTTCTTTACTTCGCTGAAGAAACTTGTGGTTCCTGCGATGATCAATTATCGATAATTTCGATTAGAACGGCGTCGCGACGCGCATGATACCAGAAACGTATGTGAAAATCCCCAGTACGCATCGCGAAGCAAGTCCTTACGTGTCGCGATTCCACCCTGTTTTCCAGAATTTTATGCTTATTTTCAAGGTCCATCTAACACTAAAAGCACCACAAACACTTCCAAAATAAAATTTTTGCACATACCAACTTATTGAATATCAAATTCACTTATTCTACATCAAGTTATCAACTTCAAATAATTCTTTAAATCTCAATATCCTTGATTTAACTAACCCTTTAAAATTTTAAAAATTTGGGTTCTTAACTTCAACAATCACTTTCTTTACTTATCAATCATCAATATGCAATCTTTATCATGCCAACATCTCAATTCTATCATTATGTTTTCAAAATCCAACAAATCAAGTTTTGGATCAAGTTCATTTACCTTATTCTTCTTGATTTCCTTCATCTTCTAAGCCCCCAATTGTTGCCAATCTTCTTCTTAACTCTTGGAGATTTGGTTTTTGCTTCATTCCTTTTCTTCTTCTTCTTCTTTCATCTTTCTTCTTCCTTCTTCTTTCTTTTTTCTCTTCCTCCACATTTTCTTTCTTTCTTCTTCTTCTTATTTTCTAATTTGTGAAATATTGAATAGTAACCCCCTTTTTATATTAAGGCTTGTTTGAAATTTGGATTAATGAAGAAAAGTGTAGAAAAGTTGAGAAAGTTTGAGATTTTTCTAGATAGGTCCGTAATATTTGGCCTTTTTCTGCTCTGAATGACGAAAAATATTCAACGTAGAAGTTGTAGGTCTCGATCTCAGCTTTTCAACGATATAAAATCATAAAAATAAGAGTTTGTATGAGAAAGTTATGACCCAAATACCATGGGCTGTTCGAAGTGGAACATAATACAGTTTCGTATCAGAATTTTGAAGAATTCACCGATTATCCCCAAAGTCATTCCATGAATGTATATGTGCTCGAACATAATGTATATTATATAACACTCGTCCCACGATGTAACAGTAGCTGAAATTTTCGGTCGTTACAGTTGTCACCACATATATGGTTGATTTTATATGTTTTGGCATAATTAATTCATGAAATAAATGAATTGGGTAATAATGACAATTTATATATTATAAAAAGTAAGATTTCTCTAAATTTGAAATATCAAGAGTGGATCCCCTAGCCCCGGCATTTTATTTTATTATTGCAGTCCAATTTTAATTTTTCCATGACTTCAAACAATTCAATATTTTTATTTTCACTCGAATTACTATTTTATTTTGACTATATCTATTCTCTGTGGATCAATCTCGAACTTATTGGATTATTTTATTACTTTGATACTCTTATACTTGGGAGTAAAGATCCACTTTGTGAGTGTATCACTCATCACTCATCGAGTCAGGTTGAAGACCCGAACCTTCATCTGGTCCAGACGACATAGAAGACTTCTTTAGAATTTCTTCGGGTCTAGTCGAATGGAGGTTATCCTAGACCTTCATCCGGTCCAGTTGATGGGAACATTCCCCACGACCACCGACGGTAGGATAATCTCATGGGCCTTCATTTGGTCCAATCGACTGAAGACTTTCCCAGACCCTCAACAGGTCTGGTCGACTGGAAGTTATCATGTACCATCATTAGGTCCATTCAACGATACATTCTCTGTGACCTTCATTGGTTCACACTAACTCTTGTCTTTATCTAGTCTGGCCAATCGAAGACTATCCCGGACCATCATCAGGTCTGGACGACTGAGGATTATACCGGATCTTTATTTGGTTCTGAAAAACATGATATGACCTCGTCTGGTCCAAGCGACATCAACGTCCAGGTACGCTCACATGCTTTAATCAAACCCCAGACGATATACTCATTCAATACCCTTCATGCCAATAACTCTTTGACTTAAGAAGTATATGACAAACTGTATGGGTCAAATTTGGGTCAGAGACCCAAATATCATTAAGTCCCATAACCATGAATCTGTATACCCACAATGGTACAGATCATGTTATGCGGTGCCTCAGTAGACATTTCTAGCACTAGTCATTTTCCAACAAGGAAACTGAGTATTTGGACTAATCCAAATACAAATGGGATTACACATAATCCCAACACATCTAGGTACTCTTAATTCAATCCAAACTCCATTATCCTCTCCTAAAATGATTGGAATTTAATTATTCCAATGAATCCTAAGCCAGCTATGAGGCTACTGATAAGTGTGGTTTATACCTACTTATTCATGCATTTCTAGCTTACTATTTTATTAAATTCCATATCAATAATGTATTTTGTAGTCTTTTATGTTTTATTTGTAGGAAGCATTAATACATGGATTTTGGGGCATTTATACATGTTGTAAGACTATAAGGACACATCGGAAGCACGCGGGAAGAGCAGAAAAGCAGAAATCAAACAACGAGTGAACCTGCCACGCTTCATGAAACACCCTTGCCGTACGTCGCGACGCGCGTTCAAAAGATTGCCATACAAAAAGCAAGGAGTTTGGCATCACTGACCGGCGTAAACACACACGTATAACGCAAGCGTACGTATCGTTCAAGTAGTATAAAAAGTATCGATCCCACGAGGACTTAATACCTAAGCTATTAATTTTTATGAGGTCAAATGATTACTAGTATCTAACATGTTGTTTAATTGATTTGAAATGGCGGCGATTCTAAATTTAAAGACAAGTAAATAAAATTGTTCGAAAGTAGATTTTAAGAAAATTCAATATTAAAAACTATCTAGGGTTGTGATTTCTTTTAATATCATTTTTAAAGATGAAGTGGTTATCTTAAAGTTGGGTAAAATATTGATTTATTAACCTGGAACACTAAATTATGTAAAAGCATCTTCTGATGGTCAACTACAAATATCCAGTATAACCCAATTGAACCATATGTCTATGTCAACCAAATTACCTGGATTCATTAAGATTAAGTTCCAATTAAGGCTACCCCCGCCCGACAGGTATATTCCTATCCTGTAAGGAAATCTATTAAAGGGTTATCTATCCTCAAGGAAGATCGTGGGTTATTGAGTCTGAGGTCTTAAACTTAAAATCCCTATGTCTAGTTCATTTTAAGTTTACCTATTCAATTTTATTAATGGCCAGTTAATTAAAAAGCATTAAGATTAAGACTCAATAAATAAATCTTTATATTACTCAAACTTTAATTTAACCCCTTATAAATCGGTGATATTAAAAGTCATCACAACCCAAGATAACTTATTTAGTTACAACACATAACTAGGGCTGGTAAAAACTTGAAAATAAAAGACATGAAGTAAAAATGCGCTAAAGTAAATACTGAAAAATAAATCACAATAAAATAAAATGCTAAGGTAAAAGGAATTACTTTTACTACTACTAATTTAGATATCTCCCATAAAATAATATATAAACTTGTGATAACATTACCAACCGACCAATCTGGCGGTATCCTGATTAAGTCAAATTAAGTCCAACCAGCCATTAAGGCGGTAATATGTGTCCATAAACCAGCCATAAAGGCGGAACCAAAATAAAATTACCAACCGACCAATCTGGCGGTATCCTTGATTAGTCAGGTTTAAACCAGATTAAAATTAAATTACCAACCGACCAATATAGCGGTATCCTTGATTAGTCAGGTTTTAAATAGTGAATATATTATTTTTAAGGGAGATTAATCTAAATAGCAATAGTAAAAGAATTACCTTTCACCCTAGCTGGGGAAGTTACCTCCTCATGTGAATAGTAAAAACTGTAAAAAGTAAGGAAAGTAAATTACTATTATTACAAAAAGTAATTAAAATTATTACAAAGCTAAAAACTAAAAATTAAAAGAAACTTAGAGAGAGAAGAACTCCCTATTTACATCAAAGAAATGGGAGAGAATGGTACAAAAAAATCTGAAATCTCGAGCTCAATTTATAGGCGCGGATAAGCTTCGGGCGTCGCGACGCCAGAGCCTTTGGCGTCGCGACGCTGGAACAGTGAGTCGTGGCATGCTCTCGGCTTGACACGTGGCGATTCGGATAAGAGGCGGCTGAGAGCTCAATTATGATGCTGACGTGGCGATGACGTGTCGACACGTGGTGAAAGTGAATGTCGGCACAGTAGGATTGCGACACGTGGCATGCTGTGATTGGTTGATGATGATGTGGCACTTTGACTTGGTCAACGGATGACGTGGGTGATGACGTGGCATGACACATGGCAAAGTTGACCTTTGACTTGTTGACGTGTCTGATGACATGGCGACACGTAGGATGACACGTGGCACACGTGGCAATGGTGATTGTCGGCACCGTATGATGATGACACGTGGCACTGTGCACGTTAGTAGATCGGCTATGATGGTGACACGTGGCACGGCGCATGTTAGCAAAGTCAAACTTCTCAAATTCTGACCTGTTGACCCGGCGCACGTTAGCAGGTTCGGCGCATACTGGGAGTTGCGACGTTGAAATGCTGGGCGTCGCGACGTTGAAATGACGAAAATGCCATTTTTTGTCTAGTTTTGTCCGTTTTGGCCCAAAATCACCTCCAGAATGCTCAGAAACTTTATTTATCTGCAAAATAACACAAAACACATCAAAATATTCACAAAACTGAACCCTTGGAACTTGTACACACTGTTGTGTGTGATATGAATATTGTGCAAACAAGAGGCTGTAAAAAGTACTTTGTCACTTTTATCGATGATAGCACAAGATTCTATTATGTGTATTTGCTGAGGACCAAAGATGAAGCTATTGAGAGCTTTGTACACTATAAGAACGAAGTTGAAAATCAACTTGGCAAGAAAATCAAGAGAATCATGAGTGATAGAGGTGGTGAATATGTGTCACCATTTGGTGAATATTGTTCCAATCATGGAATTATTCACGAAACTACTGCTCCTTATTCGCCTCAACAAAAAGGGATTGCTGAGCACAAAAAACGAACGTTGAAGGAAATGATGAACACCATGTTGACAAGCTCTGGTTTACCACAGAACTTGTGGGGGGAAGCCTTGCTTTCCGCGAACTACGTTCTGAACAAGCTTCCTCACAGAAGATTGGACAAGACACCATATGAGTTGTGGAAAAGGTCATGTACCTTCCTACAAATACCTAAAAGTGTGGGGGTGTCTTGCCAAAGTAATGGTTCCTAAACCTAAGAAGGTTGGAATATGATCCAAAACTATTGATTGTATATTCATTGGATATGCTCGCAACAGTAGTGCGTATCGATTCTTGGTACACAAGTCTGAGATTCCTGACATCAATCCGAATATGATAATTAAGTCAAGGAATGCGACATTTTTTGAAGAGACATTTCCTTGTAAGGAAAGACAAATAATAGAGTCTCTCAAAAGAACTATTGATACTGTCAAAGGCAGTGATCAGGTTGACCAATAAACAGATCAACGTGGAAATGTTGAGACAATTGAACCTAGACGTAACAAACGAGCTAGAACGTCTTTAGTCCCGATTTTTTGACATATTTGTTAGAAAATGAGCCTCAAAGCTATACGGAAGCAATGTCTTCGCCGGAGGCACCTTTGTGGAAAGAGGCTATCAATAGTGAGATTGATTCCATCCTACAAAACCATACTTGGGAGTTGGTTAATCTTCATCCAGGTTGTAAGCCACTAGGCTACAAATGGATATTCAAACGGAAGATGAAACCGGATGGATCAATAGATAAGTACAAGACAAGGTTTGTCATAAAAGGTTATAGACAAAAAGAATGCCTTGATTACTTTGATATATATTCACCAGTGACTCGTATCACATCAATAAGAATGCTGATAGCCATAGCAGCTATATTTTATCTTGAAATACATCAAATGGCTGTAAAGACGACATTCTTGAATGAGGAATTGGATGAAGAGATTTACATGGAACAACCAGAAGGTTTCAATGTTCCTGGACAAAAACAGAAAGTGTGCAAACTTGTAAAATCCTTGTACGGATTAAAATAAGCACCTAAACTATGGCATGAGAAATTTGACAAAGAGATGTTGTCAAGTGGGTTCAAAACCAATGAGTGAGATAAGTGTGTGTACACCAAATCAACTCAAAAATGATATGTCATTGTGTGTCTCTATGTAGACGATATGCTGATAATTGGTAGTAATAATGAAATAATTCAGTCTACCAAGAAAGTGTTATCCAACAGATTTGATATGAAAGATTTAGGAGTAGCTGATGTGATCCTAGGAATTAAGATTTCTAGGACATCAGAAGGATATACATTATCTCACTCATTATATTGAGAAGATACTTGAGAAATATAACAAATGAGATCTAAATGTGGCTAGAACTCCTGTAGACCTAACTTTTCATCTATCAAAGAATACTGGCTCAAACGTATCGCAATTAGAGTATTCGAGAATCATCGGAAGTCTGATGTATCTCACGAATTGCACACGACCTGATATCGCTCAAGCTGTGAACAAGCTTAGCAGATATACGAGCAATCTAGGACATAACCACTGGAAAGCCATAATAAGAGTTTTGAGGTATCTGAGAGAAACTTCAAAATATAGGCTGCATTATGTAAGATATCCTGCTGTTCTAGAGGGATACAGCGATGCTAACTGGATATCTGATACAGTGGATTCCAAATCCACGAGTGGATTTATTTTCACACTTAGTAATGCAGCCGTGTCATGGAAATCTTGAGGCAAACATGTATTGCCCGGTCTACTATGGAATCACAGTTCATAGCATTAGACAAAACACCGGAAGAAGCATAATGACTTTGAAATTTCCTGGAGGATATTCCAAGTTGGCCCAAACCGGTGCCAGCGATAAGCATACATTCTGATAGTCAATCGGCTATTGGGAGAGCCCAAAATACAATGTATAATTGTAAGTCTCGACACATACGTCGGAGACATAATACCATACGTCAATTGCTCTCAAGTGGCATAATATCGATCGATTATGTCAAGTCGAAGGAAAACCTAGCGGATCCACTTACTAAAGGTTTACCTAGAGAGCAAGTTGAGAAGTCATTGAGGAGAATGAGCTTGAAGCCTATAAATTAAGAATTGTCACTGTGGAAACCCAACCTAACTGACTGGAGATCCCAATATCTAGGTTCAAAAGGGACAACTGATATTTTGTGCAATTCAAAACAATCACTGTAGAGTTTTGTACTCTATCTCATTCCGATAATGACGTAGAATGCTGTCTGTCAATGGTAGGTTAAGCTAAGGCTTTTAATGATCACTATATTAAGAGATGAGTCTTAATGGGGGTAAAGACATATTACCTCTTCATAATAGATCACATATTTCAAGTAAGAAGTGAGGTCGCTTCCATGGGATTTTACAGGCTGATTTCCCTAAAGTGCTTGATGAATCCATGACTGATGTTCATGGCCGATAGGAACACAATCGTAGAACGGGAAATGGTCGAAGTAAAGCTGTGTGTTGGCGATTGTCTTGGTTTACACCAACGGCAGAACAGTTCAAAACTATGAGTCACTGGTTTGCTAAGTAAATCCGATTGTCATTCACTAGGAAAGGTTTAAGGCGAAAGCTACCTATTTCGATGCAGCTTTAGTTCATGGAAACTCTCTCAAGTGTCTGCATGAATATTTGAAGAATTGTAGGGGATTGTTGTAAATTCTTCAAATATTATTGTTTTGGATGGAGGTGAGACATGTCCCTTGGATGGTACCCTATGGGAAGGGTACATACATGTAGGGACATGTCCTCTAATTAAGGATAACATACCTCTAGGCTCCAAGTGGTACATGAAAGGGGTATAACCATTTGGAGGGTTGCACCCCAAACCAAAGGGTGCCCTTTAGGCACCATTCCATGCCTTTATAAGGAAGTCCTCGTGTTCTTTCTAAAGAGATCTGATTCCATCCGAATTTGAGTCTCATATCACTGTTTTGAGTCTGAGGGAGTTCCTCCATATTCCAAGTTCAAGATGATCTTAAGGAATGCCCATTGAAGAAGAGGAATCCAAGTTATCTTAGGAGGACGTTAGCCACAGAACCCGTAAAGCACCGAGACGGGGCTAATAAGTTCTTAAGGACAGAGATACATCTCGACTTGGACGACAAGTTTCGTCATTTACAAAGTTTTCTTCATTTTCTAAATTTTAGAGTTTATGCATATTAGTGTAGATTTGAATTTTTATTCTGGTTTTGATTGTTTGGATGCATGTTAGTTCTCGTTTAATGACACTAATTTTGACCACATAAAAAGATTCCAATATCACTGTAACGTATTTCGTTACTAGGCTTTGATGATCCGAAAAGAATAAATGGAACCCAAAGTGTTGCATAAACTTAATTGTATGTTTTGATGGAGAACATTCTGCCGGTTGGAAGAGGAGTTTGAAGAACCTTCGGTAGGACATCTAGGTGATTGAAAAATAATAAAATATGAAGCGATTTGAAATTCCTAATCAATGAGTCATAATTATAAAAGACATTAATCTTCATTCTTCAAAGCCAAAATTCTCCTGAAAATTTGAATTTTCTCATCAAACAAAAAAAAAACACAAAATTAGAATATTCATGACAAAATACTAATGATGTATTGTACTCAGTCAAAATATAAGAAGTTCACATGTGACAAAAGCCAGAATAATTGTACCCTCTGCAAAATTGCAAACCAAATAACTAGAGTAATAAGATAACAAGCAAATAAAAGATGTTCAAAAGCAGAAAACAAAATGAAAACCAATTCAAATAACAGTCTAAGCCTTGTCCGCCTTTGAAGCAGAGGCAGCAGCTTGTCCTCTACGACGACCAGTTCTCCTGGCAGCAATAAGACCAACCTTTTGGCCAGGGACAGCATTGCGGGAAACAGTACTAGCATGCCCAATATGCTGGTGGTTACCACCACCATGGGGATGCTCAACAGGATTCATGGCAACACCACGGACCTTGGGCCAGCAGTTCCTCTTGACCCTGAACTTGTGATAAGCATTTCCTGCCTTCAACAACGGCTTCTCAGTTCTGCCTCCGCCAGCAACTTGACCGATCATAGCACGACAACCACTTGGCACAATCTTCTTGGCACCAGATGGGAGCTTAATCCTATACATATAGGCGATCCCATCCAAAACAACAATTAACAGATTTAATCACTTCAATTGGAAAAAACAGAAACACCAATAGCAATATGATTAGAAACCATCTTATTTGCATACTTCAACCAAGGGTTTTATCCAAATCCAATTCAGCCAATGTCTTACCATCCAAGCCTCAAAGTAGCTATACAAAGAATTTATTCAAAAATACCATCTTCAAAAGCTCATAGGGTATAAAATACAAACATACAAACATCACATCTCAACGTCAACCCATTATAATTGTAGCTAAACCACACAAATATACTAAAATGATAAGCAAAAAAACCATTTCAAAGTCATAAACTTTGCATAACCAATCCAGTCCTCGAGATATAAATATAACATAAAAACACACATCAGAACCTCTCACCTCAAAACCAGAAAACTCAGAACAACAAACAGACAAGCATTAGAGTACACAGAAAAAAAAAAGTACATTACCCACTACCTTGTAACTTGGGACCATAAAGCACCACATTTCACTATTAACCAAACTTATAGCTCACAAGAGATCAAGCCCTAAATATCTAAACAGCTCCAAACAATCAGGCAATGGTCTGATTGAACCAAGAGATATAAAGATCCAATTTTCACTCAACACAACAGAAAACAACCAATTGAAACACCCAATACTTCAAATTGTAAAGCCTGTTCGAATAGTTCATGCATATAGAGGATAATAAAACAAATTCCTTATAATATATTTGTCTAATACAAGCTTAAAACACACCACCTAGAAGGAAATTAAAGAGCTATCACGAAATTCCACTAAACACCAAAAATTAAAAAACACCAAAACGGCAAAACCCTAACACAATCAATCCAATAACAAATTTACAGGGAAAAAAAATTAAAACTCAACAACTTAAATAACAAAACAAGAAAAACAAAATACCTTGTGGTATCATCATCAGGATTATGACTAATAACAACAGCATAATCACCAGAACATCTGGCCAACACACCACGATCACCCACGTGATGCTCAACGTTACAAACCACCGCTCCTTCAGGAATCGATCTCAAAGGTAACACATTTCCGACAACCAAAGTCGCTTTCTTTCCGCAGTACACGAACTGCCCACTGTACATCCCTTCAGCCGCCACGAACAGCTCCTTCTGGTGCTGATACCTAAACGGGTGACGAAATGTGACCCGGGCAAGCGGGGCGCCGCGACCCGGATCGTGGATGATATCCGTTACGACTCCCTTCAAGTAGCCGTTGCGTTCGCCGAAATCGAGCGACGAAACCGGGCTGGACCCTTGCGGTGGTGGGTGTGGGACTTGAAAACGGAGCCCGCTCCCTTACGCTGTGCTCTGATGACTCGTCCCATTTGAGTTGACGCTGTCTAGGGTTTTAGAAAATTACGGCTTGGAATGAACACAGCAAGAGTCTTAATGTCCTTTATATAGGAAATGTTTTTTTGTTAAATTACAATATTGCCGGTGCTTGGCTTAGGGTTTTTTTTTCCGTTTCAGAAGAGGGTCTAAATTGTTGCATGTGCTTTTTTAGGGTTTTTAAAATTACAATACTGCCCGTGACTTGCATAGGGTTTTTCCGTTTTTAGGAAAGGTTTTTTAAATTACAATATTGCCAGTCCTTTTCATAGAGTTTTTTAAAAAAAAAAAAAAAAAAGTGTTTTTTTTGCCTTGCTTTTATTGATACCACTATGAAGTAAAATGGAATTAAAAAAAAAAAATTTGAAAATAATTGATGTCATGGGTGTGTTTAGCACCATACATTAAAGTGTATTGAAACCTTATATCATTTTAATTTTAATACAATCATATGTTTGGTTCCAAATTTTATTCACACAATATTATGTTATTTTATTATTATAATGCAACATTTGATGCATTACTTAATGATGATGGGATGTGGTGTGGGTTTCCGAAACATTGCATTAAAGAAAAAAAATTAAAAAAATTATCTTCCAAATTTAGGTTTGTTGATGGTGATTTTCGGATCCGAGAAGATTTGAATTATGAATAAAAGTATTAAGATGATTTCACTTATTAAGATGGGGTCCAATGTCTTTGTCAAGTAGAAGGCTCAAACCCAAGACCCATAGGTGTCTAACCCGACCAATGGATCAGAATCAGCTGCATTTGAAGACCGGCCCGATGATCCCAGTTTTGGCCTTGAAGTACGATGAAGGGAGCTCGAGATGAACCAACAAAGGCATAGTCATATATACATATGGAGGGTGATCGTTGGAAGATATAAGTTAAAAGAAAATCATAACAGTTCAGACTGTCATCATGTGAAGCTACTTCTCAATATTTCTACACGAAGAAGGGCTCAGTGTAGGCTTGACCTTTTTGAATAGAATGTGGGGGAAGTAAAGACTAGTCTACCGACCTGACCTTCTGATAGATGCAAAGAAGGGCTTCGTTTGTTTCGGCATACCGACCTGAGGGTTTTTTTAGGAAATGTTTTTTTGTTAAATTACAATATTGCCGGTGATGGCTTAGGGTTTTTTTTTCCGTTTCAGAAGAGGGTCTAAATTGTTGCATGTGCTTTTTTAGGGTTTTTAAAATTACAATACTGCCCGTGACTTGCATAGGGTTTTTCCGTTTTTAGGAAAGGTTTTTTAAAATTACAATATTGCCAGTCCTTTTCATAGAGTTTTAAAAAAAAAAAAAAAAAAAAAAGTGTTTTTTTTGCCTTGCTTTTATTGATACCACTATGAAGTAAAATGGAATTAAAAAAAAAAAATTTGAAAATAATTGATGTCATGGGTGTGTTTAGCACCATACATTAAAGTGTATTGAAACCTTATATCATTTTAATTTTAATACAATCATATGTTTGGTTCCAAATTTTATTCACACAATATTATGTTATTTTATTATTATAATGCAACATTTGATGCATTACTTAATGATGATGGGATGTGGTGTGGGTTTCCGAAACATTGCATTAAAGAAAAAAAATTAAAAAAATTATCTTCCAAATTTAGGTTTGTTGATGGTGATTTTCGGATCCGAGAAGATTTGAATTATGAATAAAAGTATTAAGATGATTTCACTTATTAAGATGGGGTCCAATGTCTTTGTCAAGTAGAAGGCTCAAACCCAAGACCCATAGGTGTCTAACCCGACCAATGGATCAGAATCAGCTGCATTTGAAGACCGGCCCGATGATCCCAGTTTTGGCCTTGAAGTACGATGAAGGGAGCTCGAGATGAACCAACAAAGGCATAGTCATATATACATATGGAGGGTGATCGTTGGAAGATATAAGTTAAAAGAAAATCATAACAGTTCAGACTGTCATCATGTGAAGCTACTTCTCAATATTTCTACACGAAGAAGGGCTCAGTGTAGGCTTGACCTTTTTGAATAGAATGTGGGGGAAGTAAAGACTAGTCTACCGACCTGACCTTCTGATAGATGCAAAGAAGGGCTTCGTTTGTTTCGGCATACCGACCTGAGGATATGGGTTGGGGACGATGCCTTATACTCTTAGACGGGGTTTTGAGCTTCCCAATGATTGGTGTGATAGGAGTAGGTGTAGACAACAGAACCTGACGACGCTGTTCTAGGCTCGCGGCCTAGTTGGGAATACGAAATAACATGGAGTCGCCACCCGGTGTGAACCGGGACAAAGATTTAAGGCCGCACTCACCCCTCGCAAGGGAAGACCTCAAACCGTTGGGTTCGGAATGGTCCCTTACTTATGTCACTTGTGATGATATGATTTGTGCAATAAATTAACCGAATCTATTCAACATTCATGCTCAAGGGTATTTAGATCTAACATGCATTCGCTAAATAAATCATATTCTAAGTTTGCATGCTTGAAAGTAAGTCTTTGAATGGCAAACACGATATCACACAATGAGCATATTGAACCATTAAATCAAAATAAACGAATCACTATTCAAACATGAACATAAACCAATCAAAATAACATGCATAAAGATAACATAATCATGCTTTGAAATTAAATAACAAAACTAAATTAAATCATGCTTTAAATAATAACTAAATAACCTACGAACTACAACATGCTCAAACACAAGTTTGGATGAGACGAGATATGTGTATCTTAAGTGGTACGTGGCGTTGTATCCGGTACAAACCACAATACCGTCCATTCGGAATCGGCTACAGAATTTACGTTCGAGTTTCCATCCGATATACCACAAAAGGGAACACACACCCCGCTCATCCAACAATCACATCATGCCTCAAACGACTCTCATGCAATATATTTAAAATAAATAAAATAAACGAAAGATAATAAATAAAAGGGGCCCTCAGGTCTAACCTCTTTTTTCATCTCACGAAAGGGCGTTACACGTTCGTTGGAAGGGGTGAATGATCCGCAACTCTTTTAGTTCACCAACTCAACGTCTTTCCTCGCTGTTTTGCTGTTCGGGCTGCTGTTTTTTTACTCCGTTTCGCTGTGCTGTTTCTGTTGTATTTTTTGGTCGCTATTTTGGGGTGGTAATTAAGGGACTGGTTTGTGCAGTTTTTGGGGACTGTTTTGTGGCTAAAATCGGGACAGTTTCAGGGGTTTATGTGGGTTGTTTTGAGGTGGTTTGTGCGTGAAATTGGGCTGCTTGGGAGGTTCTTTTCCACGGCAATTTGAAAGGATTTTGGCGTGGTTGTGATGCAGCTGTGAGGGGCTTTGTGGGCTTGTATTTGTCGTTTACTGTGTGTAAGTTTCTTGGTCTTGCGGCGTGCGTGAATTAAAGAAGGGTGAGGCAGGCTGTGAGGAGCTATTGGCGTGTGTAGGTAGTTTGTTTCTATTTGATTCGTTCGGTCAGGCTGTGCCAAAGGTTGATGAGTTGGTTTCGTGGAGATAGGGGGTGTGGGGCAGTTGAATGGTGCGCTGGAGGCTGTGACGTGAAGTGGAGTGCTAGGTGTGTTGGGTGCTTGATGAAGGTTGTGGCTTAAGGGTTGGTGACGAGTGGAGGGGTGAGGCTAGGTGGCAGGTACGTTGTGGTGAGTGGTTTAATGGCTTTACGCGTGATCAAGGTTTGTGGGCAACTTTTCTGTGTTGGCAAGAGGCGCTGAGGGATGATCAAGGGCGAGAGGCGAGAGAGATTTGGAATTTCAGAGTGATTTTTGTTTTGTTTATTTTGCCGTGAGTCTCTGCCAGCCAGCCATGGTTTGGTTTGTGTGGAGAAGGGTTATTTTTATAGGCCAAGGGAGGAGGTTTACCTTGTTGGGAAGAAGGAATATGATTTGTGTATTAATTGAGGATATCTTTTAATTTAGTATATGTTAAGGAAATCTTTTAATTAGGGGAATTGATTTGATTTGTTCTTTTTAATTAAGGATATGATTTATTTAAATTGGTAGGTGATTTAATTAATTATGAATGTGATTTATTTAATTAAGAATGTTATTTATGGAATTTAATTTGAATATTTTAATTTGGGAAATGATTTTATTTTGTGACATGTGTTTTATTTAATTTAATTGGATTTATTTAGTTTGTGACATGTATTTTAAATGTTTTAATTATTTAATTTGTGAGATGTGTTTTAATGGGTTTGGTGTGTTTTAAAACAGAGGTCCAACGAGCAACCCGAAGGCAAACAACGAGGTTTAAATCCAACGAAAATTCAATTTTCCAACTTTACCCTTCCAACGTCCATTTCCCGCGACTTTCACAACTAAAGAGGTAGTGTCTCCATACGAGACTCATTATCGGGCTGATATGCAAAAATGCAATGCCTACAGTCACCCCCACTTTGATGGGACTTGTGCAGTGTGTGACAATGACAATCCCATCAAAGTACGTGCAATGCATTTTTTACTTACCTGGCTCGCCAGCTACCACCTGGTCTGCCTGCTGTGCTGAGTTGATAGTGCTGAACCCCGTACCTAGGGCGTCGCGGTTGCGTCTCCGTACCTAGAGTGCCGTAGTGATGATGTTGGTTGTCTGGATGCTAACCCCGTACCTAGGGTGTCGCAGTGACGTCTCCGTACCTAGAGAGCCACAAATTTCTGAATAGTCCACATGCCGTACCTGGCGTGCTAACCCCGTACCTAGGGCGTCGCTGTGGTCTGAATGCTAACCCCGTATCTAGGGTGTCGCAGTGACGTCTCCGTACCTAGAGAGCCACAAAATGTCTGAGTGCTAACCCCGTACCTAGGGTGTCGCGGTGACGCCTCCGTACCTACAGTGCCACAAATGTATGAGTGCTAACCCCGTACCTAGGGTGTTGCGGTGACGCCTCCGTACCTAGAGTGCCACAAATGTTTGAGTGCTAACCCCGTACTTAGGGTGTCGCGGTGACGTCTCCGTACCTAGAGAGCCACAAATGTCTGAATGCTAACCCCGTACCTAGGGTGTCGCGGTGACGTCTCCGTACCTAGAGAGCCACAAATGTCTGATGCTAACCTCGTACCTAGGGTGTCGCAGTAATCTGAACGCTAATCTCGAACCTAGGATGTCGCGGTGACGTCTCCGTACCTAGAGAGCCACAAATGTCTGATGCTAACCTCGTACCTAGGGTGTCGCAGTAATATGAACGCTAATCTCGTACCTAGGATGTCGATATTTTGTGCAATTCAAAACAATCACTGTAGAGTTTTGTACTCTATCTCATTCCGATAATGACGCAGAATGCTGTCTGTCAATGGTAGGTTAAGCTAAGGCTTTTAATGATCACTATATTAGGAGATGAGTCTTAATGGGGGTAAAGACATATTACCTCTTCATAATAGATCACATATTTCAAGTAAGAAGTGAGGTCGCTTCCATGGGATTTTACAGGCTGATTTCCCTAAAGTGCTTGATGAATCCAGGACTGCTGTTCATGGCCGATAGGAACACAATCGTAGAACGGGAAATGGTCGAAGTAAAGCTGTGTGTTGGCGATTGTCTTGGTTTACACCAACGGCAGAACAGTTCAAAACTATGAGTCACTGGTTTGCTAAGTAAATCCGATTGTCATTCACTAGGAAAGGTTCAAGGCGAAAGCTACTTATTTCGATGCAGCTTTAGTTCATGGAAACTCTCTCAAGTGTCTGCATGAATATTTGAAGAATTGTGGGGGATTGTTGTAAATTCTTCAAATATTATTATTTTGGATGGAGGTGGGACATGTCCCTTGGATGGTACCCTATGGGAAGGGTACATACATGTAGGGACATGTCCTCTAATTAAGGATAACATACCTCTAGGCTCCAAGTGGTACATGAAAGGGGTATAACCATTTGGAGGGTTGCACCCCAAACCAAAGGGTGCCCTTTAGGCACCATTCCATGCCTTTATAAGGAAGTCCTCGTGTTCTTTCTAAAGAGATCTGATTCCATCCGAATTTGAGTCTCATATCACTATTTTGAGTCTGAGAGAGTTCCTCCATATTCCAAGTTCAAGATCTTCTTAAGGAATGCCCCTTGAAGAAGAGGAATCCAAGTTATCTTAGGAGGACGTTAGCCACAGAACCCGTAGAGCACCGAGACGGGGCTAATAAGTTCTTAAGGACAGAGATACATCTCGACTTGGACGGCAAGTTTCGTCATTTACAAAGTTTTCTTCATTTTCTAAGTTTTAGAGTTAATGCATATTAGTGTAGATTTGAATTTTTATTCTGGTTTTGATTGTTTGGATGAATGTTAGTTCTCCTTTAATGACACTAATTTTGACCACATAAGAAGATTCCAATATCACTGTAACGTATTTCGTTACTAGGCTTTGATGATCCAAAAAGAATAAATGGAACCCTAAAGTGTTGCATAAACTTAATTGTATGTTTTGATGGAGAACATTCTGCCGGTTGGAAGAGGAGTTTGAAGAACCTTCGGTAGGACATCTAGGTGATTGAAAAATAATAAAATATGAAGCGATTTGAAATTCCTAATCAATGAGTCATAATTATAAAAGACATTTATATGATCTTCATTCTTCAAAGCCAAAATTCTCCTGAAAATTTGTATTTTCTCATCAAACAAAAGAAAAACACAAAATTAGAATATTCATGACAAAATACTAATGAGTATTGTACTCACTCAGTCAAAATATAAGAAGTTCACATGTGACAAAAGCCAGAATAATTGTACCCTCTGCAAAATTGCAAACCAAATAACTAGAGTAATAAGATAACAAGCAAATAAAAGATGTTCAAAAGCAGAAAACAAAATGAAAACCAATTCAAATAACAGTCTAAGCCTTGTCCGCCTTTGAAGCAGAGGCAGCAGCTTGTCCTCTACGACGACCAGTTCTCCTGGCAGCAATAAGACCAACCTTTTGGCCAGGGACAGCATTGCGGGAAACAGTACTAGCATGCCCAATATGCTGGTGGTTACCACCACCATGGGGATGCTCAACAGGATTCATGGCAACACCACGGACCTTGGGCCAGCAGTTCCTCTTGACCCTGAACTTGTGATAAGCATTTCCTGCCTTCAACAACGGCTTCTCAGTTCTGCCTCCGCCAGCAACTTGACCGATCATAGCACGACAACCACTTGGCACAATCTTCTTGGCACCAGATGGAGCTTAATCCTATACATATAGGCGATCCCATCCAAAACAACAATTAACAGATTTAATCACTTCAATTGGAAAAAACAGAAACACCATAGCAATATGATTAGAAACCATCTTATTTGCATACTTCAACCAAGGGTTTTATCCAAATCCAATTCAGCCAATGTCTTACCATCCAAGCCTCAAAGTAGCTATACAAAGAAATTTATTCAAAAATACCATCTTCAAAAGCTCATAGGGTATAAAATACAAACATACAAACATCACATCTCAACGTCACCCATTATAATTGTAGCTAAACCACACAAATATACTAAAATGATAAGCAAAAAAACCATTTCAAAGTCATAAACTTTGCATAACCAATCCAGTCCTCGAGATATAAATATAACATAAAAAACACACATCAGAACCTCTCACCTCAAAACCAGAAAACTCAGAACAACAAACAGACAAGCATTAGAGTACACAGAAAAAAAAAAGTACATTACCCACTACCTTGTAACTTGGGACCATAAAGCACCACATTTCACTATTAACCAAACTTATAGCTCACAAGAGATCAAGCCCTAAATATCTAAACAGCTCCAAACAATCAGGCAATGGTCTGATTGAACCAAGAGATATAAAGATCCAATTTTCACTCAACAAACAGAAAACAACCAATTGAAACACCCAATACTTCAAATTGTAAAGCCTGTTCGAATAGTTCATGCATATAGAGGATAATAAAACAAATTCCTTATAATATATTTGTCTAATACAAGCTAAAACACACCACCTAGAAGGAAATTAAAGAGCTATCACGAAATTCCACTAAACACCAAAAATTAAAAAACACCCAAAACGGCAAAACCCTAACACAATCAATCCAATAACAAATTTACAGGGAAAAAAAATTAAAACTCACAACTTAAATAACAAAACAAGAAAAACAAAATACCTTGTGGTATCATCATCAGGATTAGACTACTAATAACAACAGCATAATCACCAGAACATCTGGCCAACACACCACGATCACCCACGTGATGCTCAACGTTACAAACCACCGCTCCTTCAGGAATCGATCTCAAAGGTAACACATTTCCGACAACCAAAGTCGCTTTCTTTCCGCAGTACACGAACTGCCCACTGTACATCCCTTCAGCCGCCACGAACAGCTCCTTCTGGTGCTGATACCTAAACGGGTGACGAAATGTGACCCGGGCAAGCGGGGCGCCGCGACCCGGATCGTGGATGATATCCGTTACGACTCCCTTCAAGTAGCCGTTGCGTTCGCCGAAATCGAGCGAACGAAACCGGGCTGGACCCTTGCGGTGGTGGGTGTGGGACTTGAAAACGGAGCCCGCTCCCTTACGCTGTGCTCTGATGACTCGTCCCATTTGAGTTGACGCTGTCTAGGGTTTTAGAAAATTACGGCTTGGAATGAACACAGCAAGAGTCTTAATGTCCTTTATATAGGAAATGTTTTTTTGTTAAATTACAATATTGCCGGTGCTTGGCTTAGGGTTTTTTTTTCCGTTTCAGAAGAGGGTCTAAATTGTTGCATGTGCTTTTTTAGGGTTTTTAAAATTACAATACTGCCCGTGACTTGCATAGGGTTTTTCCGTTTTTAGGATCCGTCAGTCCTGTGTACAGGGCATATGCATCATCACGTGTTTACGATCTATTAAATCCATGGCCTTGGTAGAACTTCGGAAATCAGTTCCGAGTGTTATTTAGAGATCGTAAATTGAAAGTCGACTATATTATACCGAACAGATTTGACGTTTTCATCTATATCCCAAGTATAATACGGATAGCCTGTGACGGATGGATCATACGTAAGCAATGACTTCGACTTGCATAGTTTAGCGAGATTATCTGTGGTCTTCATAATCCATGAGTGGGTGGATTATGGACACGAAATTGAATTTCATGACAGATAAACCTAAACTTAGAGAGTCCCACAATATGAAGTGTACTCGTTGAGCACTTGGGCAACGCGATATGAATAATATGAATTATTCATAATACTTCATCGGATTAAGTGAGTTAATTCGAATCGTTTAATCAGTTAAACGATAACACATGCATTATGGGATTTTGGCCGATCGTAATTATTGTGTATTTGTATTTGATACATAATACGATTATATACACATTAATTATTCGTCAAATGAGATTTTGACACATGCCATAAATATATGTATTTGTTATTTATTGTAAATAAAAATACATACATGATAATAATTATATTAATTGATTATTTGGATATTTAATTGTTAAATATTTAAATGATTAATTAATAAACATTTTTCATAAATGTTATGAAATTTATCAAATTATTATTGGTTTACATAACATGATTTATATTAGACTTTATGTGTGCAATTTTGATTGGTTAAGATAAAGTTTAATATGATTTAATTAGATTAAATTTGCAAAAAGACAAAATTGCCCCTATAAGTCTGTTACAACAAATTAAAAGGGGAAAATTTATTTTCTTCCTCTTTCTTTCATACCATTGTCGTGAGCCTCAAAATGAAATGGGTTTCAAACTGTTGGGGTTCAATCGGAGAGGCGCAGCGGAAGGAGCGCGGTTCGGGCGAAATCGTAGTTTAAAATTTTTAAACTTACGTATAAATTATTTAATATCCAATATTAATAATTGATGTCATGGGTGTGTTTAGCACCATACATTAAAGTGTATTGAAACCTTATATCATTTTAATTTTAATACAATCATATGTTTGGTTCCAAATTTTATTCACACAATATTATGTTATTTTATTATTATAATGCAACATTTGATGCATTACTTAATGATGATGGGATGTGGTGTGGGTTTCCGACGCATTGCATTAAAGAAAAAAAAAAATTAAAAATTATCTTCCAAATTTAGGTTTGTTGATGGTGATTTTCGGATCCGAGAAGATTTGAATTATGAATAAAAGTATTAAGAGGATTTCACTTATCAAGATGGAGTCCAATGTCTTTGTCAAGTAGAAGGCTCAAACCCAAGACCCATAGGTGTCTAACCCGACCAATGGATCAGAATCAGCTGCATTTGAAGACCGGCCCGATGATTCCAGTTTTGGCCTTGAAGTACGATAAAGGGAGCTCGAGATGAACCAACAAAGGCATAGTCATATATACATATGGAGGGTGATCGTTGGAAGATATAAGTTAAAAGAAAATCATAACAGTTCAGACTGTCATCATGTGAAGCTACTTCTCAATATTTCTACACGAAGAAGGGCTCAGTGTAGGCTTGACCTTTTTGAATAGAATGTGGGGGAAGTAAAGACTAGTCTACCGACCTGACCTTCTGATAGATGCAAAGAAGGGCTTCGTTTGTTTCGGTATACCGACCTGAGGATATGGGTCGGGGACGTTGCCTTATACTCTTAGACGGGGTTTTGAGCTTCCCAATGATTGATGTGATAGGAGTAGGCCAGTGGCTGATGGGATGAAAAAGAACTTCATGCTTATTGACTGACATACACAACCGTGTGAGTGGTAGGAATACAGGCTGACACATGGACAGAGCGTGTAACAGTTACCAAGAATGGGCAATTTAATGAAGTTAGATTACAGAGAATAATGGTGTCAGACGGCTGAGCTATTATTCGTACGGTAATTGGGGAGGGAGCCTATGTAATAATAGCTTAGTAACGTGGCTGACATCACGAGTTTATGTGATAGTAGAATTTGACCTAATATATAAAGAGGTTGAAGGTTCATTGTAAAAGGTTAGTTGGTCAATTTTATTCTAAGCATTCTTATAACTTGCAATAAAGAGAAAAGAATCCTGAGTTAGAAGGAGAAAAGAGGTCGGTTGATCCGATGTGGTAATAAAAGTGCTTATTCCTTTGTGTCAGTGGACGTAGGTTGGATCCATTCTGCCGAACCACGTTAAATCATCTGCTTCGTCTGTATGTTTTCTCATTTTCCTACTAAGTTTGTATTTAGTTCTCAAATCAAATAAATTCACAGTTGATGGAGGTTTGTTCGAAGAGTAATTTTCCTGAATTATCCCGGGAACGAAAAACAGCCGTCAACAGTTGGCACTGTCTATAGGGAACCATACAAGAAGCAGCAAATACACTAAGACGATGGAAGGAGATGGAAACCATATATCTTCAGAGGCATTCACGATAGAGTGGATGAAGGAGATGGAAGAAACTTAGCGTAGTAAGAGAGAGAATGCTCGAAAGGAGAGGGAAACGACCCAAACTTTCATGAAAACTATGTTGGAGAAGATTGAGAAATTAGAAGAAAAGAGGGAGAGATCGGCGCTTAAGGTGGCAATGTATCAGCAGAAGATGACGCGTTTCTACAACCAATGGGTCTGGAAAGGTCTTTCCTCCTCGGTGACTTAGTATTGCGACGAGTTACATTGAATACGAGAAAGCCCGATGAGGGTTCATTGGAGGCCAAATGGGAAGGGCCTTATAGAATTGCCGAAGTCAACAAATCAGGTACCTATAATTTGGAACAGATGGACGGTACCTAACTCAAGAAGCCTTGAAATCCGGAGATGTTACAGAAATACTTTCAAAAATGCCTCTCTTAGAATGACCCTCCAAGAGTTGTAAGATGGGCAGTAGATTCCCTGAATATGAATAAGACTTTCCTTTGATTAAATAAAAACTTGTTCATATATGCTTGTTTTATTGTTTGAGTGGGAAAATCAGATTTAATATTCTTGTGAGATATTCATTATTGGTGTATATGAATGGATGCAAGGCATATGGGAAAAATGTGTACCCCGCGGCACGTCAATCTCTGGTGTCATTATCAAACCCCTGGCTGGAACATTAACACCCAATGATTTGCATCTTTGAGGAATGTTGCAGCGTGAAGGCCTACGTGGCGTTTGGCACCTCAGGTATCAATAGCATGTTCAACGAGCGAGTCGGCGTGGTGTTTGGTGCCTCAAGGTAATCATAGCACGTATGGATGGTAAATGGTTTTGGTACTACCTTTGGGTTTGCATAGGGTGGGTAGAGATTATTCCCCCATGGTGTTTGCCACCCAGTTTTGGAGGTGTATAGTATGGGGAAGGTCCACATGCCTCTGTGGTGTTTGTAGTTTTGGGAGGTACATAGAACATGGAAGGTCAGAGAGCTTCTGTGGCGTTTGTAGTTTCGGGATATGCCTAGCACGGGGAGGGAGAATGGCCCCGTGGAGTTGGCCATCCCATTTCGGATCCGTAGGAACATAGTAAGGGGAAGGCCTGAAGGTCTATGTGGTGTTTGTGTTGGGTTTTTTAATTGTATAATCGGGTAACGCAGCAGAACATGAAAAATCAAATTTTTTCCGATTTCAATAATTTTTCTTGGGTAATTAAAATAAATTAATTTATTATAAATACTCAATACTCAAAAATTTAGTTTTTACCCAAAAATCCAGAGTTTCATCAAATTGCCGTGAGACCCCAAAACTTTCCATTTTGATCATTTTAGTATAAAATACAAGTTTAGGTGATTTCCAACCACTACCAAAATGATTTATACATGTCATATACATCAAAATACAACTCATACAAAATCCCAAATTTTCTTCAAATTGTCGAGAGCACCCAAACTTTTGAATTTTGTTCATTTCGGTCATAGTTTGTCAAAACAAGCTTTGACCATAATAATTTGTATATCTTATATACATCAAAATACAACACATATATGAAAATCCCATATTTTAGTTTAGGTTAGAATTCTAATTTTTCAAATTAATCAAATTAATAAAATTAACCAAAATTAATTCAATACAACACTTTAATCCAATATCTACAACATCAAACAAGTCTCACCACTTTGAAATAACTCAAGAACAATTATAGGTCATCAATGAGTGGCCTAACAACTCTATAATGACAACCAAGTCATCTAATGACTAAAAGAAATATTATTAACACTTAACAAGCTTACTTTAATTACATACATGCATACATCTTTCATTCAAGTTTCTAAACTTCTTAACACAAAACTAAAAGAGTAGAAAAACAAAAAGACAACATATGTTGTAGCTAAGAACAATAGAAACAATTTTCTATCTTAAGAAAAGTTGAAATTACTTACTAATCTTCAAGATTTCCTTTGATTTTTGCTTAGCACTTCTCTTTTTCTCTCAAGTCTTTTGTTTTGTGTATTTTGGAGGCTTAACCTAATGGGAGAAAATGAAAAATAAAACCCTTATATATGTTTAGAGCTTGGCCGAATTTGGCTAGAAAAAGAAAATAGATATTTTTGCTACTTTAACAATTAAAGAAGCAAAAATCAATTTGATAACTAATTCTTTAAATATAAAAGTCAAATATTTACCCTACAATCATTTCCAAATTTAAATATCAACTTAGATATTTTGTATTTCAATTACTTTAATTATTTAACAATTAAATAATTACTTAAATACAAATATCTAAATATATGTATTATATTTACATTAAATAATTCAAATACATATATTAATGATATATGTCAAATACCATAATTTGACAATTAATTAATGTGTATTTAATAAAATCATATATTAAATACAAATACACATTAATTAGGAAATAACCGAAAAACCCCTATGCATGTATTTTACCGTTTAACCGTTAAACAGTTTATAAATAATCAATATTATTCATAATTGTTGCCCTAGTGCTCTACAAGTATATTTCATTATGTGAGACTCTCTAAGTTCATACATATCTATCACGAAATCAAATTCCGTGTCCATAATTTACCCACCCGTAAATTATGATGACCACTGATAAACTCACTGAACTATACATATCGAGGTCATTGTATACGTATAATCCTTCCGTCACAGGTATCCAGATTATTCCAGAGATGTAGATATAAACGTCAAATCTCTATAGTTATAATCCCGTCGACGTTTCTATTAGCAATCTCTTAATAACACTTAGAACTCACTTCTACAATGTATCACGGGCCCATGGATTTAACATAGTGCTAATCTCATATTAAATACATATGCTCTGTATATAGAGCAGACAGATCCTTTCCTGACACAACAGGATATCTTGAGGATTTTTCCACACCCAACGAACATGCGGATGTCTAACCTAAATAGGTCAGTGACATGACTGCCATAAAAGTGTGGAGGCTATCTCATATATCCACATTGGTATCTCAAGTTAAAGAATCACTATGCTACTCAACCCGAGAAGAATCTTATTGACGTTTGTGAACTATCCATTAAGATTATTCGGTGATTCGTTCAGTGTTTATCCGATATAAATACCTACATGTCTATACGAGTCTCCAAGTCTCATAGCTCATTGAGCAACCATTAGAATCCAATATTCCAATATACGACATGTACCGGTCTCAGCGGGTTTATTTACTGGCCAAGTAATGTAAACCTTGACCATGAACTGTTTAAGAAATGATTCGGTTATGATACAACTCAATGTTAGTTGCGACGCTTTTGCAACCGTATCATAACTAATCATTCTAAGGTCAATTACGTCTTTACCATATAAGGAAGATGTTATATTAAAGAAACTGTCATTTTATTCATAATAAAATATTTAAATAAGTATTTACAGGGAAATACAAATAGAAATTGACGATCCGAGCACCAACCCTAACAGTTTGTAGACTCGGAGCTCACCTAGCATGGGAAAAATCTCATGGCGTTGGCCGCCCCATCGATCCGTAGCTCAGTTCTCCGAGACATTGAACTGTAAGGTTCAAAATTATTATTTTGGGTGGAAGAGGGCATGACGCTGTCTCAAGCTTCCTTGTTGTTTCTTTTGTGTCTGTACGGGGTATGTGATATATCACTCTTATTTTGTTTGTCTTGTTTTTATCCTGGTTTTGTTTTTAATGTATGACTTGAAATGAGATGCCATTTCCAGTCTCCATGGTGATTTTCGGAGGTTGTAAATCTTCCCTCACGGTTAAGTCTTGGAAATAAGTTTGATGGCTCGGGGTTACGTTCGTTCTGCCAATGTCATGGTATGATTTGATGGCTCGGGGCTACATTCGTTCTGCCGAGGCCATGTTGATGGCGCAAGGAGGATACATTCCGTTGTGGCCAGTTTTATTTGATGGCTCGGGACTGCATTTGTTCCGATAAGGACATGTTGGTGGCATAATGAGGGAACATTCCCTTGTGGACAAGTCTCTGCATTGGCTCAGGGTCGGGTTACGTCCTACCGAGGAATTGGTATGATTTGTTGGCATGAGGTTGGAGTTTCTCTCCCCCATGGCCATATGTTGATGGCGCAAGGAGGGTATATTCCCCTGTGGCCAGTTTTATTTGATGGCTTGGGGCTGCATTCGTTCCGCTGAGGCAATGTGAGTGGAGCATTCCCTTGTGGCCAAATATATACTATAGCTCGGGGTCAGGTTATGTCCCATCGAGGCCTTGTCATGCTTATTGGGATTGGGTTGGAGTTTCTCCCTCATGGCCAAGTATTGAGTGGCACAAGGAGGGAACATTCCATTGTGGCCAAGTTTATGCATTGGTTCGGGGTCAGGTTACGTCCCACCGAGGCTTTGGCATGATTTGTTGGTATGGGATTGAAGTTTCTCCCCCATGGCTAGGTGTTGATGTTGTGGCCAGGTTTCTGCATTGGCTTGGGGTTGGGTTACATCCCACCGATGCTTTATTATCTTCGTTGCCATGGGGTTTGAGTTTCTCCCCGTGGCCAAAGTATTACATTGACTCGAGGCTGGGTTACGTCCCGCCGAGGCCCTTTTGCTGTGTGATAGCTTGAGGCAAGCTTTCCCCTTTGAGCTATATTTTGTTTTGCAAGTCTCTATTGAAAATCCTCTTTCGGGATCACAGCATGTCAAGAGCAATCATCAGCCCGAGATGACACAATATGAGTTTCTTTAAGTAGAGAAACTAGTGAACGGACCGACCAGAGTTAGCTTGAATCAACATTTTCGGTCATAGAGGGCCCATTGGAAGAAATGGCCAAGCTATGAATCAGAAGCAAATGTGACAGATCATGGTTTTGAACCCGACGTAGATTTTCACAAGAAGCACTGAAGCTTGCAAATTGAAGAACCCACTCTGAGGTGGAGTAGATTTTGAATTCTAGACTTAATCAAGGTTGAACATCAACGTAAGAAGGCACTATCCCATTTTTTGAAGTTCCCGACACAAACTCACAGACTCGTTGATATCAAAACTAGGGGACAGTGTTGATGGTGATTTTTGGACCCGATAAGACTTGAAATATGAAGAAGGATATTAATGGGATTTCACCTACCAAGATGGGGCCCCAAGGTCTTTGCTAAGTAGAAGGCTCAAACCCAAAACCAAGAGATGTCTGACCCGATCAGTGGATCAAAATTAGCTGCATTTGAAGATCGACCTGAGGATTCTGGTTTTGGCCTTGAAGTACGATGAAGGGAGCTCGAGATGAACCAGCAGAGGCATAGCCATATATATCCGGGGAGGGTGATCATTGGAAGATAAAAGTCATAAGAAAATCTTAACAGTTCAGGCTATCATCAGGGGAAGCTACTTCTCAATATTTATACACGACGATGGCTCAGTGCAGGCTTGACTTTTTTTAAGAGAAGTTGGGGGAAGTAAAGGCTTTTCTACCGACCAGACCTTCTGATAGATGCAAGGAATGGCTTCATTTATTTCGGCATACCGACCCGAGGATATGGGTCGGGGACGTTGCCTTATACTCTTAGACTGGGGTTTGAGCTTATGAAGGATTGATGGGATAGGAGTAGGCCAGCGGCTGATGGGATGGAAGAGGGCTTCAGGCTTATTGACTGACATACGCAACCGCGTGAGTTGTTGGAATACAGACTGACACATGGGCAGAGCGTGTAACAGTTACCGAGAATAGGCAATTTAATAAAGTTCAGATGGCAGAGAATAGCGGTTTCAAGTGGCTGAGCTATTATTCGTAAGGTAATTGAGGAAGAGAGCCTAGGTAATAATGGCTTAATAACGTGACTGACGTCACGAGGTGGTGTAATAGGAGAATTTGACCTAATATTGGTTGGTCATCGTAAAAGATTGGTTGGTCAATTTTATTCTAAGCACTCTTGTAACTTGCAATAAAGAGAAAAGGATCCCGAGCTAGAAGGAGAAAGGAGGTCGGTTGACCCGAGGTGGTAATAAAAGTGCTTATTCATTTTGTGTCCGTGGACGTAGGTTGGATCTATTTCGCCGAACCACGTTAGATCATCTGTTTCGTTTGTTTGTTTTCTCATTTTCCTACTAAGTTTGTATTTGGTTCCCAACAAATCAAACAAATTCGTAATTACTGGAGGTTTGTTAAGAAGTGGTTTTCCCAAATTACCCCTGAAACGAAAAACAGCCATCAACAAGGTTGTCTCTCATATCGTCATTTTCAACATACTCAAATGGCCATTTTCAACCGAGCATTTGTAATATTTGCTGATTTCAAATTATCTCAAACATTTTCTTCTCAAATCACAAACTAGACGCTGTACGAATCCATTTTTGTTGCTCCCCTAATCATTGATGGTTAACTTGCTGATTTCAAATTATCTCAAACATTTTCCTCGATGTCGCATAAATCTTCAAGAAGCATAATTGATTGTTTCTAATTTGAATGGTTAATTTGGGTTTGATTTAAATTATTTTAAGGTCTGATTCCGGTCTTTGATTTGGATTTTGAATTTGTTATCTTTGTTTGTTTTATTTTTTTGAAGAACTACTGCTCAATGCTTTGGGTTTTTATTATGATGCTAAATTTTAAAAAATTTATTATCTTTATACATCTAGAATAATAAAAATAATATATTTTACATTTAACACTTAAAAGGAAATTTGATTAAAAATATAAAATTTAATTATTCAATCATAACTAATTTTTATGTTATCATCATAGTTTTTTTTTTCCAAAATATATCATATTAATTAATCACAAAAAAAATTAATACTAAACAATGCAACACCAACACACTGTACAATATTAATACAATACAATACAATATAGCATCAAACGTTGTACAATATTGATATAATACAGTGCTAATATATATTGTTAGTTTCATATTTGTTGGTAATATCTGTAACAAAACAAGTTCAATTGAGTTATATTGAGTCTTGAAGATCTCAGAACAATTGGATTGGTATTTGGTAGACTGTGCATGAAGATATCAAATATGCGTTCATATTACGTTCGTGTTTGTGTTCGAATGAGTGGCGTTCGTGTGACATTCGATATTGGGTTCGAATGAATCTTGGCAGAAGGTTCCCGTGCGTAGTGCGTTCATCTTCCCGTTCGAACGAAACCTTCCATTGTGTTTGTATTCAAGGTGCGTTCGAGACTACGTTCCAACGAGTTTGCGGAATAGCGCGCGTTCATCACGCGTTTTTGTGGCGTTCGAATGCCCGTGCATAAGTGGGTTATTTTGGACATATTTTAAAGCCAGATTTTCACTAGGACACCTTTACATTTTCCCTACCTATATAAACAAACTTAGAGCCACCTTCACAATGGTTGAAAACACATTACTGTGAGCCTCAAATCTTCTTAATTTTTCAACATTCTTGATTTTCACTTTGAAAACTCTTTTGAATACATTGTCTTTGTTTTCTTAGTGATACTGATCCTTGTTTGACTAACAACACATAAAAATAACCCTAACCCGATTTCCTAAACCTTCAGAATTCTCGAGGAAGATTGGTAGTCGAAGTTCCAACGTTGCGTGCTTACAGGGTTAATCCGCTTAGAGACTTCAGAGGTTCTAAAGAAGGCTGTTTGGTGTGGGCTTGAGGAGTTCTTCTGTTTATAAAAGTCTAGAGGTATTAGAGTCGGCGGAGTTGCTACCATAGGTCTTATACCATCACTGTAAGTTTTTCTCGTTATAGTGGATTTTGGCTGGTACCCTAGATACCCGAAGTAGTTTTTACTCACACGAGTTTTCCACTTAGTCAACAAAATTACTGGTGTTGATTTTATTTTTGTAGGAGCGAAGCGGGGTTTACCGCTATGCCTATGATGTTCGGCGACCATGACAATGTTGGGCTCGCAGCCCGTAGAGAGTACGGAGTAGCCCACAGAGGACTAAATCGGAGAATAAAGGAGTCACCACCTAGTGTGAACTGGGAAATGATTTAAGGCCGCACTCACCCCTCGCAAGGGAAGACCTCAAACCGTTGGGTTCGGAATGGTCCCTTACTTATGCCAGTATAATGGACGGGTTCACACAATGGTATAACCAAGTATTATGCAGTACATGCAAGATAATTCAAATAAACACATAAATTTGCACACCCATAAACATGAATATAAATAAAAGCAAATAAAAAGCATATTAAATAAAGAAATACGATTATAATAATAATCAAAAGCAGGAAAAAATGTTAATAATAAATGTAAATAATTAATCCCAAACGCATAATGCAAAATAAATAACTAAAGATGCAAGAATGCATAAAATATAAAGAAATAGGTTGTCCAGTGTGTGTGCGTTCGTGCAGCGTTCGTAAACGCTTTCAAACGAAGTGTTCCAGAGAGTTCACGTTCGTGTAGCGTTCGAAAACGTGTTCGAACGTTCTTACAAAAATAGCACCAATAATGGCATAAACACACATATATGAATATTTCCCGAGCGGTGGAGTTGTATCCCAAGTACAGACCGCACTACCTTCTATTCGGATTCGGCTACGGAATTTATGTCTGGGTTTCCATCCGATATACCACAAGGGATAATACCATACATAATCGTCAATGCAATATAAGCGGGCATAAAAAAAGGGCGAAATAATAAAATAACAATAAAATTAAATAAACAAAAAGCTAAATGATAAAATAAATGCGATAAATAACAAAGTAAATGTGAAATAATAAAATAAAGATAAACAATAAAATAAATGCGAAATAATAAAATAAAGATAAACAATAAAATAAATGCGAAATAATAAAATAAAGATAAATAACGAAACTAAATGCGGAATAATAAATAACAGTAAATAGACACAAAGATAAATAACAAAAATAAAAGAAAGAAAATGTGACAAAAAAATTTGGCCGTCTTTAATGTAGGACTTCTTATACCCGACTGGACGTATTTCACGTCCAACCAGGCATGCCACGTCCAGAACAACAAAATAAATATAGTAAAGGATGCCCTTAAGTCTTACCTTTCAAGTCATTTTCTCAGAAGTGCGTTAAGTTGTCACCGGAAGGATTGAAAGCTTGCTGTTTCTTAGGTTTGCTAATTCGCTATTTCTGCTCACTATTTCGCTGTTTCTGCTTGCTGTTTTTGCTATTTTGGGATGATGTTTTTGCTATTTTTTGGGGCTGTTTTCTGTGGTTTTTTGGACTATTTTTTCGGTGGTAATGGCTGCTGTTTTGGGACTATTTTTCACGCTATTTTTGGTTATGGTTTCACGGTTTTGGGTATTTTGGTCATGGTTTTAGGTGTTTGCTGGTCACGATTTTGAGTATTTTTTTTGTTGCTTTGTTGTTGTCAGTTTGGAATTTGTTTATTGTTGTTTTGGTCGGTGGAGCTTGTTGTTTTCAGTCCGATTGGTTGCTGGTTTGTGTCTAGGGTTCACCTTTTTTTGGTGTACTGGTTTATGTTTGTTGGAGGGCTTTGGTTTGGTGTTTTGGTTAGTGATTGAAGGGGTGTTTGTTACTGGTTTTGGTTTCTTTGGTTCGGTGGGGCTGCTAGTTTGTGTCTAGGGTTCACATTTGGTGGGTTGTTTTTTCACGTTGATTTGTTTTTGTTTTTTTTTTGGTTTGGTGATTATGGTTGATCAATGTAGTCTAGGGTTTCTTCACTGTTTCTGTGTGTTTTCCGTGTAAGATTGAGAGAAAGCGTCAGGTTTTGATTTGTTATTGCCATGTGAGTGGTCAGTTTGTTGGCTTAGGGTTTTGTTGTTCGGTGAAGCAGTTTGTTGGCTTAGGGTTTTGTTGTTCGGTGAAGCAGAAGAAGAAAGAAGAGGTTTGAAGGTTGGTTTGTTTGATTACCGTGAGAGTGTTTCTTGTCGTGTGAGTGTGTGAGAAAAAGAGACCCCCCACACCTTGATGGTTTGGTCCCTTTTTATAGTGTGCCTCCTATGGTTTCTTTGTGATGTTGCCGCCACACTCTCTCTCTCCCTTCCCTTTTGTGTCAAGATTTCATTTCCATACTAAGGTGTTTCAGGGATTCCCAATCTTGTTAAATTGGAAAATGTTGATGGGGGAATTTTAACATGTGTTTTGTATGGGATTTTTTATTTGGGATGGTCATAGGCGTGTGGGCTTTGTGGGTGGGTTGTATGGGCTTGTATGGTGTGGGCGTGTATGACACGGATTACAAGGGTTTTGGTTCGAGGCTAAGGTTTAAAACAGAAACTGACTGAGCGTATCTGAGGCTGGCTAGTGAGTCTGAATCCAATGAGGTGCTAATTTTGGAGTTTTTCCTTCCGGTATTTGTTTCCCGCAACTTCCGTAACTTTTCAGGTAGTGCCTTCATTCGAGGCTCATCATTGGGCATATGCAAAAATACAGTGTCTATAGTCACCCCCACTTTGATGGGGCTTGTGCAGTGTGTGACAGTGACAATCCTATCAAATTCATGCATGTATTTTTGCTTTATCTGGTTCGTCGGCCATTGCCGGATTTACCTGTTGTTTCGCTGCTAGTGTGAGATTCCTCGATCTTTGGGATTTATTCCTGAACTTAGTTGAGTTGATGGCGGGGTGCTCCGACCCCTAGGTCTTGTTCTTGAACCACCGAGTATGAGATGCTTCGATCTCTGGGATTTGTTCCCGAACCATTCCTAGTGTGAGATGCTTCGATCTCTACGGTTCATTCCTGAACCATTCCTAATGTGTGATGGTTCATTCCTAAACCATTCCTAGTGTGAGATGGTTTCATCTTTGGTTCATTCCCGAACCGTTACTGGTGTGAGATGGTTCATTCCCGAACCGTTACTGGTGTGAGATGTTCATTCTCGAACCGTTCCTAGTGTGAGATGGTTCATTTCGAACCATTACTGGTGTGAGATGGTTTATTCCCGAACCATTACTAGTGTGAAATGGTTCATTCCTGAACCGTTACTAATGTAAGATGGTTCATTCCCGAACAGTTCCTGGTGTGAGATGCTTCGATCTCTGGTTCATTCTTGAACCGTTCCTAGTTGAGTTGATGGCGAGGTGCTTTGACCCCTGGACTTTGTTCCCGAACCACCGAGTGTGAGATGCTTCGATCTCTGGGATTTATTCATGAACTGTGCTGAGTGATGGTGTATTTGTCCACCTATGTGACTTTTCGATCCACTGGGGAGTTTTTCCATGATGAGGAGGTGCTTCGACCTCTGAGGTTCATTCCCAAACTGTTGATAATGCGGGCCTCGAACCTGGGATTCATTCCCAAACTGTTGATAATGTGGGTGGTGAGGCACTTCGCCCCCTGCTTGTCCTCATTCTCGAGGAGTTGCTCGTCCTCATTCCTGAGGTTATTCTCCATTCCCGGAGTGCCATTCCCGTCTTGCTCGTTCTCATTCCCGAGGAGTTGCTCGTCTTCGCCGCCTTTTCAAAGCCTGCGAACACAAAATAAAAATTATGTGTATGCGACATTTATGCATGTATTCATGGATGCATTCCCTATCCGATGGGTTTTCTTTATCTTGTTGGATTGATGTCATCCTTGGTTAGGCATTCCTTACGCTAGAGGGTTTTCTTCACTATTTTAGAAATTCTTTTGGCATTTAGGTGTCCCCTTGGACTGCTTACAGTTTCCTTCTGCCAATTCTCCTATAGTGATTGCTCAGTTTTCTTTGGTCTCATGGCTCAAGGTCCCGTTGTGTCCCTTATCCACGGGGTGGTAGACTGGTCACCCCCAGACTTGGCTCAGCTTTCTGCTCTTCGCTACCTGCACTGGGTCAGGGTGGATTACGCCTTTTTGGAAGCAGCCTCATCCTTTTGGTATACTGAAAATCATGTCTTTTGATTCCCGGATTTCGAAATATGTCCACTCTCTAAGGATGCGGCGAAGGTACTGCCTTGTGCTTCGTTCATTGAGTTGCAGGTCATTTTTATCTTTTGTCTAAGCTGTCCTTTCAGATTTTCAACTTAGCGAATCACTCTATCTGCCTGAGTAGCCTTTTCAGGTTTTCAACTCAGCGAGCTAAAAAAAATTTCCCTCTTTTTTTATCTTTTTTTTTTCCTTTTTTTTTCTCCTTCATTTTTTTCTTTTCTTTTTTTTTTTCCAGATTGATCTGTCTTCATTCTCGAGGCTCTTCGCTCGTCCTCTTTCTCGAGGTTGCCTTCCATTCTCGGAGTTCCTCTCCATTCTTGGAGTTCTTCTTATAGATCTTCTGACCTTGGTCTAACATCTAAGAAACAAAAGGTGCAATTTGTAATTACTTGACTATAATCTTTCCCGGTTAGCTGGGATTTATGCAATCTATGAACATTTTAAACATTTATTTCAATAAAGACGTTTGCATTACTTCTTAGTACATGTGTAGGAAATAAACTGCATTGTAAGGGTACCTCTGTCGCTAACTGTTCCTCACGGATTTTACATTTAACCATTTTTCTTGCTCACTCATGCTCTATATTTTGCTTGGGCCGTCCTTTGCGGATTTTCAACCCAACAAGCCTTTCTCTCCTTTTTCTTTTCTTTTTTTATGCGAAGTATTGCTTCAGCCTGTCCACGTTGATGGGCTCGGTGAACTCGTTCCCTTCCAAATCTGACAGTCTCACTGTCTCATTCCCCATCACCTTCTTGACTAGGTAGTGCCCTTCCCAATTGGGCCTGAACTTTCCATTGGGTCCATAATCAGTGGCCTCGACTGTTTGAGCACCAAATCACCTTATCTGATCTTGGTGGGGCGCACCTTCTTGTTGAACGCCCGGGCCAACATTTTTATGGTATAGCTACATGTGGTACAAGGCCTTTATCCTTTTCTCATTTAGTAATGCTAACTGTTCGAACCTCTACGAGGCCCATTCCTGCTCAGGCAATCTTGCCTCTGCGAGTACCCGCATTGACTGTATCTCTATTACCACTGGTAACACTGCCTCCATCCCGTAAACCAAAGAATAGGGTGTGGATCCCGTTGCTGTTCTCACTGAAGTTCTATATATCCCCATAGGACATACGGTAGTTTATCAGCCCAATCTTTATAGCTTTCCGTCATCTTAGCTAGTATTTTCTTTATGGTTTTATTGGCTGCCTCTACCTCCCCATTAGCATGTGGCCTGTAAGGTGATGGTTTATGATGCCCTATCACGTACTTCTACAACATTGCCTTTGTTTCTCCCTGAAACTGGACTCCATTATCCGTCACTATGTGATGTGGCATTCCGTATCGACATACTATGTTACGGGCTATGAACTTGGCCATCTGCTTTGCCGTAACATTACGGAATGACTCGGCTTCCACCCACTTCGAAAAATAGTCTACTGCCATTACTATGAAGCGGTGGCCATTTGATGCATATGGCCTGATTTCTCCAATCATGTCAATACCCCATGCTGAGAAATGCCATGGTTCTGAAAATCCGTGCAATTTTGTATGCGATAGATTGTTAAAGTTGCTGTGTGTCTGGCAATCGTGACAGTGCTTCACCAGCTTTACACAGTCAGCTTCCATAGTCGACCAGTAAAATCACTGTCTCACTATCTTGCGAGACAAATTCAATCCATTCATGTGCAGTCCACATACCCCAGCGTGTACCTCTTCCATCACCTTCTGATCTTCTTCTTTTCTTAAACATTTCAACTGGATGCCATTGGCTTGTCTCTTGTACAACTCTCCCTTTAAACTCACATACTGGGAAGATAATTTCTGAATGGCTATTCTGTCTTTCTTACCAGCTCCTTATGGGAACTCCCCACATTCTAGATACTGCAGAATGTCATAGTACCATGGTTTTCCATCGTCGACTTCCACTTCCAAGATTCTCTCTATCTTATATATGGGTTTGCTAGCTGTTGTCAGCACAATGGGTCTCATTATCAATTTTTCCGGGTTTTCCCAAGTTGCGGCGAGGGTGGCTAATGCATCTGCCATTTGGTTATCTTCTCGTGGCAAGTATTGGAATTTGTAGTCGGGGATAGCCTGTGCCAACTTCCTGAAGTGGAGTACGTAGGGTCTCAGCCGGTTTTCTTTCAGTTCCCATTCATCTCGCATCTGTCGAACTACTAACATCGAGTCTCCATAAACTTCTAAGTCCTTAGCTCCTAGGGCTATTAGTGCTTTCAGTCCAAAGACACATGCTTCATATCCGGCCATGCTGTTGGTTACTTTGAACGTCAATCTTTTGGCCAAAGGTAGGGTTTCTCCTTTGGGGGTTACTATCACAATTCCTATTCCAGCTCCTTTGTAATTCACTGCCTTGTCAAAATACATTTTCCACCCTTGGACCGTTATGGCTTGAATCTCCTCATCTGGGAATTCGAACTTATATTAATTGCGGTTGTGGGGATGGACTTGGAGATATCCAAAAGTACAAAAATATGCCATAACAAGGCATACCCTTCCTGGATGAAAGCCAGTGCGGATATCGGACTCATGCATTTGGCATATTCGGATAATGTTTGGACCTTCTAAGCCCATCAAGGTTTTCATACAAGTTGGCCCGTTATCATTTTAAAGTGTTCAATCAGATTATCGCGATGTGCAAACTTGTCCCAATTGAAAAGGCCCAACAATTTTACACTTTTGCGATAAAGTGGCTAAACAACTTCAAATGATAGAGGGGGCAAACACAAGGTGGCCCATCGTCATTTTGAAAACTTTTGACCCAATCTTCATAAGATACAAAGTCGTCCCAGTTTAAGTGGCCCAACAAGTTCGTATCCTATGACGAGAGGTCCAAATGGATCCAAATGATAATGGTCCCAAACACAAGCATAGAGGTAGCTTCTATAGGACATATAACTATGGTTCATATGTGGGCTTATAAGGGTATGGATAAAGGCTCCCGCCGGCGAAAGGTTGCTAACAACTAGGTCTCACTACTCAAGGGTTCGAGCGACCAAGTGAGCGTGCCTTTTTTTATACCCTAAGGTACGTGCCAACGAGTGATGACGCCACATAACGATCCGCTGCCTTGAGTGAAAGTGACTTCACGATACATGACGACATCGGGGTGAGAAGGGTATGAAAAATATATGGGACTTGGGTAACCAAAGCCAAAGCCACGGACATTAAAATGCATTATTTCGAGGCCGATTCTCTATCCCCAATGGAGTCGCCATCTGTAGGAGCGAAACGAGATTTACCGCTATGCCTATGATATTCGGCGACCACGACACTGTTGGGCTCGCAGTCCGTAGAGAGTACGGAGTAGCCCACATGTGACTAAACCGGAGAATAAAGGAGTCGCCACCCAACGTGAACTGGGAAATGATTTAAGGCCGCACTCACCCCTCACAAGGGAAGACCTCAAACCGTTGGGTTCGGAATGGTCCCTTACTTATGCCAGTATAATGTACGGGTTCACACAATGGTATAACCAAGTCTTATGCAGTACATGCAAGATAATTCAAATAAACACATAAATTTACACACCCATAAACATGAATATAAATAAAAACAAATAAAAAGCATATTAAATAAAGAAATACGATTATAATAATAATCAAAAGCAGGAAAAAATGCTAATAATAAATGCAAATAATTAATCCCAAACTCATAATGCAAAATAAATAACTAAAGAGGCAAGAATGCATAAAATATAAAGAAAGAGGTTGTCTAGTGTGTGTGCGTTCGTGTAACGTTCGTAAACGCGTTCAAATGAAGTGTTCTAGAGAGTTCACATTCGTGTAGCGTTCGAAAATGTGTTCGAACGTTCTTACAAAAATAGCACCAATAATGACATAAACACGCATATATGAATGTTTCCCGAGTGGTATGTGTAGTTGTATCCCAAGTACAGACCGCATTACCGTCCATTTATGTCTGGGTTTCCATCCGATATACCACAAGGGATAATACCACACATAATCGTCAATGCAATATAAGCGGGCATAAAAAAGGGCGAAACAATAAAAGTAAATAGATAAAAAGCTAAATGATAAAATAAATGTGATAAATAAAAAGATAAATAACAAAGTAAATGTGAAATAATAAAATAAAGATAAACAAAAAAATAAATGCGAAATAATAAAATAAAGATAAACAATAAAATAAATGTGAAATAATAAAATAAAGATAAATAACAAAACTAAATACAGAATAATAAATAACAGTAAATAGACAAAAAGATAAATAACAAAAATAAAAGAAAGAAAATGTGACAAAAAAATTTGGCCGTCTTTAATGTAGGACTTCGCATACCCGGCTGGACGTATTTCACATCCAACCAGGCATGCCGCGTCCAGAACAATAAAATAAATATAGTAAAGGGTGCCCTCAGATCTTACCTTTCAAGTCATTTTCTCAGATGTGCATTAAGCTGTTGCCGGAAGGATTGAAAGCTTGTTGTTTCTTAGGTTTGTTGGTTCGCTATTTCTGCTCGCTGTTTCGCTATTTCTGCTCGCTTTTTTTTACTATTTTTGGGCTGATGTTTTTGCTATTTTTTGGGGTTGTTTTCTATGGTTTTTGGACTATTTTTTCGGTGGTAAGGGCTGCTATTTTGGGACTATTTTTCATGCTGTTTTTGGTTCTGGTTTCACGGTTTTGGGTATTTTGGTCACGGTTTTGGTTGTTTGTTGGTCACGGTTTTGAGTATTTTGTTGTTGCTTTATTGTTGTCAGTTTGGGGTGCTTTGTTTGTTGTTGTTTTGGTTGGTGGAGCTTGTTGTTTTCTATTTGGTTGGTTGCTGGTTTGTGTCTAGGGTTCACGTTTTTTGGTGTACTGGTTTACGTTGGTTGGAAGGCTTTGGTTTGGTGTTTTGGTCGGTGATTGGAGAGGTGTTTGTTATTGGTTTTGGTTTTTTTGGTTCAGTGGGACTGCTGGTTTGTGTCTAGGAGTTCATGTTTGGTGGGTTGCCTTTCAAGTTGATTTGTTTTTTTTTTTGTGTTTCTTCACTGTTTTTGTGTGTTTGCCGTGTAAGGTTGAGAGAAAGCGTCTAGGTTTTGATTTGTTATTGCCGTGTGAGTGGTCAGTTTGTTGGCTTTAGGGTTTTGTTGTTCGGTGAAGCAGTTTGTTGGCTTAGGGTTTTGTTGTTCGGTGAAGCAGAAGAAGAAATGAGAGGTTTGAAGGTTGGTTTGTTTGATTACCGTGAGTGTGTTTCTTGCCATGTGAGTGTGTGAGAAAAAGAGAGCCCCCCCACCTTGATGGTTTGGTCCCCTTTTTTATAGTTATGCCTCCTAGGGTTTATTGTTGTGCCTCATAGGGTTTCTTTGTGATGTTGTCGCCACTCTCTCTCTCCATTCCCTTTTGTGTCAAGATTTCCTTTCCATACTAAGGTGTTTGAGGGATTCCCAATCTTGTTAAATTGGAAAGTGTTGATGGGGGAATTTTAAGATGTGTTTTGCATGAGATTTTTTATTTGGGATGGTCATGGGCGTGTGGGCTTTGTGGATGGGTTGTTGACCGGTGCGAAATCACACGCGTATAACGCAAGCACACATATTGTTTAAGTAGTATAAAAAATATCGATCCCACGAGGACTTAAACCTAAGCTATTAATTTTTATGAGGCCAAATGATTATTAATATCTAACAGATTGATTGATTGACTGGGTGATGACTTTAAACTTAAAAATAAGTAAATAAAATTGCGCGAAAGTATATCTTTTTAAAGATGAAGTGGTTATTTTACGTTTGTGTAATATATTGATTTATTAACCTGGAACACGAAATATGTAAAAGCCTCTTCCGATGGTCAAATACAAATACCCAATGTAACCCAATTAATCATATTCCTATGTCAACCAAGTTACAAGAATTCATTAAGATTAAGTTCCAATTATGGCTACCCCCGCCCGACAGGTATATTCCTATCCTGTAAGGAAATCTATTAAAGGGTTATCTATCCTCAAGGAAGATTGTGGGCTAATGAGTCTAAGGTCTTTAACCTCAAATCTATTTTCCAATTTCATTTTAAGTTTACCAGTTCAATTTTATTAATGGCCAATTAATAAAAAGCATCAGGATTAAGGCTCAATAAATAAACCTTTATATTACCCAAACTGTAATTTAACCCCTTATAAACCAGTGATATTGGATTTCATCACAACCCTAGATAACTAACTTAGTTACGACACATAACTAGGGCTAGTAAAAACTTAAAAATAAAAGACATAAAGTAAAATGTTGAAAATAAAATGCTGGAAAGTAAATAAAGAAAAATACAATAAAAGAAAATGTTAGGGCTAGAGGATTTACTTTTATCACTACTATTTTAGATATCTCCCTTAATATAATATATTAACTTGTGTGATATTACCAACCAGCTATATAGGCGGTAACCTGATTAAGTCAAATTAAGTCCTATCGACCATAAAAGCTGTATCATTATTTGTCCATAAACCAGTCATATAGGCGGTAATTACCAACCGACCAACCAGGCGGTATCCATGCTTAGTCAGGTTAAAACCAGTTTATAATTAATTACCAACCGACCAATATAACGGTATCCTTGTTAAGTTAAATTTTAAATAGTGAATATATTATAATTAAGGGAGATTAATCTAAATAGCAGTAATAAAAGTTTTAGTTTTCACCATAGCAGAGGTAAGTTACCTCCTCACAGCTGAATAGTAAAAACTGAAAAAGTAAAGAAAGTAAATTACTATTACAGAAAGTAAATAAAATTAATTACAAAATTGAAATTTAAAAGAAAACTATATACAAACTCCTTATTTATTCAGAGAATTACAGAGAGGAAGGTACATCAGAAACAAAAATTTAGAGCTGAATTTATAGCGTCAGTAGGTGTCGCGCATCGCGACTCGCGGAGCATCGTGATGAGTGGTTAATGTATTACTATTTCCCACTCATTTGACCTAATATTTTGTATAGTTTCTTGAGTTTTGTGAATATTTTGATGTGTTTTGTGTTATTTTGTAGATAAATAAAGTTTCAGGATATTCTGGAGGTGATTTGGGGCCAAAACAGTGAAAAAGAACACAAAAGGGTATTTTGGTCATTGGGCGCGTCGCGACGCGCAGGCTGCGTCACGACGCCTAACGTGCGCCGCACTATGCTAACGTGCGCCGGGGACACATGACTTTGCTAACGTGCGTCAGACTTCGCTAACGTGTGATGTGCCACGTGTCACCATCACAGCCGATCTGCTAACGTGCGCCGTGCTATCTTCTAAACTCTTCTTCTAACTCTTGAGACGCATCCCAGTGGATATGTGTATCATGAAATTCGTGTGTTATATGACAATTCCAAAAAGAAAGACAACAATTAAGTCTCGGGAATCTGACTCAAAAAGACCATGTTTGCCAATTTATAAGAAAATTAGATGGGAAGCTTGTCCCTGATGCATAGACGTCAATCAAGCCGCTACTTTTCTTGTATATATTATATCTCTTTGTCTTTTCCTAATAATTGTAATTTATTTTGTTGTTTTCTTTCATTTTCTCCGACAGGATCCAGACCTTTTTGACTATCACGATTTATTTTACTATTTAACTAATAATTGTCATTTGGCAAGTACTAGTGCTATTATTTTACTCACCCTTTTCAGGTATTATAAATTCAAATCATCATTGCACTTTTGAAGACATTCGGAGTAAAACATGGAAGCCACTTCAAGAAGACGAGTTGAGAACATCTGTGTGTTTTGCGGTACTAGTGTTGGTGTTAAACCACAATACGTAGAAGCAGCACATGAATTGGATCGAGTCTTAACTGCAAGGAATATGCACTTAGTATATGGCGGAGGCAATCTTGGACTTATGGGGATCGTTTCAAAAGTTGTACAGGAAGGAGGCGGTCACGTTTTGGGAATCATCCCAAAACCCTTGGCGGAAGCAAATCTTATTGGACCATCAAACAGAGAAGAGCTAATTATGCCAGGTATGTCTGAACGACTGGTAGAAATGATTAACCGTGCTGATGCTTTTATTGCTTTTCCAGGTGGCTTGGGTACATTAGAGGAAATTCTTACAGTATTATCTTGGGCAAACTTGAACATACACCAGAAACCGCTTGGACTGTACAACGTTGAAGGATTTTATGATTTTCTTTTTGTGTTTCTTGATGATGCCCGGAGAAATGGGTTTGTGTCAAAACCCTTAAAAGAACTCATCTTCACTGCCAGAACTGTTCCGAATCTAATTGACCAAATCTTAGCCTATGAACCACAAGTTGACCCTATCCTTTCAAAGATAAATTGGTCCGAAGACGATCGTGGTAAGAGGCGTCGGATTAATCTGAATCTTAACCTTTAACTCTTCGTGTAGAATTTCAGTTAACCAGGTACTATCTTCTAAACTATTCTTCTACTGTTTAAGACATTGAGGATAATGTCTCATTTAAGTTTGAGGGAGGAAATTAGTTGATTAGTATCTTGTTTTTAGTTGTGTGTTGTATTTATTTTTAGTCTATTTTTTTTCGAAAAATACAAAAAAAAAATTGAATTTTTTTGAAAAATTACAAAAATATTTTGTAGTTTTGTGTTTTTATTTTGACTAAAAATGTGAAATTGGTAAGAGATAGCTGAGTAAGGAGTTTCCATTCTTGAGACGTATCTCAAACCTAATTCGGAACAAGTTAATTTTTGTTTATTTCCTTTTGAATTATTTAATTTCTGAATTTTCCATAATACTGACTAAAATGGATCTTCATATGCTCAGTGAGCAGGTATTATCAACATGCATAGTAACATACGGACATGAGCTATAATTGAAAAGTTTGTAATATTCAGTGCTCTAGTTTAATTGGAGGAAGCATCTCAAAAAGTAATGGAGTAAAAAAAAAGTCCGAGATCCGAGTTATTAAGTCTGTAAGGGTGTTTTAACACCTAGTGCCCTAAAGCCAACTGGTTTGGGAGTCACTGGCCCAAAGCTCGCTACATGGATCAAAGATGCTGCAAAAATATATATATCTGAAGTCTGAGTAATTAAGTCTGTATGGGTGTCTTAACATCTGGTGCCCTAAAGCCAACTGGTTTGGGAGCCACCGACCCAACACTCGCTATATAAATGGAAGATATTATATATAAATAAAAAAATCAAAAAAATCAAAGAAACAAAATCAGAAAAATGAAAAAAATTATTCCATTGCTACAAAAAGGTGTGAATTCTGATAAAACCTTAGGACAAAAATATTACTCTCTTATCAACTGCACTTGTGACTGTTATGGGAAAAAATGAGTTGTTTAATATTTTGTCGGCTGTGTATATGGAGAATGGTAAATATAACCGGAGAATTTACTTATTCGGTAATTTAGAAAGAAAGAAAACAACTAGTGACTTGGAGTAGAAGTTTCACCTGATTAGTCACTAACTTCTTTATTCTCTTTTCTCTTGTCTTTTTGCTTTTATCTGCATTAGTTTTACTACATTTTTACTTTTGTAAAATGTTTATGGGTATCATTGATGTAAACCCTCACGAGACTACAACTCGTCCACTAGGGAAACCTAGGGGTTTAAAGGCTTGTTGCATACCCTAAATGCAACCGTGATCCCTACGAAAGTGGCTTAGTTAAATTTTATTTTAAAGATGTTTATGTTATTTTATTCTATGTTTTGCTCGAGGACTAGCAAAATGTTAGGTTTGGGGGTGTGATGAGTGGCAAATGTATTACTATTTCCCACTCATTTGACCTAATATTTTGTATAGTTTCTTGAGTTTTGTGAATATTTTGATGTGTTTTGTGTTATTTTGTAGATAAATAAAGTTTCAGGACATTCTGGAGGTGATTTGGGGCCAAAACAGTGAAAAAGAACACAAAAGGGCATTTTGGTCATTGGGTGCGTCGCGACGCGCAGGTTGCATTACGACGCCTAACGTGCGCCGTACTATGCTAATGTGCGCCGGGGACACATGTCAGAATCTGAGAAGTTTGACTTTGCTAACGTGCGCCGGAGTTCGCTAACGTGCGTCGTGCCACGTGTCACCATCACACCCGATCTGCTAACGTGCGCCGTGCTATGTGTCATCATTCTACGGTGCCGAAAATCGCCATCGCCACATGTCACCACGTGTCACTCCACGTGTCAGCCACATCATCATCCACATACCCAGTTGACCGAGTCACCGTGCCACGTCACCGCCACGTCATTATCAGCCAATCACAACGTGCCACGTGTCATCATTCTATGGTTTCGACAATCACTATCGCCACGTCAGTGCCATGTCATCGACACGTCAGCATAATCATTGAGTTGCCAGCTGCCTTACCACGTGTCACCTTATCCGCAATCGCCACTTGTCAGATAAGAATCGGAGCCGACCAATCAGAAGTTGCCATGTCAGCGCGTCGTGACGCAAGAAGAAACGTGCGCGTCGCGACGCGTGGCACTTATGGACGCCTATAAATAGAGCTCGAAATTTCAGTTTCAGATGTACCTTTCTCTCTGATTTCTCTGATGTAAATATGGAGTTTTCTATCTAGTTTCTTTTAAATTTCAGTTTTGTAATTAATTTTAATTACGTTCTGTAATAATAGTAATTTACTTTCTTTACTTTTACAGTTTTTACTATTCAACCATGAGGAGGTAACTACCCCCAGCTAGGGTGAAAGGTAATTCTTTTACTTTTGCTATTTAGATTTATCTCTTAAATATAATATAGTCACTATTTAAAATATTGACTTAATGAGGATACCGTTATATTGGTCGGTTGATAATTCATTTTTAACTGGTTTAAACCTGACTAAGCAAGGATACCGCCAGATTGGTCGGTTGGTAATTAAATTTTCTTACCGCCTATATGGCAGGTTTATTTTGGTTCCACCTTTATGGCTTGTTGGACTTAATTTGACTTAATCAGGTTACCGCCTATATGGCTGGTTGGTAAAATCATCACAAGTTAATATATTATATTAAGGGAGATATTTAAATAATAAATAGTAAAAGTTTATCCTTTTACCTTAGCATTTTATTTTATTGTAATTTACTTTTCAGCTTTTACTTTACCGCAATTACTTTTCAGTATTTTTACTTTATGTCTTTTACTTTTAAGTTTTTACTAGCCCTAGTTATGTGTCGTAACTAAGTTAGTTATCTGGGGTTGTGATGAATTCTAATATCACCGGTTTATAAGGGGTTATTTTATAGTTTGGGTAATTTAAAGGTTTACTTATTAAGTCTTAAGCTTAATGCGTCTTGTTAATTGGCCACTAATAAGGTAGATCTGGTAAATCTAAAATAAACTTGACAAAGGAATTTTAGGTTTCAACCTTAGACTTAATAGCCCACGATCTTCCTTGAGGATAGATAACCTTTTAATAGATTTCCTTACAGGATAGACATATACCTGTCGGCCGTGGGTAGCCACAATTGGAACTTAATCTTAATGAATCCAGGTAATTTGGTTGACATAGACATATGGTTCAATTAGGTTATACTGGGTATTTGAGTTTGACCATCGACAGAGGCTTTCGCATAATTTAGTGTTCCAGGTTAGTAAACCGATTTATTACACAAACATGATATAACCACTTCATCTTTTAAAAGATATTAGAAAGATTCACAACCCTAGATAGTTTCCTAATATTGAATTTTCTTAAACCTACTTTCGTGCAATTTTATTCACTTGTTTTTAAATTTAAAATCATCACCATTTCAAATCAATCAATCAATCTGTTAGATACTAGTAATCATTTGACCTCATAAAATTAATAGATTAGGTATTAAGTCCTTATGGGATCGACACTTTTTATACTACTTGAACGATACGTGCGCTTGCGTTATACGCGTGTGATTACGCACCGGTTAAGTTTTTGGCGCCATTGCCGGGGACTTATTTATCTTTCACTATTAGTTTTGGGGTTAGATACGTTACTTGTATCTAATTTCTTTTTACTTATTGTTTTTGTTTTCTTGTGTTTCAGGTTCTCAGAAACTACATGAGACGAACCAGAAGCTTTGAACTCCGACCGCTTGACCCAGAAATTGAAAGAACCATCAAACAGTTGAGAAGGGAAAGGCGAGAAGGCCAAGAAGCAATCATTAAATGGTTACTGAACCTTTGAACGTTGCATCACCGATTCCCATTCGAGACAGAACCATTCCGGTGGTTGACAGACTCATTTCTTGTATTGTACTTCCTCCCTTACCAGCAAATGCGGGTGACATCGAAACATGCATCCGGATGATTCAACAGTCAGTACAATTTGGGGGAAATGCAACTGAAGATCTTAATGCCCACATCAGTAACTTCCTGGAAGTTTGCGGTATTTTCAATTACAACTGAGCAGCTGAAGAAGCAATGAGACTGCGGGTTTTTCCATATTCCTTGAAAGACAAAGCCAAAGCTTGGCTACATTCGTTACCAGCAGGTTCCATCACAACTTGGAACACTCTAGCCACAAAATTCATTGCAAAGTACTTTCCACCAGCCAGAACTGCAAAGTTAAGGAATGACATCACATCCTTTGTGCGACAAGATTCATAATCCATTTGCGAAGCTTGGGAAAGATTCAAATATTTACTCCGAAAATGTCCTCATCATGAGATCGCAAAGTGGCTATAAGTCCAAACCTTCTACAATGGATTTTATGGAATAATGAGAACCACAATTGATGCTGCTGCTGGAGGAACTTTGATGGCAAAATGAGAAGATCAGGCCTGGGACTTAATTGAAGAAATGGCCAACAACAATTCTTTATGGCCAACAGAAATGAGCATGATCCAAAGAATTGCAGGAATTTATGAAGTTGGAGCCAACACAGCACTGAATTCCAAGATGGATGTGATTTGTAAAAATCTGGAAACTCTTAACAAGAAAGTTAATTGTGGATCCACAAGTTCACCATATGGAGGAGCACCAAAACTAAACCAACTTGAAGAAACGGTGAATTATGTCACCAATTTCAACAGACAGAGGAACAATCCATATTCCAACACCTACAACCCAGGCTGGAGGAATCATCCAAATTTTTCATGGAGCAACAATTCAGGGCAAAAGAATAATCCACCACCGGGATTCCAACAACAGAATTATCCACCACCTGGATTCCAGCAACAGAACAAAGGCCAGGTGCATGAAAAAGAACCATGAATAATAGAAGTATTGGCCCAGTTGAAGAAGCAATAAGCAAAATATGATGCTTTAGCAGCTACGGTTCAAAATCAAGTAGCATTGAATCAAAGCCATTCAGCCTCTATTAAAGCACTGGAAAATCAAATGGGACAACTGGCCAATGCTTAGAGTTACAGACCGCCAGGTACCATTCCTAGCAACACAGAGAAAAATCCAAGGAACATGGGAAATGAGCAGTGTCATGCCATCATGTTAAAAAGCGGTACTGAAATCAACAAAGATGTTGGAGCCAAAACAACTACTGAGGAAGTTTCAAAAGAAACAAAGCAACAAATGGAGAAAAAAGAAGCAAAGGAAAAAGAACAGATCACTCCACCTCCACCTTTTCCTCAGCGTCTTCAGAAAAATAAACTGGACAAGCAGTTTGCTCATTTCCTGGAGGTGTTCAAAAAGCTGCACATCAATATTCCATTTGTAAAAGCCTTGGAAGAAATGCCCAGCTATGTAAAATTCATGAAAGGCATTCTTTCACGAAAATGGAGATTGGGAGATTACGAGACAGTAGCATTGACAGAAGAATGCGGTGCCATCATTTAGAGGAAGCTTCCCCCAAAGTTGAAAGATCCTCGCAGTTTCACCATTCCATGCATCATAGGAGAACATAACTTTGGTAAGGCTTTATGTGATTTAGGTGCAAGTGTTAACTTGATGCCTTTTTCTATTTTCAAGAAACTGCAGATTGGAGAAACAATGCCCACTTCAGTCTCTCTACAACTTGCTGATAGAACGCTCATATTTCCAAGAGGCGTAGTTGAGGATGTGCTGGTCAAGGTTGACAAATTCATTTTCCCAGCAGATTTTATTGTCCTTGATATGGAGGAAGACGCAGACGTGCCAATCATCATTGGGAGACCGTTCTTGGCTACAGGTCGAACCATTATTGATGTACAAAATGAGAATTATCCATGAGGGTACATGACCAAGAAGTAACATTCAATGTTTTCAAGGCCATGAATTTCCCAGAAGATGAAAAGAAGGAGGAATGTTTCAGACTTGATGTGATACACAGTACCATTCAGAACTCCAATGCAATGCAAAGTTCTACTGACAAACTTAAAACATGTCAATTGCCTGTGGAGCCTGAAGATAAAACGTCTTTTGCACTGAAAAAGCCAATTCTTGCACTACAAGCAATAGAAGAGAAAAAGTTCCACCAGCTCAACGAATTGGAGGAATTTCACAATCAGCCTTTTGAGGATGCCAAATTGTACAAAGAAAAGGCCAAGAAGAGACAGGATGAGAAGTTAGTGCGCATACAACTGGAACCAGGGCAGAAGGTATTGTTAAACAAATCAAGGGTGAAATTCTTCCCATGGAAGCCAAAATCACGGTGGTCAGGTCCATTTGTGATCACCAGGGTTTTACCAGACAGAGCTGTTGAGATATATGATCGCGACTCCAACAAAACATTCAAGGTTAAAAACAAGCGTGTTAAGCACTACTGGGGAGAATCATTTGAGCGACAAAAAGAAAGTGTCACACTTTCAGATCCAGCCTAACGTTCGAGAAGTCACGTCTAGCTGACGACGTTAAACTTAGCGCTCGCAGGGAGGCAACCCATGCAATTTGTGTATATATTATGATTTGGTGTGATTTAATTTTGTGTGTTTAGTTTTTGCAGATTAAGACATTTCAGGATGGAAGAAGTTCTCGCAAATCTTCACAAGCAATTTCCTTCTCTCCCTCAAAAATCTCTGATGAAAGTTTACAAAGCTCGTTTGGAACTGATGAGATTACTAACAATCAAAGGTATTCCTACTGACATTCGTTGGATTATTGAAGCACGGGTCCGATTGGCAGGTGAGTCTTCTGACTCTTTTATTTCACATCTGCCTGGTTTAGGAAGGAGCACCTATACTAAAAAGAGAAGAGCCAAAAGAATGTGTGTTTGTTATAAATGTGCTTGTATGTTTTGTGATACTCGTTGTCGTTCTTTAGGAATGGTGTCTGATAACCGCGAAGATAAGATTAATTTCATTAGGGATGGCTCGAGTAAGGAGTCTTTGGATGATATATCTAAAACTCTTGAGACGCATCCCAGTGGATATGTGTATCACGAAATTCGTGTGTTATATGACAATTCCAAAAAGAAAAACAACAATTAAGTCTCGGGAATCTGACTCAAAAAGACCTTGTTTGCCAATTTATAAGAAAATTAGATGGGAAGCTTGTCCCTGACGCATAAACGTCAATCAAGCCACTACTTTTCTTGTACATATTATATCTCTTTGTCTTTTCCTAATAATTGTAATTTATTTTATTTTTTCTTTTATTTTCTCCGACATGATCCAGACCTTTTTTACTATCACGATTTATTTTAATGTTTAACTAATAATTTTCATTTGGCAGGTACTAGTGCTATTATTTTACTCACCCTTTTCAGGTATTATAAATTCAACTCATCATTGCACTTTTGAAGACATCTGAAGTAAAATATGGAAGCCACTTCAAGAAGACGAGTTGAGAACATCTGTGTGTTTTATGGTACTAGTGTTGGTGTTAAACCACAATACGTAGAAGCAGCACATGAATTGGGTCGAGTCTTAGCTGCAAGGAATATGCACTTAGTATATGGCGGATGCAATCTTGGACTTGTGGGGATCGTTTCAAAAGTTGTACAGGTAGGAGGCAGTCACGTTTTGGGAATCATCCCAAAACCCTTGGCGTAAGCAAATATTATTGGACCATCAAACGGAGAAGAGCTAATTGTTCCAGGTTTGTCTGAACGACTGGTAGAAATGATTAACCGTGCTGATGCTTTTATTTCTTTTCCAGGTGGCTTGGGTACATTGGAGGAAATTCTTACAGTATTATCTTGGGCAAACTTGAACATACTCCAGAAACCGCTTGGACTGTACAACGTTGAAGGATTTTATGATTTTCTTTGTGTGTTTCTTGATGATGCCCGGAGAAATGGTTCGTGTCAAAACCTTTAAAAGAACTCATCTTCACTGCCAGAACTGCTCCGGATCTAATTGACCAAATCTTAGCCTATGAACCACAAGTTAACCCTATCATTTCAAAGATAAATTGGTCCGAGGACGATCGTGGTAAGAGGCGTCGGATTAATCTGGATCTTAACCTTTAACTTTTCATGTAGAATTTCAGTTAACCAGGTACTATCTTCTAAACTCTTCTTCTACTGTTTAAGACATTGGGGACAATGTCTCATTTAGGTTTGAGGGAGGAAATTAGTTGATTAGTATCTTATTTTTAGTTGTGTGTTGTATTTATATTTAGTCTATTTTTTTCGAAAAATACAAAAAAAAAATTGAAATTTTTTCAAAAATTACAAAAATATTTTGTAGTTTTGTGTTTTTATTTTGACTAAAAAGGTGAAATTGGTAAGAGATAGCTGAGTAAGGAGTTTCCATTCTTCAGACGTATCTCAAACCTAATTCGAAACAAGTTAATTTTTGTTTATTTCCTTTTGAATTATTTAATTTGTGAATTTTCCATAATACTGACTAAAATGGATCTTCATATGCTCAGTGAGCAGGTATTATCAACATGCATAGTAACATACGGACATGAGCTATAATTGAAAAGTTTGTAATATTCAGTGCTCTAGTTTAATTGGAGGAAGCATCTCAAAAAGTAATGGAATAAAAAAAAACGTCTGAGATCCGAGTTATTAAGTCTGTAAGGGTGTTTTAACACCTAGTGCCCTAAAGCCAACTGGTTTGGGAGTCACTGGCCCAAAGCTCGCTACATGGATCAAAGATACTGCAAAAATATATATATCTGAAGTCTGAGTAATTAAGTTTGTATGGGTGTCTTAACACCTGGTGCCCTAAAGCCAACTGGTTTGGGAGCCACCGACCCAACACTCGCTACATAGATGAAAGATATTATATATAAATAAAAAAAATCAAAAAAATCAAAGAAAAAATCAAAAAAATGAGAAAAATTATTCCATTGCTACAAAAAGGTGTGAATTCTGATAAAACTTTAGGAAAAAAATATTACTCTCTTATCAACTGCACTTGTAACTGTTGTGGGCAAAAATGAGTTGTTTAATATTTTGTCGGCTGTGTATATGGAGAATGGTAAATATAACAGGAGAATTTACTTATTCGGTAATTTAGAAAGAAAGAAAACAACTAGTGACTTGGATTAGAAGTTTCACCTGATCAGTCACTAACTTCTTTTTTCTCTTTTCTCTTGTCTTTTTGCTTTTGTCTGCATTAGTCTTACTACATTTTTACTTTTGTAAAATGTTTGTGGGTATCATTGCTGTAAACCCTCACGAGACTACAACTCGTCCACTAGGGAAACCTAGAGGTTTAAAGGCTTGTTGCATACCCTAAATGCAACCGTGATCCCTACGAAAGTGGCTTACTTAAATTTTATTTTAAAGATGTTTATGTTATTTTATTCTATGTTTTGCTCGAGGACTAGCAAAATGTTAGGTTTGGGGGTGTGATGAGTGGCAAATGTATTACTATTTCCCACTCATTTGACCTAATATTTTGTATAGTTTCTTGAGTTTTGCGAATATTTTGATGTGTTTTGTGTTATTTTGTAGATAAATAAAGTTTCAGGACATTCCGGAGGTGATTTGGGGCCAAAACAGTGAAAAAGAACACAAAAGGGCATTTTGGTCATTGGGCGCGTCGCGACGCGCAGGTTGCGTCACGACGCCTAACGTGCGCCGCACTATGCTAACGTGCACCGGGGACACATGTCAGAATCTGAGAAGTTTGACTTTGCTAACGTGCGCCGGACTTCGCTAACGTGCGCAGTGCCACATGTCACCATCACAGCCGATCTGCTAACATGTGCCGTGCTACGTGTCATCATCCTACAGTGCCGACAATCGCCATCGCCACGTGTCACCACGTGCCAGCCACGTCATCATCCACATCACCAGTTGACCGAGTCAACGTGCCACATCACTGCCACGTCATCATCAGCCAATCATAGCGTGCCACGTGTCATCATTCTATGGTGCCGACAATCACTATCGCCACGTCAGCGCCACGTCATCGGCACATCAGCATAATCATTGAGTTTCCAGCCGCCTTGCCACGTGTCACCTTATCCGTAATCGCCACGTTTCAGATAAGAATCTGAGCCGACCAATCAGAAGCTGCCACGTCAGCGCGTCGCGACGCAAGAAGAAACGTGCGCGTAGCGACGCGTGGCACATATGGATGCCTATAAATAGAGCTCGGAATTTCAGTTTCAGATGTACCTTTCTCTCTGATTTCTCTGATGTAAATATGGAGTTTTCTATCTATTTTCTTTTAAATTTCAGTTTTGTAATTAATTTTAATTACGTTCTGTAATAATAGTAATTTACTTTCTTTACTTTTACAGTTTTTATTATTCAACCATGAGGAGGTAACTTCCCCCAGCTAGGGTGAAAGGTAATTCTTTTACTATTGCTATTTAGATTAATCTCCCTTAAATATAATATATTCATTATTTAAAATATTGACTTAATGAGGATACCGCTATATTGGTCGGTTGGTAATTCATTTTAACTGGTTTAAACCTGACTAAGCAAAGATACCGCCATATTGGTCGGTTGGTAATTAAATTTTCCTACTGCCTGTATGGCAGTTTATTTTGGTTCCGCCTTTATGGCTGGTTGGACTTAATTTGACTTAATCAGGTTACCGCCTATATGGCTGGTTGGTAAAATCATCACAAGTTAATATATTATATTAAGGGAGATATCTAAATAGTAAATAGTAAAAGTTTATCCTTTTACCTTAGCATTTTATTTTATTGTAATTTACTTTTCAGCTTTTACTTTACCGCAATTACTTTTCAGCATTTTTACTTTATGTCTTTTACTTTTAAGTTTTTACTAGCCCTAGTTATGTGTCATAACTAAGTTAGTTATCTTGGGTTGTGATGAATTCTAATATCACCGGTTTATAAGGGGTTATTTTATAGTTTGGGTAATTTAAATGTTTACTTATTAAGTCTTAAGCTTAATGCGTCTTGTTAATTGGCCACTAATAAGATAGATCTGGTAAATCTAAAATAAACTTGAAAAAGAAATTTTAGGTTTCAGCCTTAGACTTAATAGCCCACGATATTCCTTGAGGATAGATAACCCTTTAATAGATTTCCTTACAGGATAGACATATACCTGTCGGGCGGGGGTAGCCATAATTAGAACTTAATCTTAATGAATCCAGGTAATTAAGTTGACATAGACATATGGTTCAATTGGGTTATACTGTGTATTTGAGTCTGACCATCGATAGAGGCTTTCGCATAATTTAGTGTTCCAAGTTAGTAAACCGATTTATTACACAAACATGATATAACCACTTCATCTTTTAAAAGATATTAGAAAGATTCACAACCCTAGATAGTTTCATAATATTGAATTTTCTTAAACCCACTTTCGTGCAATTTTATTCACTTGTTTTTAAATTTAAAATTATCACCATTTCAAATGAATCAATCAATCTGTTAGATACTAGTAATCATTTGACATCATAAAATTAATAGATTAGGTATTAAGTCCTCGTGGGATCGATACTTTTTATACTACTTGAACGATACGAGCGCTTGCGTTATACGCGTGTGATTACGCACCGGTCACGTCGCGACGCGCGTTGATCATCGATAAGTGGCAGATTGGCTTTACGAGATCGTGTCACATGTCACACTTACGTCGGCGGCTGAATTATTAGTGTCGACAGCATGTGATGGCGACATGTGTGCCAGCGCACGTTAGCGTGGTTCGCTGAGACGTTGACACGTGGCATGCGTATTTTAGCATCGATGATGATTGTCGGCAGCATGTGATGGTGACACGTGGCACAGTGCACGTTAGCATGATCAGCTGTGATATTGATATGTGGCAGACGCACGTTAATAGATTCGGCGCACATTAGCATCCGACGCATTTTAAAAAAATCACTCTGATTGGTCCACGTGTCCCGGCCCACATTAGCATAGCTGCGGTGCACGTTAGGCGTCACGACGTGAGCTGCGCGTCGTGACGCGCCAAATGATGATTTTGCCCTTTCTATCATTTTTCACTGTTTTGGCCCCAAATTACCTCCAGTATGTCCTGAAACTTTATTTATCTACAAAATAACACAAAATACATCAAAATATTCACAAAACTCAAGAAACTATACAAAATATTAGGTCAAATGAGTGGGAAATAGTGATACATTTACCACTAATCACACCCCTAAACCTAACATTTTGTTAGTCCTCGAGCAAAACACGAAATAACATAAAAATAAAATTAAGCTAAGCCACTTTCGTAGGGATCACAGTTGCATTTAGCGTATGCAACAAGCCTTTAAACCCCTAGGTGTCCATAGTGGACGAGTTGTAGTCTCGTGAGGGTTTATAACAATGATACCCATAAATATTTTACAAAAGTATAAAGATAGTAAAACTAATGCACACAAAAGCAAAAAGACAAGAGAAAAGAGAATAAAGAAGTTAATGATTAAGCATGTGAAACTTCTACTCCAAGTTACTAGTTGTTTTGTTTCTTTCTAAATTACCGAATAAGTAAATTCTCCGATTATATATACCATTCTCCATACACACAGCCAACAAAATATTAATCAACTCATTTTACCCACAATAGTCACAAGTACAGTTGAGAAGAGAGTAATATTTTTGTCCTAAAGTTTTATTAGAATTCACACCTTTTTGCAGCAATTGAATAATTTTTCTGATTTTTCTATTTTTTATTTCTTTTTTTTTTCTTTCTTTTTTTTATTTTATTTATATACAATATCTTCTATCTATATAGCGAGCTTTGAGTCAGTGACTCTCAAACCAGTTGGCTTTAGGGCACTAGGTGTTAAGACACCTCTACGGACTTAATTACTCAGACTTTCGGTATATATATTTTTGCAACATCCTTGATCCATATAGCGAGCTTTAGGCCAGTGACTCCCAAACCAGTTGACTTTAGGGCACTAGGTGTTAAAACACCCATACAGACTTAATAACTCGGATCTCAGATGTCTTTTTTTTATCCCATCGTGTTTCATAGATGTTTCCTCCAATTAAACTAGAGCACTGAATATTACAAGCTTTTCAATTACAGCTCATGTCCGTATGTTACCATGCACGTTGATAATATCTGTCAACTGAGTATATGAAGATTCATTTTTAGTCAATTTTATGGAGAATTCACAAATTAAATAATTTAAAATAATTAACTTGTTCCGAAATAGGTTTGAGATACGTCTCAGGAGTGGAAACTCCTTACACATCTATCTCACACCAATTTCACCCGATTAATCAAATTAAAAAAAAACACAAAAACACAAATTTTTTTTTTGATTTTTGTAAAATTTTTCAATTTTTTTTTTGTATTTTTCGAAAAAATTTGGACTAAAAACAACATACAAACAAGATACTAATCAACTATTCCCCACCCCCAAACCTAAATGAGACATTGTCCCCAATGTCTTAAACAGTAGAAGAAGAGTTTAGAAGATAGTACTGGGTTAGCTGAAATTCTACATCTAAATGAGAAATTTAAAGGTTAAGATCTAGAGACCATTTTATCTTGAAAATGATAGGGTCAATTTGTGGTTCGAAGGCTAAGATTTTGTCAATTAAATCCTGGGCAGTTCTGGCAGTGAAGAGGAGTTCTTTCAGAGGTTTTGACACGAACCCATTTCTCCGGGCATCATCAAGAAATACACAAAGGAAATCATAAAATCCATCTGCGTTGAACAATCCAATTGGTTTTTGGTGTATGTTAAAGTTCGCCTAATATAGCACTGTGAAAATCTCTTCCACTGTACCCAAACCACATGGCAAAGCGATAAAAGCATCAGCACAGTTAATCATTTCCACCAGTCGTTCAGACATACCTAGTACGATTAGTTATTCTCCGTTTGATGATCCTATGAGATCCGTCTCTGCCAAGGGTTTTGGGATGATTCCTAGAACTTGACTGCCTCTATCCTGTACGGTCTTTAAAACGATCCCATTAGTCCAAGACTGCCTCCGCCATATACTAGGTGCATATTCTTCTTAGCTATGACTCATCCCAATTCTTGTGCTGCTACTACATATTGTGGCTTAGTACCAACACTAGTACCATAAAAGACAGATATTTACAACTCGTCTTCTTGAAGTAGCTTCCATTTTATGTATGTTTCTTTTCTCAAATCTGGATGCCTTCAAAAGTGCAAAGATGAGTTGAATTTATAACACTTGAAAAGGGTTAGTAATAATAGTACTAGTATCTTCCAAAGAACGATTAGTAGCAAAATAATAAATCGTGAAAGATCAAAACGGTCTGGATCCTGTCGGGGAAAATAAAAGAAAACAACAAAAAAAATCACAATTATTAGGAAAAGACAAAGAGATATAATATTTACAATAATTTACGGATTGATTGACGTCTATGCGTCATGGACAAGCTTCCCATCCAATTTTCTTATAAATTGGCAAACAGGGTCTTTTTAAGTCAGATTCCCGAGACTTAACTGTTGTCTTTCTCTTTGGAATTGTTTATATAACACGTGAATTTCGTGATACACATATCCACTGGGATGCGTCTCAAGAGTTTTAGATATGTCATCCAAAGACTCATTACTCAAGCCATCCCTAATGAAATTAATCTTATCTTCATGGTTATCAGACACCATTCCTAAAGAACGACAACGAGTATCACAAAACATATGAGCACATTTATAGCATACACCCATTCTTTTAGCTCTTCTCTTTTTAGCATATGTGCTTCTTCCTAAACCAGACATATGTGAAATAAAAGAGTCAGAGTACTCACCTGCCAATCGGACCCGTACTTCAATAATCCAATGAATATCAGTTGGAATACCTTTGATCATCAGTAGTCTCATTCGTTCCAAACGAGCTTTGTAGACTTTCATCGGAAATTTTTGAGGGAGAAAAGGAAATTGCTTGTGAAGATTTGCGAGAGCTTCTTCCATCGTGAAATGACTTTACCTGCAAAAATTAAACACACACAAATAAAACACACCATATCATAATATATACATAAATTGCATGGGTTGTCTCCCTGCGAGCGCTAAGTTTAACGTCGTCAGCTAGACGTGACTTCTCGAACGTTAGGCTGGATTTGAAAGTGTGACACTTTCTTTTTGTCGCTCAATTGATTCTCCACAGTAGTGCTTGACACGCTTGTTTTTAACCTTGAATGTTTTGTTGGAGTCATCTCAACGGATCTATCTAGTAAAACCTTGGTGATTAGGAATAGACCTGACCACCGTGAATTTGGCTTCCATGAGAAGAGTTTCACCTTTGATTTGTTTAACATTACCCTATGCCCCGGTTCTAGTGGTATGCGTACTAACTTCTCATCATGTCTCTTCTTGGCCTTTTCTTTGTACAATTTGGCATTCTCAAATGGCTGTATGTGAAATTCATCAAATTCTTTGAGCTGGTGGAACTGTTTCTCTTTCTGTTGCTTGTAGTGCAAGAATAGGCTTCTTCAGTATGCATAACGTTTTATCTTCAGGCTCCACATACAGTTTGTCATTATAAATTTGCATTGCATTGGAGTTTTGGATGGTACTATGTATCACATCAAGTCTGAAACATTCCTCATTCTTTTCATCATCCGGGAATTCCATGGCTTTGAAAATATTGAATTTTACTTCTTGGTCCTGTACCCTCATGGTTAACTCTCCTTTCTATACATCAATAATGGTTCTACCTGTAGCCAAGAATGGTCTCCCGAGGATGATCATCACGTCTTCATCTTCCTCCATATCAAGGACAATAAAATCTGCTGGGAAAATGAATTTGTCAACTTTGACCAGCACATCTTCAATTACACCTCTCGGAAATATGAGCGTTCGATCAACAAGTTGTAGAGAGACTGAGGTGGGCATTGTTTCTCCAATTTACAATTTCCTGAAAATAGAAAAAGGCATCAAGTTAACACTCGTACCTAAATCACACAAAGCCCTACCGAAGTTATGTTCTCCTATGATGCAAGGAATGGTGAAACTGCCAGGATCTTTCAACTTTAGGGGAAGTTTCTTCTGAATGATGGCGCTGCATTCTTCTGATAATGATACTGTCTCGTAATCTCTCAATCTCTGTTTTCGTGAAAGAATGTCTTTCATGAATTTAACATAGCTGGGCATTTGTTCCAACGCTTCTACAAATGGAATGTTGATGTGTAGCTTTTTAAAAACCTCTAAGAAATGAGCAAACTGTTTGTCCAGTTTGTTTTTCTGAAGTCGCTATGGAAAAGGTGGAGGTAGAGTGATTCTTTCTGGTTCTTTTTCCTTTGCTTCTTTTTCCTCCATCTGTTGCTCCGATTCTTTTAGAACATCTTCAATTGTTGCCTTGATTCCAACATCTTTGTTGATTTCAGTACCGCTTTTTAAAATGATGGCATGACATTGCTCATTCCCTATGTTTCTTGGATTTGGCTCTGTGTTGCTAGGAAGGGTACCTGGCGGTCTGTAACTCTGAGCATTGTCCAGTTGCCCAATTTGATTCTCCAGTGCTTTGATAGAAACAGATTGGCTTTGAAAAATAGCATCATATTTTTTTAACTAAGTCAGCACTTCTGCAATTCCTGGTTCATTTGCTTGCTCCTGGCCTTTGTTCTGTTGCTGTTGGAATCCGGGTGGTGGATAGTTCTTTTGCCTTGAATTATTGCTCCATGAGAAATTGGGATGATTCCTCCACCCTGGGTTATAGGTGTTGGAATATGGATTGTTCGCCTGTCTGTTGAAATTGTTGACATAATTCACTGTCTCTTCTTGTTGGTTTGGTTCTGGTGCTCCTCCATATGGTGAACTTGTGGCTCCAATTTTGCCTTACATACCGAGAGTCTCCATGAATTTGCATATCTGATCTAGCTTGGCATTAACTGTTGTGTTGGCTCCAACTTCATAAATTCCAGCAATTCTTTGAATCATGCTCCTTTTTGTTGGCCACAAGGAATTGTTTTTAGCCATTTCTTCGATTAAGTCCCAGGCTTGATCTTCTCATTTTTCCATCAAAGCTCCTCCAGCAGCAGCATCAATTGTGGTTCTCATCAGTCCAGAAAGTCCATTATAGAAGGTTTGGACTTGAAGCCATTTTGGAATCTCATGGTGAGGACATTTCCGGAGCAAATCTTTGTACCTTTCCCAAGCTTCGTAGAGAGTTTCCCAGTCTTGTTGTACAAAAGATGTGATGTCATTCCTCAGTTTTGTTGTTCTGGCTGGTGGAAAATACTTTGCAAGGAATTTGGTAGCTAGAGTGTTCCAAGTTGTGATGGAACCTGCTGGTAGTGAATATAGCCAAGCTTTTGCTATGTCTTTCAAGGAATATGGAAAAACCCGCAGTCTCATTGCTTCTTCAGCTCCTTGGTTGTAATTGAAAGTGCCGCAAACTTCCAGGAAGTTGCTGATGTGGGTATTAGGATCTTCAGTTGCATTCCCCCAAACTGAACTGACTGCTGAATCATTTGAATGCATGTTTTGATGTCACACGCATTTGTTGGTAAGGGAGGAAGTACAATACAGGAAATGATGCCGTCGACCACCGGAATGGTTCTGTCTCGAATGGGAATTGGTGGTGCAACTTCCAAAGGTTCAGGTTCCATGTTAACAATTCATTCTTGGCCTTCTCGCATTTCCCTTCTCAAATGTCTGATGGTTATTTCAATCTCTGGGTCAAGCGGTCGGAGTTCAAAGCTTCTAGTTCGTCTCATGTAGTGTCTGAGAACCTGAAACACAAGAAAACAGAAACAATAAGTAAAAAGAAATTAGATACAAGTAAAGGTATCTAACCTTAAAACTAATAATGAAAGATAAATAAATCCCCGAGAACGACGCCAAAAACTTGACCGGTGCGAAATCACACGCGTATAACGCAAACACACGTATTGTTCAAGTAGTATAAAAAGTATCGATTCCACGAGGACTTAAAACCTAAGCTATTAATTTTTATGAAGCCAAATGATTACTAGTATCTAACAGATTGATTGATTGACTGGGTGATGACTTTAAACTTAAAACAAGTAAATAAAATTACGCGAAAGTAGGTTGAAGAAAATTCAAATTTATAAAACTATCCAGGGTTGTGATTTCTTCCAATATCTTTTTAAAGATGAAGTGATTATTTTACGTTTATGTAATATGTTGATTTATTAACTTGGAACATGAAATATGTAAAAGCATCTTCCGATGGTCAAATACAAATACCCAATGTAACCCAATTAATCATATTCCTATGTCAACCAAGTTACCTGAATTCGTTAAGATTAAGTTCCAATTATGGCTACCCCCGCCCGACAGGTATATTCCTATTCTGTAAGGAAATCTATTAAAGGGTTATCTATCCTCAAGGAAGATCGTGGGCTATTAAGTCTAAGGCCTTTAACCTAAAATCTCTTTTCCAAGTTCATTTTAAGTTTACCAGTTCAATTTTATTAATGGCCAGTTAATAAAAAACATTAGGATTAAGGCTCAATAAATAAACATTTATATTACCCAAACTGTAATATAACCCCTTATAAACCTGTGATATTGGATTTCATCACAACCCTAGATAACTAACTTAGTTACGACACATAACTAGGGCTAGTAAAAACTTAAAAATAAAAGACATAAAGTAAAATGTTGAAAATAAAATGCTGGAAAGTAAATAAAGAAAAATACAATAAAATAAAATGCTAGGGCTAGAGGATCTACTTTTATCACTACTATTTTAGATATCTCCCTTAATATAATATATTAACTTGTGTGATATTACCAACCATCCATATAGGCGGTAACCTGATTAAGTCAAATTAAGTCCTACCGACCATAAAAGCGGTATCATTATTTGTCCATAAACCAGCCATATAGGCGGTAATTACCAACCGACCAACCAGGCAGTAGGGGTGGGTGTGGTTCGGTTTGGTTCGGTTTTTGCTAAAAACCGGACCAAACCATATTTTACGGTCCGATTTTTTTACCTCTCAAACCAAACCATTAAATAACAGTTTGGTTCGGATTGAAAATTTTTTAAACCAGCGGTTTACGGATTGGTTCGGTTTACGGATTATTCTACTTAAAAAAATTATCCACTTAAGTGAAGAAAAAAAAACTAGTCTAGCGAACAAATAGTGTGAAGTGCTACGGTGTAAGCTGTGACTCCAGAGAACACATGCACTTAATATAGGATTGACAAATGAGGCACAATTAATTCTTGTATTTTTTAAAAATTACCTCGAATAATGATGCTACCATCATTCTAATTAACAGACAAATCCAACAGCTTACTTTCAAGATTAAACCATAAAACAAAAAATTTAAGAATAAAATTATTAACAAATAAATTTAAGAATAAAAGTATTAACAAAAAAATATATTAACAAAAAAATTAAGAATAAAAGTATTAACATACTAATAAAAAAAACATATAGTAAAATTAAAAGAAAAATATAAATATTTTTAATTATAACGGTTCGGTTCGGTTCGGTTTAACAGGTGTGGTTCGGTTTAACATCTGAACCGAACCGTAAACCGTTTGGGGTGGGCCAATCTGAACCGCAAACCGAATCGTTAGAAAATAAAATCGTAAATTCGGTCCGTTTTGCAGTTTGGTTCGGTTCGGTCGGTTTTTTTGCCCACCCCTACCAGGTGGTATCCATGCTTAGTCAGGTTAAAACCAGTTTATAATTAATTACCAACCGACCAATATAGCGGTATCCTTGTTAAGTCAAATTTTAAATAGTGAATATATTATAATTAAGGGAGATTAATCTAAATAGCAGTAATAAAAGTTTTACCTTTCACCCTAGCAGGGGGAAGTTACCTCATCATAGCTGAATAGTAAAAACTGAAAAAGTAAAGAAAGTAAATTACTATTACAGAACATAAATAAAATTAATTACAAAACTGAAATTTAAAAGAAAACTATATACAAACTCCTTATTTATTCAGAGAATTACAGAGAGGAATGTACATCTGAAACTGAAATTTCGAACTGAATTTATAGGCGTCAGTAGGTGTCGCGCGGAGCGTCGCGACGCGAGTTGATCATCGACAAGTTGTTTTGTTTATTTCTAAATTACCGAATAAGTAAATTCTCCGATTATATATACCATTCTCCATACACACAGCCAACAAAATATTAATCAACTCATTTTTCCCACAATAGTCATAAATGCAGTTGAGAAGAGAGTAATATTTTTGTCTTAAAGTTTTATTAGAATTCTCACCTTTTTGCAGTAATGGAATAATTTTCTGATTTTTATGATTTTTCTGATTTTTTTCTTTCTTTTTTTTTTTATTTATATACAATATCTTCTATCTATGTAGCGAGCTTTTGGTTAGTGACTCCCAAACCAGTTGGCTTTAGGGCACTAGGTGTTAAGACACCCCTACAGACTTAATTACTCAGATTTCCGGTATATATATTTTTGCAACATCCTTGATCCATATAGCGAGCTTTGGGCCAGTGACTCCCAAATCAGTTGGCTTTAGGGAACTAGGTGTTAAAACACCCCTACAGACTTAATAACTCAGATCTTAGATGTTTTTTTTTATCCCATCGCTTTTCATAGATGCTTCCTCCAATTAAACTAGAGCACTGAATATTACAAACTTTTCAATTACAGCTCATGTCCGTATGTTACCATGCACGTTGATAATATCTGTTAACTGAGCATATGAAAATTCATTTTTAGTCAATTTTATGGAGAATTCGCAAATTAAATAATTTAAAATAATTAACTTGTTCTGAAATAGGTTTGAGATACGTCTCAGGAGTGGAAACTCCTTACACAGCTATCTCACACCAATTTCACCCGATTAATCAAATTAAAAAAAAAACACAAAAACACAAAATATTTTTTTGATTTTTGTAAAATTTTTCAATTTTTTTGTATTTTTCGAAAAATTTTGGACTAAAAACAACATACAAACAAGATACTAATCAACTATTCCCCACCCCCAAACCTAAATGAGACATTGTCCCAAATGTCTTAAACAGTATAAGAAGCGTTTAGAAGATAGTACCTGGTTAGCTGAAATTCTATATCTAAATGGGAAATTTAAAGGTTAAGATCCAGATTTATCCGACGCTTCTTACCACGATCATCATCGGACCATTTTATCTTGGAAAGGACAGGGTCAATTTGTGGTTCGAAGGCTAAGATTTGGTCAATTAAACCATGGGCAGTTCTGGCAGTGAAGATGAGTTCTTTTAGAGGTTTTGACACGAACCCATTTCTCTGGGCATCATCAAGAAATACACAAAGAAAATCATAAAATCCATCTGCGTTGAACAATCCAATTGGTTTCTGGTGTATCTGCTTTAGAGTTAAGGGTGCATGCTGTGAATATTGGCGTTTTGGTGGTTGAAGTTCGGTTATAGGCAAAAATGATCTACTGAGGTTATTTCTTAGTATTTCTTTGATTCAAATAATATGCTATTGCATTTGGCAAATCCAGATGACATCAACAATAAAGGCTTGTCGACTAGGGATCATCCCAAAATATTTACCTAGTATCATCAACATGGTATGATCGTTAACAAATCTAGACGACATACTCGTCAATCACTCTCCAAGCCAAGAACTTCCTGACTTAAACAGTATGAGATAAATTGTATGGGCCAAATTTGGGCTAATAGTACTTTCGTCTTTTCACCTCTAGCCCTAAAACATATATACCTCAAATCCCCCATAATAATCCAGACTGATTCGGGCCATAAACCCAACTATTCCTTCGGGCCCAATGTTAAAGACCCAGATAATATTTATACCAAATTGGGCTAGGGATTTTATCGATTTTGTAGTTCCATCATGGTCAACTAGCATTTCTCAACTGAAATTAGTATCTTTTCAGATATTAAATACTCCCCGAACAATTAGCTGATTCACCGAAAGATGAAAGTTTAATATATTAGCTGGACCTACCATCATAAATATGGTCTCTATTCCAACTAACTAACTATTCCCCAGCCTGTAAAAAGGAAGCAGAGTTCATGATTTAGATTCTTTTGAAACTCGAACAATAGAACTTTAAGCTTAATCTCTCTCATCAGAACCCCCCGAAACCTCGGACCATCTATACTTCGACCCACCACCGTCACGATAGCCTACGGGGATCAAAGTAACCTTAGACCTTATTCCACATTCTATCATATTTATCGCTCATTTCCATTACTGACTTGAGCATCGGAGTTCTTACGGCACCCACCATACCGGTGGGTAGACTCTCTACGCTCACTTTACCTTTATTTTGCAAAATCACTAGTGCCCCATCTTTACAAATTCTCGATTATGGACCTCAGGCGAAAACCATTATCTACAATTTGGCGCCCACCGTGAGGCCTTAGCGATTTATAACAAGCAAAGATCTCTCAGTCTATAACCATTTCCGACATAGCTATTCATGGTTTCAAGCAGCGAGCAGACACCAGATCCTGTGGCCACCCAGTTGGCCATTCTTCAAGAACGACTACGAGTTTTAGAGGAGGAAAACTCAGCCATGTGAAGCTCCGATATGAGCCTCCAAAAGTAGTTGGAGCAAATCTCTTCTGCTTCCCAATGACGCGAAGCTCCGGATCGCCCCAGTAATCTTACCACTTGATCCAACCTACTGGAGACATTCAATAATATGGCAAGCGATAATCTGCCATCAGACAACCATCCAATGATTCAAGAAAGAAGTCAACATATCTCCCCAACCGACCAAGCATAGCAAGTCACCACTAACATGCGCTAGGAAATGCAAGAGTTCAAAGAAGCAACTATCTCCAGTCTACCTGGCGTCATACTACCAGTCAAAAAAAGCCGAGCTGACATGATCTCAAATACTAATTTTTCAAGGTCCACCACTTCCATCGAGCTACCACGAAAGTTTAGCCCACCAGATATGAAGTTGTATGATGGGTCCACCGACCCAGACGACCACGTGATCCATTATAAACACAAAATGATGATAACATGGCTAGCTCCACACCAAATGGAAGCTGGTACGTGCAGAGGGTTTGGAGAGACATTAGCAGGTCCAGCCCTCACTTGGTTCATCAACCTACCATATCGGACTATTGGGTCGTATCAATAACTAGCCGACAAGTTTATGGAGCATTTCACTAGCTCTTGTAAAATTGAGAAACCCACAGACAACCTTAATGCAATACAACAACGTAAAAGGGAATCATTGCATGGTTATGTAGCACACTTCAACAAGGAACGAATATCCATTCCGGATCTCCACCAGCCTACTGCAGTTGAAGCCTTCAGAAATGGACTGCTAGCAAACAACGGGCTTTACAAGAAACTAACAAAAGTCTGATGCTACACTATGGATCAAGTGATGGCCCGGGCCCAAATCAAAATCAGATGGGATGAGGATAAAATGAACAAGATGATAGAAAGTTCCTCCAGCATACAAAATGAAAGAACACCAAATCCCCCAAGCGAATCAAAGACTTCACTCGCAGGAACCTATAGCCAACAGACAAGAAAGTCCACCAAAGGAAATACCATCGTCCACTCAATCAAGACTTCGATTGACGACCCTTTCCATATAAGGTCCAAGAGAAGACACCTTACGACATCCTGAGGCTATCGGACTATAACATCACTATTTCCCCGGGAAACTTGGTCCCAGTCCTTAAGAAGATGAGAAATGAAGTAAGAGTGGCAATGGGCTGGGCCCAGGCTTTGATAAGCCCGGCCCCAGCTGGGTAAGAATTTTTTTGACTCGGGCCGGGCTTTATCTAGCCCGATTTTTATTAACTAAAAATTTAAATATATTTTTAATTTATTATATAAATATAAATATAAATAATATTTTTTAAGCATGGGCCCAGGCTTAATGTGCTAGGCTCGGCTCGGGCCCGAGCCAGAGCCAGGCCTCTACTTCACGGGCCCGACTATGGTTTTTTAACCCCCGGGTGGACCGGGCCGGGCTTTTTTGCCATCCTTAAAATGAAGTAAAGTGGCCCCCACGCTCTAGAGACAGTCATACGAGGAAAAAATATAAGTAAATGGAGTGAATTCCACCGAGACTACGACCATACAATAGCTGTTTGTGTGGCCCTAAGGCTAGAAGTTATGGAGCTGTTGAACAACGGACACCTGAAAGATCTACTTACTAAGAAAGACAAAGCTACGATGGCCCGAAGAGACGAAAGAGTTGAACAAGTGGATGGCCCCCAGCCTCTACCACCAATAAATAACATTGTTAATTTTATTTCAGGCGGATCCGAAGTCAGCGGTATCTCCTACTCCGTCGCGAAACGATATATCAGAGTAGCAGCTATAGGGACGCCTCATTCTACAATGTCGATAGAGAGGCATTTCACGGATCAAGCAATCGAATTCAGAGACGACATCTGCTCTAGCTAGATGAATCCCCACCACAATGAGCTAGTAATCTCTTTGCAAGTTGTAAATTTTATAATCAAACTAGTGGTGGTTGATATGGGATCCTCAGCCAACATCATGTTCACCACCGTTCTTGCGGACATGGGAGATGAGTTAGACAAGATCAATATTCAGTGGGGAATAAAAATTTACTTTGGGAGAGATTTCACTCCCAGTATATGCGTGTGGGATCAATAAAATTGCAATATTCTTGGTTTTAGATTGTCCCTTAGCCTAAAACTTAATTGTTGGTCAACCTTGGATTCACGACATGAGGGCTGTCTCATCCACCTATCACCAAGTGTTGAAATTTCCCACCAAATGGGGCATCTAGGTAATCAAATGAGACCAACTCGCCTCGATGAGCTGTTATCAGTCAACTCTAAAGGCGAAACCCCAGTCTGCATAGCAATTACAAGAAGGACCCGTGGAGTCGAACAAGATCAGCCCAACATTGAAGATCTCAACTAGGTCCAAATCCATTCACAATACACAGACCATAAAGTCCAGATTGGAGCTCATCTCGATCCCAAGCTACACGCCAGTGTGATTGACTTCCTTAAAGAGCGACACGACTGCTTCGCTTGGTCTCATGAAGATATAACATGGATAGATCTAGAAATGATCACCCATGAACTACACGTCGATCCAGACTACCCTCCGGTTAGACAGAAGATGAGGAAGTTTGCTCAAGAGAGAAACCAAATCATCGACGAGGAGGTTCAGAGGCTACTATAAATTGGAGCCATAAAAGAAGTCCAATACTCTGAGTGACTTGTGAACGTCGTCATGGTTCAAAAGAAGAATGGGAAGTGGCGAGTCTGCATCGACTTCACAGACTTGAATAAGGTGTGCCCAAAAGATTCATTCCCCCTGCCCCATATTGATTCGATGGTCGACGCTATAGTTGGGCATGAGTTGTTGAGCTTCATGGATGTTTATTCAGGCTACAATCAAATCCACATGCATCCAAACGACCAAGAGAAAACAGCCTTCGTCACTAACAAAGGCATCTTTTGCTACAAGGTGATGCCATTCAAACTCAAGAGCGCTGGAGCCACCTACCAACGCCTCGTCAAAAAAATGTTTTCCCACAGATTAGGAAGACCATGAAAGTCTACATAGACGACATGCTAGTGAAGTCATTACAGGCTGAGCATCACCTAGAGCACTTGAAGCAGATATTCGACATAATGAGGAAATATGGCATGAAGTTGAACCCAACCAAGTGTGCCTTCGGAGTTTCATCCAGGAAGTTTCTTGGCTACTTGGTCAATCGATGAGGTATAGAAGCCAACCATGAGCAAATCAAGTCCATTCTTAACATCTATTTTCCATCCAGCCCAAAAGACGTCATATGACTTGCCGGAAGAATCGCGGATCTAAACAGATTCATTTCCAAGTCTACGGATATGAGTTTTTTGTTCTTCTCCGCCTTCAAGAAAGTAAATAACTTTGAATGGGCCCCAGCCTGCGAGGAGGCTTTGAAATATTTCAAGAAATAATTGACTAGTCCCTCTCTCCTTTTGAAGCCAATTGATAATGGAAGACTTTTTCTCTACCTAGGGGTCTCTGAGCAAGCAGTCAGTGCAGTCTTAATCAAAGAAGAAGAAGAGGAAAAATTCCAGTCTACTATGTGAGCAAAGCTTTACTCAACGCGGATAGCCACTACATTCAGATGGAGAATTTGGTACTCGCCTTGATAACAGCGGCCCGGAAACTATGCCATTATTTCCAAGGACATCCAATCATTGTCTATAATCCTTATCCTCTAAAGAGCATACTATACAAACCTGAGCTCTTGGGAAGACTGACGAAATGGGCAGTGGAACATAGAGAACATGACATTACTTATCAGGCGAGGACCGCGATTAAATCTCAAGCACTGACGAACTTCGTGGCTGACTTCAGTACTAGCCTATAAGCCCCGGCTGAATTAGAGATCCAATGCGTCCAGTCAACGGCTACTTAGAAACTCACAGTCGACGAATCCAGTAATAGATGAGGCTGCGGGTTGGGAATTGCGATTACCACTCCAGAAGGTGACATCTTGCAACAAGTAATAAAATATGGCTTTAAAGTCACCAATGATGAAGCTGAGTATGCGATTCTAATTGCCGGTTTAAGCTTAGCTAGAGAACTTGGAGCCGAGAAGATAGAAGTAAAGACAGACTCCCAACTAATCGTCAACCAACTCCAAGGATCCTATCAAGCACGAGGCTCGCAAATGGTCTCCTATTTGCAAAAAGATAAAAGAACATCAGTCGAAATTTGAGGAACTAACTATCTCATAAGTCCCCAGAGTAGAGAATACTCATGCGGGTTGGTTCGAAAATACAAGGGGACAAACCCCAATCTATTCATGTGGTATATTTACCATCGCATGGCCCATGCGCCGGTGCGTCACCAAGATGCCATCACTAGAAGATGTGTGTCGTTGTCCCGAGTCCAATGGTGGTGGTCATTCGCCCAATGGAGCTCCGGTTTGCCGAGAAATCACCAAAAACAGTTGGAATCTTCAAGCTTCTCTTTCGCCGAAAAATGACCACCACCGGAGACACCACCACCACCAAAATGCTCCTCACAGACTGCTCTATCTTTTCCTTTAGCGCTGATCGTTGGAAAATTACCACCATCGCCAGATCTCTCTCTCTCAATAGGCGCATGTGGAAGAAGAAGAAAAAAAATAAAGAAATGAAATGGCATCTCACGTTTTTAAGGAGAGAGAAAAGAATAAAATCTTTAAAAAGGGGATGGAAAATTTCAATCAAATCCCTGTAATTTGGGTCAAACAAAATTTGATGCAAACTTATGAAAATTTCTCATTCAACCCCTAAAGTCAAAATTTCAAAATTTTGACCAAAGACTTTTAGGGGAAAAGACAATAATAACCTTACTAAAATTTAGGGTTATTACATCATTCCCTCCTTAAAAGAATTTCGTCCATAAATTCAAAACACACAAAAGGATCTTAGTACAACATCATGTACGGAGGTCAAAAAGATAAGAGTGTCTCAAACACTTCATCAATAAGCCTAAAAGCATGATGTCATATAAGGTCATGTCAGACAAATGGACTCACTAACAAAGTATTGCCAGCTTTGGGCCTCACAATAAGGATGGATCCCAAGTCCAAACCCTACACCCTCACGACTTTGCTCGTGGTACTATTGGTTCCTGACCCAAGAATAAAAATGGATTGAGAAGCTGAAACTGAAAAACGTATGCACAAAGTTGCAATAAGACTGAAATTCCAAAACATGACAGTAAGCTGGACAGATAATGAAAATTCAAACATCACAACGTAAACGTGAAAAATCAAAAAACATGTCAAGACTTCAAACATGTAAACATAATATAAAAAAAATAACATGATCCGAAAATATGTAAACATGGCCTCAAAAGACATGAGTCGTTTCAATCGTTAAGCGAAATCTGACTTAAAATGACTTAATGTCAAATGAAGGCATATAAACACCTGTAAACTGTAAATATGAAAATATGATTACAAACGGTAAGACAGAACACAACTGAAATAGAACCACGTAGCAAAAAGTAAACAAGAATTTGAATGCGAATGAGTCTATGGGGGTGATCAATGCCAATGAGGCATCGCGAAAGGCATAAAAGACGTCAAATAAAATCATGGAAATGTGATACATAATTTGGAATCATAAATTGTATACATGAAATTACAAAGAATGTCAACCGAAAACTAAAATCATGACACATGAAATGCGAAAGCTGAAAGCATGTAAACATGACGCATAAAAGACGTCAATAAGCTGAGAATCATGAAAACATGACTGGAAAGCTGTAAAATAGAATTTGAGCGAAAATTAAACTACGTAGTAAAAATGCAAACATGATCTTGAAATCATGGTCAAAAATTAAAACTGAAAATGAGAACGTGCACTTGAAAACATAGAATGAGCTAGCACATTAACCATAATCTGATACGTACTGGCTTATGCATACAAGCTCGTAAATTGTTCATTACCTATTTTGGAATAGGTGTGGAATGAATGTCATAAGAACATAATCATAATCAATATGTCTAATCATGGGAACATGCCATTGAAAACGAAATTCATAAACATGTGGCACGTAATCGTAAGCTAAAAATACAATATGAAAACATAACTAAAAACATGAGTTGGGACTTGAACTAAAAACATAAACCAAACATGTAAATTGATAACGTAAACTAATACGTCAACTAAAGCATAAACAAAAATAATTTGAAAATATAAAACACAAGAATATGGGAAACATCCATTCACCGACCTCTTAAAACCTAACGAGTTCTCAACTAGGCTCACAACCCTTCCCAGAACGCCACAGATTGCTCTGCGGGATCCAAAATTGAACGAAGAAAACATCAGAAAATTTCAACGAACCAAACTTGACATTGACCAACAGTCAAAACCCTATATTTCAAAAGATGTAACTTCAATAATTATGCAGCAACCTCTTACCCGAAAAGTAAGAAAATAACCTTTTAGTTAGCCCAGAGTGGCCCAACTCTGAAGCTCTGGTTCTACAAGGTTCCAATCCTACGTTGACATCAAGGTAGTGCTATCATAATCTCTTCGCAGACTCTTACAACTGACTATGTATTATATTACCATACTTTCACTATAAGATGATGTATATGGACCAAAACATTGAAAACACAAAATCAAAACTCAAAATATTTTCTTGAAATGTGTCACATCCCAAAGAAAGTAAAGCTGGCGCTCCGATACCAAAAATATTATCACGACCCAAAACCAAGGCCAATGACAATGGGGTAAATAAATAAAGTAAAATTATAACAAAACAAGTCAAATGGTAAAAAAAGTCTGTAGAAAACGGTCAAAATATCAAAACATGACTTGGTCAAAAGGGAACAAATGTAAAATTTTAAAACATGCCCGGGGACTTTAAAACAAAAGAAAATATAAATCATACGGAAAATATTCAAAAATATTCTCACAGCTTAAATATGAACATCTGTCGTAAAATAGATAATTAAAATTTAAATAATGGTCCGACTATACAATGCATCACTTAAACAACTACACAGTCTGATTATCTCAAATACAAGTCAATTACCTTCATGAATGCACTAGCACCTTCGAAACGAAGAAAACTATTCAACATGATCTAAACACTCTCGAGGAGTCAAACCCACTCAACGCTCTCCGAGGCTCCAAAACCAAGAACGCACTCACAAGCTTCGAAGCTCCATGGTCTAATATGAAATGTTAAATTTGAGGGGTGAGTGAAACCATGTGCTCAGTTGGGATTAATGTACTCACCTTAATTGGTTTTACCAAAATCTTGCATGGTCAGTAAAATATATAGATATATATGTCCAATAAAACAATAACGAGGATGCGAGTCAAGAAATTACTATAATTTATACATTTATCAATATAAATAATAAATACATCATCGACAACATAAATCATTTAAATAAAAATGTGCGAGTGAATTGCCACACGGACCGCATAACAAGACTACCAACACTCGAGCTGTAAATAAATAATGTGCCACATGGGGTCACATAATCGGTCACCTCAAACAAGAGTCGTGAATAATCAATGTGCCACAACGGGGCCACATAATAAACATGATCATATGTGATGAAGGGCTCCTCATAATCAAATGCCACAATGGGGAAATCATAAATAAATCATGCGTAGGTTCATGACTCTCACATAGAGACGCGTCATCACCGTCTAAATAGTACCACTCGGGGCCGCATAACAGTTGTCGCAACTGGTAAGCTGGGGTCTATAAGGTGGGCCAAAAAGAGGGTCCACACAAGTAAATTCCACAATGAGGTAATATGATAACCAAGATTTGCGCCACAACGAGGCTCCACATATACCAATTTTAATATATCCAATGTTTTAATATTTTTAGTCGATCCAAGTATGATCCAAGTTACATTTACACGACCATGCATATATTTATCAAAATAAAATAATAAAACTCATTATGGTGGCGTCGTGCCACCCAAAGCGCCATTTCACATTTTCATAAAGCATTGCTAATATTAAGATACATTTCACATTATTTTCATATGTATAAAATAATAATATATAGATAAATAATTTTAAAACCATAATTAAGATGAGTATCGAATCCCTTCCTCAACCCCATGCTCGAAGCGTGAAACCGATCTTGCAACGATGCTCAACGCGCTCGGACAATTATGTTGGTCTAACAGCTACCAAACCCTCTTCGGGATCACCCGACATGCTCTACGAGGCACATGGGTCCGGGTGACCAGTGGCCGCCAAAAGATCACCCAAACACGACATCTCGAAATAGCATAAAAGTGTATAACCAATGCATCGGGGACGTCAAGATCAGCAAGTTGTGTTACTCACGATGCCGCGTGGCCTTTACATATTACCACACGAGCCGGCGTATGGGGCCCGCGTGCCAGTACGTCATCAAGCTTCCATCACTTGAAGATGTGCGCCGTCGTTCTGAGTCTAATGGTGGTGGTCACTCACACAACAGAGCTCCGATTTGTCGAGAAATCACCAAAAATTGCATGAATCTTCAAGCCACAATCTCACCGGAAAACAACCACCTCCAGCGACACCACCACCACTAAAATACTCCCCACGACCTGCTCTCAATTTCCCCTAGCTCTGATTGTCGGAAAATGGCCACCATCGCTGGAACTCTCTCTCTCAATAGGCGTACGTGGAAGAATAATAAAAAAAAGAAAGAAATGAAATGACATCTCACATTTTTAAGGAAAGCGAAGAGAAGAAAATCTTTATAATGAGGCTGGAAAATTTCATTCAAATCCTTACAATTTGGGTCAAATAAAATTTGATGCAAACTTATGAAAATTTCTCATTCAACCCATATTGTCAAAAATTCAAAATTTTGACCAAAGACTTATTAAAATTTAGGGTTATTACATGCCTCCACCAAATGTCTGTGGTTTTACAGACGACTCATAAGTGCTAACTGTGTCCTATTATTGTGCATTATCTGCTATATGTTCTAGGTAATCTAGTGCATCTTCGAGACTTTTGTCCTTAAATTCACAATTACACATCATTTCCGCTACTTATCTATTTTGGGGTGTTAAACCCTCGTAGAAGTAGGAAACCAGTCTCCATATTTCAAACCCGTGATGTGGATAAATATTTAACATTTCTTTAAATCTCTCTCGATATTGGTAAAAAGTTTCCCTCGACTCTTGTGTGAAAGTTATGATTCTCTTCTTGAAGAAGTTTGTCCCGTGAAGGGGGAATAATTTTTCTAGAAATTGCTCCTGTAAATCATCCCATGTTCTAATGAATCGTGACCTAAGGTTCTGCAGGCAAATTTTAGCTTTATCTTAGAAAGAAAATGGGAAAAACTTGAGTCGAATTATATTCAAGCTGTAATTTTGGTCTGTGCAAGTATTACATACCTCTTCGAATTCCCTTAAGTGATGATAATGATTTTCTGATTCTAGACCGTGAAATGTGGGTAAAAGTTGGATGACACCTAGTTTGAAATTGAAACGTGATGCATCTGAGGGGAAATCAATACAAAATGGTAATCCTATCCTAGTGGTTATTCATGAATTCTCTGAGTGTCATAGGATGATTAAGATTTCCATGTTGAGACTCATGTTCTACTTGATCAATTGGATTTTCATCTCGGTTATGTGGGTTTTCATCCTGGTTATCAGTCATTTTAACTGACGGTGAAGGTGATGTAGACTCTCTATTTAATCTACCACTAGATGATCAAGACCAATGTCTCATGCAACCTAAATGCAGACTATATGCTAAAATTTAAATATGCAAATGCTATACTTACAAAAATAAGAAATATTAAACAAGTGAAAAAAGTTGAAATAAATGACAAAAGAATAAAAAAAATAATGCAGTGATTAGATCCTAAAAATGTCATCTGATTCTTGTCAATTCAGATCTCAATTGAATATATCATTCAGCTGTCTAAATTTCTCGAATTAGGTTATAACAAAAAATTATGGAAGAATCTCTAAATGAGGATGGCTCAAGAAATTTTTTGGCAAAATACAAACACCATTTTAAATGAGTTTTCTATCTCTTATAACCTTGAAGAATCAAGTACAAAGTTTTTCTGTATGTAGGATGTCTGGGTTCTGAATTCATTTATGATCAATCAGAACATCTTAAATCTACACAACTGCTAAGAATAAGAAAAAAATGAGATGCAGAAAATACAAAAATAAAATAAAGAAAAAAATTATTATTCTATCTACTAAATTATGTTCCCCGGGAATGGCGTAAAAAACTTGACACACTCACAAAGTGGTTCCTTACTCCCAAGTATAATATTGTCGAAGTAATAAAATAAACCGATAAGTCCGGGGTCAATCCACAGATAATAGATTTAGTAAAATAAAATAATAATTTAAGTGAAAATAAAAAGAATGAATCAATTTAAGTGAAGGGCAATTTTTGAATTGGAATGCAATAATAAATTAAAATGTTGGAGCTAGGAGATACACTCTTAATATTTCAAATATAATAAATCTTACTTCTTATAATATACAAATTGTCATTATGACCAAGTAAATTTACTTCAGAAATTAATTATGCAAAAACATATAAAACCAGCCATAAAGGCGGTGATAATATTTATCTATGACAAGTTCAGTTTGGTACTAAATTATACCAAATATATAAACCAGCCATAAAGTCGGTAACAAAGTTTGTCAATAATTATTCCAGATTTAAATTACTCTATTATATAATATGGGGTAAAATATTAACTGTGGCAACCAAGATGAGATTGTCTACAACGAATCAAGACACCAGCAAATATAAGAGTATATTAACTATTAGTTTTCATATTACAAATCAAATATTATAATATAAGTAATATTAATCCATTTTTTTATATTAAGAGTTTCACCATTTACCCCAACAAGATGGAATTAGCTACTCATGCTTTGAATAAAAACACACATAATTTTATTACTGAAAGAAAATGAAATTACAACAAAGATTGAAAAATAAAAACAAACAGGAGCTGAAACTCCCCAAATTTTCAAAGAGAAAACTATAGAGCAAACTGAAGAATGGGGTGTTGAGCATCATCTATTTATAGAGGATGTCTACCACCTCTGTAAATTATTTGCTTGCATACATTTTGTTTTCATTCATTTTGTATGCATGCATTTTGTTTATTTGCTTTGTCATTGCATGTAAATTATTTGCATGCATTGACAAATTATCCAACTTTCCACCGAAAGGTGGAGGCAATTTATTTATTTATTATTTTTGTTTTCTAATAATTAAAATTATATGAAACATTTTTTGGCTCTTTCATCAATTTCGACCTTGAAAACCTCAGAACTAGAAAATATTGTAAAGAGCAAAGTTGTAGATATTTGAATGTTCTTTCATCTGGAACTAGAATCGCCTCAATCCGATATCGAAGTAAAAATTTATGGCCAAAATATGAAAATTATGCAAAGTTGGAATTTCTGAAATTATACATTGTTAGAACGCCCTTTCAAGTTTCTGACCTCCAAAATCCAAATGTGACTTCCATTTTTCTAGTTATGCATCCAAAGTATTATTTCGCATACATAAGGAATAAAAATCATAATAAAAATATATAAAACATAAATTTAGTTATTATTTCTGCTAAATTAATGAGATTAATGAAACTACAAGTGTAAAATAATTACTTTCTCTTTATAAAATTTACATTTTTTAGTGTTTATCGTGATCAATATTAAGTTGTTGATAAACCAAAAATGGAAGCAAATTGACACTAGCTCCAAGATCAAGTAATGCATGTTCAATTTTATGATTTCAAATTATACAAGAAATAGTAGGACAATCAGAGTCTTTGTATTTTAATGCATTATCGGTTGAGAGAATGAAACTTACGTGATCAGTTAGAAAAGCTTTATTTCTTACATGATGTTTTCTTTTAACGGTGCACAAGTCTTTCAGAAATTTGGTATAAGATGGTACTTGTTTGATGACATCTAACAAAGAAATAATGACCTTCACCTGATTGAATATTTCATATATTTATGGGGAATGGTTCAATTTCTTTGTTTTCAATGCTTTAGGAAATGAAGGTGCATGTGAAAAATCATTATTCTCAATGATAGGTGTTGGCTCATCAACCCTTCGTTATCTTCCGAAGCTGACTCATTTTCAACTTCACAATGTTCAAGAATGGGTCTTTGGATGACCTTACCATTGCAAATAGTAATAACAGATTTATATTTGGTATACATGTTGACTACCAGAACTACCCTTGTGAGGGTTTGGATGACTCTTGGGATTTGATTATGGTTGTGCAGGAAACTTTCATTTCTCATGAATGGTTAATGCATATGTGATTTTGGAAAATGTATCTTTCAGCTCACTCAATGTTTGAACGTTTTGGTTATTGATGGCTTCCTGTTTATCAAAGAATGCATGCAATGTATTTTCAAGGGTTTTCCTAGGTGGTGGGATATATGGTGTATAATTATGAGAATTTTGGAAATTCTGGTGTAACTTAGGGAGGTTGTTGCGATGGTTGTGCTTGGTTAACATTCCTCCAATTGAAGTTTTGATGGTTTCTCCAATCAGATCTATAGGTTTGGGAGTATGGGTTTGGATTTGGTCTCTTGAAGGTATTGATGAAATTGACTTGGTCATGGAGACATTCTTGCAAAGCTGGAAAGCTTGGGTAAATTTATATGACATGTTCATTTGAATTACATATATGACATATAACTTCTTGAATTGACTTGACATGATCACTCCTACTCATTTATAATACCTCAACTTTTTTAGTTAGAGATGCATATTTAGTAGAAAGATCATGGTCTTCCCTAAGGTTAAACATGTCTTTATCAGATGACTGTGGTTTTACAGAGGACTCATAAGTGCAAGCTGTGTCATGTGTCCCATTGTTGTGCATTCCTTACTATGTATTATAGGTAATCTAATGCATCTTTGGGACTTTTGTCCATAAATTCACAATTATACATCATTTTCATTACTTGTCTACTTCGGGGTGTTAAACCCTCGTTGAAGTAGAAAACCAGCCTCCATATTTCAAACACGTGATAGGAACAAACATTTAACATTTATTTAAATTTCTCCAAACATTGGTAAAGTATTTTCCTCGTCTCTTGTGTGAAAGTTGTGATTCTCCTCTTAAATGAGTAAATTGCTCTTACAACTCATCCCATGTTCTGATGGATCCTTACTTAAGGTTCTTGTAGCCAAATTTTAGCTTCATCCTTTAAATAAAGAAAAAAATACTTGAGTTCGAATTATATTCATACTGCATTTTTAATCTGTGCAAGTATTAGATACCTCTTCGAATTCTCTTAAGTACTGATAAGAGTTTTCTGATTCTAGACGTGGAATGTGGGTAAAAATTGGATGACACCCAGTTTGAAATTGAAACGTGATGTATCTGGGGGAAAATAATACAAGATGGTGATCATATCCAAGTGGAATTCATGAATTCTCTTAATTGTCGAAGGATGATTAAGATTGTCATGCTAAGACTCATATTCTACCTGATCAATTGAATTTTTATCTCGTCCAAATGGGTTTTCATTTTGGTTATCGGCTATTTTAACTAACTGTGAAGGTGTTTGTGACTCTCTATTTTATCTACCAGTAGATGATCGAGACCAATGTCTCATGCAATCTAAAAGTAGACTATATGCTAAAATTTAAATATGTAAATGCAATACTTACAAAAAACAAAATAAGTGAAAAAAATTAAAAATAAATGATAAAGGAAAAAAATACAAATGTAGTGATTAGATCCTAAAAACGTCATCTGATTCTTGTCAATTCAGATCTCAATTGAATTCCTCGTTCAGCTGCCTCAATTTCTCGAATTAGTTTCTCACAAAAAATTATGGAAGAATTTTTAGATGGAAATGGTTCAAGAAACTCTTTGGCAAAGTGCAAGCTCTATTAATTGAGTTTTCTGTCTCATGTAACCTTGAAGAACAAGTACAATATTTGTCTATATGTGGGACGTCTGAGTTTGGAATTTATTTAGGATCAATCAGTAGACCCGGCCGGCGGTTCGGTTCCGGTTCGGAACCAAACCGAACCGGCCGGTTTCCGGTTCCACAAGTGTGGAACCGGAACCGAACCGGTTAAATCCGGTTCGGTTTCGATTCCACACTTAAGTGGAACCAGAACCTTGAACCGACCCAGAACCGACCAGTTCACGTAGTTCCATTACAATTTTTTTTTTTAATTTTGAAAATTATTTAGAATAAATGAGATTAATTTTATAAATAAAAAAAATTATTACATTGAAGAGCTTGAGCTTAAATTTTTAAAAATTTAAGTTGCCTACGTATCCTCCAAGGGTGAGAGGAATCAAAGCTCACGTAGTTCCATTATAATTTTAAGACATATCTCCTTTGTAAAATGTAAATTACAATTTTACAATTATCAATCATCATTATCAGTTGATCCTTCGGCTCCGGTTCCGCTTGCACTTGTTGTTGCACTTGCAGATGCATTATCGAAAAAATCTTCAAAATCATCGGGGGCATCTTCTTGTTGTCTCAGATCAGCTCGAGTCCAATCATCCACATAAGCTGTTGCTTCTAGAGTGCTTGGATGCAATGAAGATCGGACTCGAGCTGCCAATATATTACCTCCCAAGCTGAAGGCTTGCTGAACCGCAACGGTAGAAATAGGTGCTACCAATATCTCTTTAGCAATAATTGATAAAACATGATATATATTTTGATGTCGGTTCCACCATTCAAGGATTTTAAAATTTTTACTGCATAAACTTTCATTAGAAAACTCAAAATTTGTAGATAAATAATTATCTAATTCAGGGTTATTAGTTGTCGTATCCCTAGCTTTTTTATTTCGTTGCAATAACCAACGATCCCCTACGCTAAGTCTTGTTTGAATTACCGGTTCGCTACTACTAGATTCACCTAATGTTCCTAAGTTATATCTTACAATATAATCATTAAATAAAACAATTAAATCATTTCTTGATTTCGTTATTAATCTTGTAATATCAATTTCATCTAATATTCCTAAATAACCATAATAAGCATGTAAATCACCATTCAAACCTTCTAATTTAATCAAAAACAGCAGCAATAAGATAAAGTAAAGGAATTTCTCTAAAATAATTCAACCATTTTACCTTCATAACAGTAACGGCTTCTAACAAAACAATATCATTAGGATCGCTACTGTCAACATGCTCATCAAGAGTGCCAACAATATTTAAACTCTCAAGAAGAAATAAATGTGTTGTAGGATAATAAACACCGCTAAAAACTAAAGTAGCATCATTAAAAACTCTTAAAATATCTAAATTTTTTTTCACAAATATCCCATTGACTAGGATAAAGTGTGATATTTTGAACATGTTGAGAAAAAAAACTACATAATGCATCTTTGTATTGAAATGCTTGACATAAAAGAAAATAAGTTGAATTCCAATGTGTTGGAACATCTCTTGAAAATTTAATCGGTTTAATACCATTTATTTTACAAAACTTCGTCCATTCTCTCCTAACTTGAGAATATAACCAAATACAGTTAAGTGTCGTTTTAATTGGATCAAGGAAAGGTGATAATAATTTTAGACCGTCTTGCACACATAAGTTAAGGACATGACATGTACAACGAATATGAAAAACCGACCCCCTAAATTTGGTTGACATATTCTTTTAAATCATTGATGGATGCAGTATTTGCAGATGCATTATCAAATCCAATTGTTAAAATTTTTTCTCCTAAACCATATTCATCAAAAATTACCTTCATCATTCTATAAATATTATGTGCAGTATGTTGGTCATCAAAAACTCTAAATGCAATAAGTCGTTTTTGCATGGTAAATGATGCATCAATCCAATGACAAGTCACACCCATGTATGAGTGTGTTTGCCAATGGTCACTCCAAATATCAGAACATATAAAAATACGACCTTTCATCTCTTTAAATATTTCATTTAAAATAATTTTACCATCTTTATATAATTTGAAAATATGACGTTTTGTTGTGTTTCGAGTCATTCTACATGCAGAAGGGTTTAAAGCATTACGCACGTAATTAGTAAAATGAAGTTTTTCACCAAAGCTTAAAGAAAGATGTGCCATACAAGTTAATTTCGCAAATTCTTCTCTATTTTTTGCATCAGAATATTTAAATGAATCTAAAGCACTCGTACCTCTACTAGATGATGCGTACCTGACCATTTGAGTTTGCGTCGTATCAATTCCAAGTTCAATCGGATGATGTCTTTCCAGGTGCTTGATCATATTACCATATCCACTAGAAAATTTTTAGATAACCCCACAATAGTTGCAAATTGCTCGTTGTGTATTATCTTCTAGGCGTTCCAAACGAAAATGAATTTTGAAAACATATGAGGAACGAGCCTTAATTTCTCTTCTCCGTGATTCTGCACCGACATTAGGGCCGCTCTTTTGGGTTGGCATATTTGACATTATGTTCTCAGATGAGCTTGCCATTTTTCGTTTGAGAAATTAGGAAGAAAAATAAGAAAATTGACTAATTACGAATGATAATAACTAATTGAATTGAGATTGAGAATAAGATTATAAGAGAATTGTATTGAAGTGAGATTGAGAATAAGAGAATTATAGAAAATGAGAGAGTTGAGAATTTGGTGTGTTGAAATAATGAAAAAAATAAATCCTATTTATAGAGTTTTAGAATTTTTTTGATACCAAAAATGCCCCTAAATATAACCATTTTATTACCGTTATTAGGGATATATTAGTAATTTATATTTTAATTTATAATTTTTAAAAATTTTTTTTTCTTATTTGGGCAGGGAGCCAACGGCTACTAGCCGTTGGGGAAGGGGCATTTTTGGAACCGTTGGTTCCAACCGGAACCGAACCGTCGAACCGTTAGAACCGTACGGTTCCACCGGTTCCGACCGGTTTGAGTTGGGGTCGAACCCCAACTGAACCGGTCGCCAACGGTTCCGGTTCCAGAACCGATTGGAACCGGAACCTTCCGGTTCCAACCGGTTCGGTTCCGGTTCGGAACCGGAACCGTGGTCGGGTCTATCAATCAGTACATCTTGGATCTACACAAATACAAAGAGAAAATTGAGATGCAGAAAATATAAAAAAATATAAAAAATCAAAACTCAAAAGAAAAAATAATGATGTTAAATTATTATTTTATCCATAAAATTATATTCTTTGACAACGGCGCCAAAAACTTGACACACTCACAAAGTGATTCTTTACTCTCAAGTATAATATTGTCAAAGTAATAAAATAATCGATAAGTCCATGGTCGATCCACATGGAATAGATTTAGTAAAATAAAATAACAATTCGAGTAACAAATTAAAAAGGCTGAATTGATTGAAATGATAGAAGCAAATTGACACTAGCTTCAAGATCAAACAAAACATGTTCAATTTTTTGATTTCCAATAATACATGAAATAGTTGGACAACCAGAGTCTTTGTATTTTAATGCATTATTGGTTGAGAGAATGGAACTTACCTGTACAGCTAGAAAAGCTTTATTTCTTACCTGATGTTTTCTTTTAACGATGCAAAAGTCTTTCGGAAATTTGACATAAGATGATATCTGTTGAATGACATCTAACAAAGGAAAACTGACATTTACCTGTTTGAATATTTCATATATCTCTAGGGAATTATTCAATTTCTTTGTTTTTAATGGCGGGGGAAATGGAGGTGCATGAGAGAAATTATTATCATTAGCGACAGATAATGGTTCATCAACATCTTCCTTACCATCTAAACCTGATTTATTTGCAGTTTTGCGAGGTTCAAGAATAGGTTTGTGGATCATCTTACCACTATGAAGAATAATAACAGATTTGACATGGTCTATATGTTAACTACCAGATTTACCCTCGTAAGGGTTTTGATAACTCTTACGGTTTGGCTGTGGTTGTGCAGTAAACTTTCCTTTCTCACTAATGGTCAAAGCAAATGTGTTTTTGGAGAAAGTATCTTTCAGATCAATCAATGTTTGCACATTTTGATTATTGATGGCTTCTTGTTTCTCAATGAATGCATGCAAGGTATCCTCAAGGATTTTCCTAGGTGATGGGACATATGGTGCATAATTCTGGAAATTTCAGAAATTCTGGTGTACTTGGGGAGGTTATTGCGATGGTTATGCTTGGTTATCATTCCTCCAATGGAAGTTTGGATGGTTTCTCCAACCAGAATTGTAGGTTTGGGAGTATGGATTTGGATTTGGTCTATTAAAAGTATTTATGGAATTGACTTGGTCATGAAGACATTCTTGCAGGGCTGGCAAGGTATGGCAAACTTGTGTGACATGTTCATTTGAATTACAGATTTTACAAGTGACTTCTTAAACTGACTTGACATGATCATTCTTTCTTATTTCTAATGCCTCAACTTTTTTAACTAGAGATGCATAGTTAACAGAAAGGTCATGGTCTTCCCTAAGGTTAAACATACCTCTACCAGATGATTGTGGTTATACAGACGACTCATAAGTGCCAACTGTGTCCCATTGTTGTGCATTCTCTGCTACTTGTTCTAGGTAATCTAGTGCATCTTCGGGATTTTTGTCCATAAATTCACCATTACACATCATTTTCACTAATTGTCTACCTTGGGGTGTTAAACCCTCGAAGAAATAAGCAACCAGCCTCCATGTTTCAAACCCGTGATGTGGATAATTATTCAACATCTCTTTAAACCTCTCTCAATATTGGTAAAATGTTTCCCCCGACTCTTGTGTGAAGGTTGTGATTCTCCTCTTAAAGAATTTTGTCTTGTGAGAGGGAAATAATATTTTTAGAAACTGTTCTGGTAAATCATCCCATGTTCGGATGGATCCTGACCTAAGGTTCTGCAGCCAAATTTTAGCTTTATCATTTAAAGAAAAGGGAAACAACTTTAATCTAATTTGGTCTTCCAAGGGTTACATACCTCTTCAAATTCCCTTAAGTGCTGATAAAGAGTTTATGATTCTAGACCGTGGAATGTGGGTAAATATTGGATGACACCTGTCTTAAAATTGAAATGTGCTGCATCTGAGGGAAAAACAATGCAAGATGGTGATCCTGTCCTAGCGAGATTCATGAATTGTTTGAGTGTCATAGGATGATTAAGATAGCCATGCTGAGACTCATTTTCTTCCTGATCAACCGAGTTTTCAACTTGGGTAGGTGGATTTTCATTTTGGTTCTCGACTATTTTGACAGATGATGAAGGTGATGAAGACTCTCTATTTAATTTACTGCTAGATGATCGAGATCAATGTTTCATGCAACATAAATTCAAACTATATGCTAAAAATCTAAAAAAAAAAATACAAATACAATACTTACAAAAAGAAAATAATAAAAAAGTGGGAAAAATAAAAATAAAATTAAAGTTGACAAAAAGAAAAAAATAAAGAAAATACAAATGTAGTGATTTAGATCTAAAAATATCCTATGATTCTTGTCAATTCAGATCTCAATTGAATTTGTCGTTCAACTGTCTCAATCTCTCGAATTAGGTTCTCACAAAAAATTATGGAAGAATATCTAGATGGGGATGGTTCAAGAATTCTTTGACAAAATACAAGCTCTATTTTCATTGATTTTTCTGTCTCCTGTAACCTTGAAGAATTAAAAATAGAGTTTGTCTATATGTGGGATGTCTGGGTTCATGATTCATTTTAGGATCAATTAGGACACTTTGGATCTACATAAATGTAAGATCCCCGATCTGAGAGATGTTACCAGCATGGAATAGGCCGTACTATTCCACTGAGCCTCTGACTACTGACTTCTTCTATTCTTATCTCACATAAAAACTCATGCAATGGACCATTGCTCAACTCATCACTTATGAACGTATAATACTTTTCATACAACATACTATGTTTTAATATATAATACAACTCTGACAATGATTATTATCGTGAAATGTATAAGAAACCCTTACTAAACAAGATATATGTTACATGTCACTTCCTGACTCTAACTGAACTGGACTTTGCTTCTAACTTGACCTGGTGGACTTCATACCCTAATGACTGCTATCAGTATCCATCCTTCTAAGCTCGTCCTCCAAGAACCTGCAAAACAAACCACTGGGAGTGGGGGAGGGTTAGATCATTTGAATGATCTAAGTGAATGGACAATTTATAAATAAATACTAAGACATTTTTGAAAATACATAGTTTTGAAATTCAACTTTTCTTAAATTCATCATTTTTTTTTTCTGAAAATCTATTTATAACCTGAAAACAACTCTTTCTTTCTGAAAAACTTTTCTAAAGTCTACTTTTCTGGAAATCTCTTTTAAACTGCTTTCTCTGAAAACTTTATTTCTAGAAAAACTTTCTCAGGAATTTTTCTAAAAACTATATATGAAAAACTGTTTCTAAAAACTGGTTTCTATTTTTGAAGTCCTGATGTATGGAGGTTGTAGGAACTGCATTTTTGCACATAAGTCCCTATGATGAGTCTCATTTGGAGACACTACCTTTTAAGTCACGGAAGTCACGAGAAACGGACGTCGGAAGGGGAAATTTAGAATAAACAAGGTTCACTATTTTCGTTCGTGCTGCGTTCGTTAATTCATTCGAACTCCAAACAGATTGCGGGCGTTCGTGCCGCGTTCGAGGAGGCGTTCGAACGGTGTCGGTAATTATGGTTTTGCTGCTAACCTCACATTAAGCCCGATTCGCCCAAGCCTTGGCCCACACGCCCAAGCCCACTTAAAACACATATTTAACACATGGTGAAATCAAAACAAATCTAAAAATCACATACCAAATTAAAAAGATGTCATGCCTAATTAAAATCAATCAACCAATTATATTCCCAATCAAATATATTTATTCCTAACTTAAAATATTGTATTCCTAAACCAAGCCAATCAAATATTCAACCTTCATAATCTAAACCAAATCAAATCCCTTGCTTTCCTTGTCCAACACCAAATCAAATCCTCCATTTAATGCCAAATCCTTTCCTTGTGAGACAAGGTGAAGCCCTAGCCATTCTCTATATAAACAACACCTCTCCAAGGCATTCCCCCCTAGTGCATGCCCATTACAAGAAAAGAAGCAAAAAATTTCCAACCCTTTTCCCCTAGCTCATTCACGCAAGAAACACCCAAGCTTATGGACACAACTCTCCCTCACTCTCAATAACCAAAGATCACAAACCAAAGAACCCTCATTTCATTGACCAAAATACATCCCGAACAGCCCCTTTACCTCATCAAAACATCCCCCGAACCACACCATAACATCACCGAAAATCACACCCAAAATAGTAGCCAAAACATCCCAAAAACAGTAACTAAAATACAGCAGCAAAACAGTAGCAGCGGCAGCGAATTGGAGTCAAAACAGCAGCAAAAGACGGAGAACGATGACCCAAAACATTAAGACAACGAACGAGAGCAGTGAACCAGTGAACCGGAAGAGTTGCGGAGCATCCACCCTTCCGACGACCGTACACCGTACTACCGAGAGACGACATAAAAGGTTAGACCTGAGGGCACCTTGTATTTATTATCTTTCATTTGTCTTTTATTTATTATCGCATGAGATTCGTTTGTGGATGCATGTTGTGGGGAATCTACAACGGGAAATCCATTTGACAGTCTGTCACACACCATAGCTCATTGGCACGTACCTTAGTGTATAAAAAGGGGTGCGCTTAATTGGTTGCTCGAACCCTTGAGTGGGGAGACCTAGTTGTGGGCCATCATTCGCCGGTGGGAGCCTTTGTATATACTCTTGCTAACCCACCCATAGACCGGGTTGGCTAAAGTAACAATTATTTCTTGAGTATGTGCTTGTGGACTATCCTCATTTGGATGTAGTTGGACTATTGTCAGAAATACGGACTTGCTGGGCTATTTAAACTGGGGCGAGTTCGTACCTTATGACTATTAGGCCCAAAGCTTCTGAAATGTTGATGGGCCATTTTATAGAAATTGTTACTCTATGTTTACATTATCTTTCTTTTATACTTGTGTTTGGGAACATCATTGTTTGGATCCATTTGGACCATTTGTCATGGGATATGGGCTTGTTGGGCCATTTAACCCGGGACGAGAACGTATCTTATGATGATTGGGCCAAAGGCTTCTAAATATTGATGGGCCACCTTGTGCTTGTGTTCAGAACATTACCATTTGGATTTAGTTGGACTCCTTGCCATGAGACGTGAACTCGTTGGGCCATTTAAACTGGGACGGGTTCACTCATATGACAGTTAGCCCAGAAGCTTCTAAAATGATAATGGGCTGATTTGTTTGAGAGTTTTAATTGATTTAGTATGTTATATATGTTACATGCATCTCATGCACCCCATGCATACATACATCATGTTAACCATTGTGTTCTGAAAGCCATCATAGATTCCCGTTGGGTTAGGGAAAAGGGAAGACTCACCAGAACACTTGGAACAGACATGAGTGAATCAGATATTGAGGTATCCCGTATGGATCAGTTGGAAAACAGTCTCGCCAAGGTCACCGAACAGTTACAAGCCATGACCACTGCCATGGCAAATATGGCTGTGCCCCGTGCTGGGGGAAATTCTGAGAATGTGAGGCGCGAGGAGCCTCCGAATGGGTTGGGGGATGATATCCCCACTTTTGATGATGACATAGCAGAGTATGCAACAGGCAAAGTGATTGGGTCTCAGACAGAATTTCAGAAGCTTCGGGATCAGGTTAAAACAGTTACCCGCAAAATGAGGGGTAAACATGAAAAGTTGTTAGATTATGAGGCAATGACCTTCGGAGAACAGCTGCCAGCTCAGTTTAAAATGCCGGACATGGCCAAGTTTAATGGGAATGGAGACCCAAGAGTCCATCTGCAGCAATATGTCTGAGTCATGAGTTCAATGGGCCTATCACAGCGCCAAGTCCAAAAGATGTTTTGGATGTTACTAGAGGAGGCACATGTGGTTTGGTATCATAGCCTTAAAAAGAAGGTTAAAGAAGATTGGAAGGAACTAGCTGATGTTTTTCTGAAGCAGTATGTTACAGACTTAGAAATTGACTTGTCACTCCGTGATTTGGAGAACACTAAACAGAAGCCAGAGGAAAGTTTCAAAGAGTATGTGGATCGCTGGAGAAGCCAGCTTTTGAAAATGCAGACTCGGCCTTCAGAGAAAGACTAAATTAAGATGATTATCAAGGGCACCAAGACCTCTATTTATGGTAAGTTGAGGAGGATGACTTCGATGATTTCTGATTTTCGACAGTTGAGGGAAACTGTCATGGATATTGAGGAAGAGGAGGCCGAAAATAGAAAGTTTTATGGCCAGAATAAAAGAACTTTTGGGGGGCCTTCTGAGATAAAGCCCGCTACTGCCGAAGTCGCTGCCATCAGAAATCGGCAATTCTCCAACCTTGGTAGACCTTTGTCGAAGGTATTTGAAAAGTTACAGGGACAAGGAAACTTGAAACCCTTAGAAGGCAAGTCACTTCCACACCCCCCACCGCCACACATAAATGTGAACCTTTATTGTCACTTCCACCAGCTACATGGCCATGACACCGACAACTGCACCCGCCTCAGGCATGAAATTCAAGATCTCATAGATTGCCATAAAATACCCCAACCCATGAAAAGAAACCCTCAACCACCAAGCTTCTTACATGGATGACAGTGAAGAACCATAAGCCAAGGAAGAAGGCAGTGCTGCGGATGATGGAGATGTTCCTCCTAGTCTATTTGATCCAGTTTTTTTTTAAAAAGACATTGATTTTGTTACTTGTTCGAACTCTTTTCCTCAACGATAATAAAGACGTTCATTTCGCTGAAACTCTTCTGCAATATGAGTATATTTGAGAAAAGTATTCAACCTTGGTACTATGGAATCCAGTGATGAACAAGGGGAACCTTTGAAATAAGCAAACAGAAAAGATAAGATAGACATTCAGAAATTGGGAAATAGAGGCAGTGAAAATATCAGACTTGGAAGGGAATTAGTTCACCGAGCAGATCAACATAGACAGATTGAAGTAGTGGTTTGCCTGAGGAAAAGAAGACTAAGCAGTCACCGAGAGAATTGACGGAAGACTCATCAAGATTCAAAATCAAATAATTCGAATTTTTTTTTTTAATTAACGATTTTTGGACTCCCGAATATTCACCTACGCGAAGTAGACGAAGCTCTTGGAAAGATTAAAGAAAGAACGTGTTCTTCCTCCGTAAGGATTCTTCCAATAATTCCGAACCTAATCTTTTCAAAAAGGCGCGTACAGTACTTTATGTTTACGAACCAAACTTCTTTTCTAGATCAACGGAGGATTGAAGTCTCATTCGTATTATTATTGTGAATGGGATAAATAAATTAAAGAGAAAAAAAAATGGGATAAGAACATTCATATATGCATACACGTTACACATTTTGCATCCTTTCGTGTTTGTCTGTTGTATTCACAGGTTTTGAAGAAGAAAATAAAAGTGGCAAGGACAAGCCAAACAGAAGCAGTAACAGTACAATTCAGCAGTCTTCAGGAATGAATCACATGGGTGAGGCCCATATCAGCAGTATCAGTCTGGGGTCGAGGCCCATATCGGTAGCAGTTAGGGCCGAGGCCCACTTCAGTATCAGCATTGCCGGGTATGGCATTCTGGGGGCGAGGCCCACATTACATCGGATCAATTTCTACCGGGTATGGCATTCTGGGGGCGAGGCCCATATTACATCAGATCAACATTGCCGGGTATGGCATTCTGGGGGCGAGGCCTGCATCACATCAGATCAGTTCTGCCGAGAATGGCACTCCGAGAATGGAGATATAGTCCGGGAATGGACAGTTTAATAATGAACAAGCCAGGAATGGCACTCCAGGAATGGAAATACAGTTCAGGAATGAACAAGCCGGTAATGGAACTCCAAGAATGGAAACACATTTCGGGAATGAACAAGCCGGGAATGGCAATCCAAGAATGGAGCAGAGTTCAAGAATGAACAAGCCGGAATGGCACTCCAGGAATGGAAATACAGTTCAGGAATGAAAAAACCGGGAATGGCACTCCAAGAATGGAAGCACGGTTCGGGAATGAACCATCTCACAGTAACGGTTCGGGAATGGACCACCTTACAGTAACAGTTTGGGAATGGACACCTCACAGTAACGGTTCGGGAATGGACCACCTTACAGTAACAGTTCGGGAATGGACACCTCACAGTAACGGTTCGGGAATGGACCACCTCACAGTAATAGTTCGGGAATGGACATCTCACAGTAACGGTTCGGGAATGGACCACCTTACAGTAACAGTTCAGGAATGGACACCTCACAGTATCGGTTCGGGAATGGACCACCTCACAGTAATAGTTCGGGAATGGACATCTCACAGTAACGGTTCGGGAATGGACCACCTTACAGTAACATTTGGGAATGGACACCTCACAGTAACGGTTTGTTAATGGACCACTTCACAGTAACAGTTCGGGAATGGACATCTCGCGGCAACGGTTCGGGAATGGACCACATCACAGCACGGTTCGGGAATGAACCAGGGGTCGCAGTACCTCACCACCCAAATCAACTCAACTTAACACATGGTAAGTCAAGTGGCAGCTGGCGAGCCAGGTAAGTGAAAATGCATTGCATAACTTTGATAGGATTGTCACTGTTACACATTACACAAGTCCCATCAAAGTGGGGGCGACTGTAGGCACTGTATTTTTGCACATAAGTCCCTATGATGAGTCTCATATGGAGACACTACCTTTTAAGTCACGGAAGTCACGAGAAACGGACGTCGAAAGGGGAAATTCAGAATAAACAAGGTTCATTGTTTTCGTTCGTGCTGCGTTCGTTAATTCGTTCAAACTCCAAACAGATTTTGGGCGTTCGTGCCGCGTTCGAGGAGGCGTTCGAATGGTGTCGGTAATTATGGTTTTGCTGCTAACCTGACATTAAGCCTGATTCGCCCAAGCCTTGGCCCACACGCCCAAGCCCACTTAAAACACATATTTAACACATGGTGAAATCAAAACAAATCTAAAAATCACATACCAAATTAAAAAGATGTCATGCCTAATTAAAATCAATCAACCAATTATATTCCCAATCAATATATATTATTCCTAACTTAAAATATTGTATTCCTAACCAAGCCAATCAAATATTCAACCTTCCTAATCTAAACCAAATCAAATCCCTTGCTTTCCTTGTCCAACACCAAATCAAATCCTCCCTTTAATGCCAAATCCCTTCCTTGTGAGACAAGGTGAAGCCCTAACCATTCTCTATATAAACAACACCTCTCCAAGGCATTCCCCCCTAGTGCACGCCCATTACAAGAAAAGAAGCAAAGAATTTCCAACCCTTTTCCCCTAGCTCATTCACGCAAGAAACACCCAAGCTTATGGACACAACTCTCCCTCACTCTCAATAACCAAAGATCACAAACCAAGAACCCTCATTGCCTTGACCAAAATACATCCCGAACAGCCCCTTTACCTCATCAAAACAGCCCCCGAACCACACCATAACATCACCGAAAATCACACCCAAAACAATAGCCAAAACATCCCAAAAACAAGTAACTAAAATACAGCAGCAAAACAGTAGCAGCGGCAGCGAATCGGAGTCAAACAGCAGCAAAAGACGGAGAACGACGACCCAAAATAATAAGACAACGAACGAGAGCAGTGAACCAGTGAACCGGAAGAGTTGCGGAGCATCCACCCTTCCGACGACCGTACATCGTACTACCGAGAGACGACATAAAAGGTTAGACTTGAGGGCACCTTGTATTTATTATCTTTCATTTGTCTTTTATTTATTATCGCATGAGAGTCGTTTGTGGATGCATGTTGTGGGTATTGGATGAATAAAAGAGTGTCGCCTCTCGTGGTATATAGGATGGAAACCCAGACGTAAATTCCGTAGCCGAATCCGAATGGACGGTAGTGCGGTCTGTACTTGGGATACAACTCCACGTACCACTTGAGTAAACAGCACCTTCTCTGGTTTTGTGTTGCTTTGGTTTATTTATTTCTCGTCACTTGAATTCTGTATGTTGCTTATTCATGCATGATTCAATCGAGCGCATGGGCTTAGTAAGTGGAATGAAAGATCCCCTATGGGGAGGGGTTAAAGCCATTTACCACGATGCTTTGCCACGCCGGTTGATGTGTGTCCGGTTGAATGCAAGATACGATCAATCGGGCATACTTAGTTTGATATGATTGTCTTTATGTTTTTATGCATGGTTCAATCAAGCGCATGGGCTTAGTAAGTGGAATGAAAGACCCCCTTATGGGGAGGGGTTAAAGCCCTTTACCACGATGCTTTGCCGCGCCGGTTGATGTGTGTTCGGTTGGATGTAAGATGTGTTCAATCGGGCATACTTAGTTTGATATGAGTGTCTTTATGTTTGTATGCATGATGCGATCGAGCGCATGGGCTTAGTAAGTGCAATGAGAGGTTCTCTAATTGAAGAGGTTAAAATCCTTTACCACGATGCTTCGTCGCGCCTCACATTGTACTATTCGCCATTTATGTATTGCGTCCCATTTCATGCATCAGGTCTGTTCCCGTTCGAACACGTTTACGAACGCAACTCGAACGCGCATGCATTTTGCCTTATCATGCATCAGGTCTCATTTCTGTTCGAACGCGTTCACAAACGCCATACGAACGTGAGCATTCTGTCTCATTTCCATTCAAACGCGTTCACAAACGCCATACGAACGTGAGCATTCTGTTTCATTTACGTTCGAATGAGTTTACGAACGCTACTCGAATGAGAACCTTCTGTTTACCGTTCGAACGCGTATACGAACGCTGCACGAACGCCCACGGTAAACAGATCCTCTTGCATCACATTACGACATGTCCATCTTAGCACATAGTTCCCTTTTTTTACGTTATGCATTTGTATTACCTCTCTAGTGGTCTATTTCTGTTATGCGCTTAAATATCTTTTCTTAATATGCATGCTAGTAAGAATGCTATTTGTTTGTGCTTCTGTGTCCACCAATGCTTTCATTAACTTGTATGCTTGCCGTATGATAAACCTTATGTATGAAAATTGAGACATAGATTACATGCAAATAGGCTGTATGCAAATTCGAATATGTGTTACATATAAATTTAGATGAACTTGTTGATGTATGTGTGTAAATTTAGAAGCATGATATTCTCAGAAATAAGTGTTACTTAAGCCTGATTAAATTATCATATAAATCCTTTCATTACAAGTGTCATAAGTAAGAGAACATTCCGAACCCAACGGTTTGAGGTCTTCCCTTGCGAGGGGTGAGTGCGGCCTTAAATCTCATTTTCCCGGTTCACACCGGGTGGCGACTCCATTATTCTCCAGTTAGACCCCCGTGGCTACTCCATACTCCCGACCGGGCCGCGAGCCCGAGACAGCATGCGTCGCCCAGTTTCTGTGTTCCCACAGAGGTGTTACGTATCGCCGTCCTCCCATACGCCTAACTAGGGTCAGGATTGCAAATCCATGACTTTGGGGCGTTACGTATCACCATCCCCCAAAGAATGTCACTCATGTCCCTGAAACTAGTGGTCTTGGAGCGTTATGTATCGCCGTCCCCCAAGGCACTGAACTAGAACTGGTGGTGCGGATCTATGCTACCTTCAAGCTCCGAAACTAGGATCTATGGGCATCTGTCATCCATAGTCCTGAACTAGGATATGGGGGCGTTACGTATTGCCGTCCCCCCCAGTCCCCTACTTGTGTACATGTGCTGTCTGTCAATTTCATGTCTGTATAAGATATATAATGAGGTGGATTTTTCCTTTATGCCTCGAAAAAAATCTTAAAACTCATGATATAAAAAAAACAATCTTTCCGAAACATCACTGTATAAAAAAGCATTTGTAATAAAATTATGTCTAACGCCCTATATGCACTAAGAAGTATGTCGAAATTCAAATCTAAATAAAATCAGTTTGAGAAAAGAGGTCCACTCACTGATTTGATGTTTCGCTAGCATAGCATCACTTTGCCGAAACTTTTTACGGTTCCTGCAATAACCCTCCACAGGACAATTCGATTAAAATTCATGTCGTAGGATACATTCCATAATTATCATCACTATATGATGTTTTACGCTTGTGTTATGGTAATTGACATGTATTTAGAATGATACAAAACCCTTCGGGTGGTCTCGAATGTTCTGGGTTAAAACTGAATTGGATAAAAAAATTTATCCTGTGAAATGGTCTCGCGTCACGATACACAGCCTTGCACGTCACGACGTGACTGGAAAAGCCAAAATAATGAACTGGTTTTTATATCGTGTCGTGACGCGTGCAGAACAAATTCGAATTTGGCCTTATTTTTCCAGAACGCGTCGCGACATACGGTTCTTGGCATCGCGACGCAAGGTCAGTTTCAGGGCTAAAAATTAACCTTCTAAGTCTAACTTGCTCTAAACATATTTCCCTTACTTCCACACTAATTCTTTTGCACAAACAACTCTTTAAACTACCACATCCATGCTTTATACTCAAAATACTATTATCTAATCATCCATTATCTCAAAATTTCTTTTTCAATTCTTTATCTAGAATTTTCTAACCCTTGATCATCTTTCAATAAAACCAATTCTTTTGTTTATTATCTACCTCTATGCAATTCCTAACATGCCAATACAACTACAAATACATCATTTTTATTAAAATCTCATAACTTAGAATTCGGGTCTAGGTCATTTACCTTCCTTCTCTTGGTTTCTTCCTTTCCTCAAGCTCCCAATGATTGTCAAGACAATGAACTGGTTTTTGTATCACGTCGCGATGCGAGCTCATGCACGTCGTGATGCGCGCAGAATAGAATCGAATTTGGCCTTATTTTTCCAGAACGCGTCACGATGCACGGTGCTTGGTGTCACGACTCAAGGTCAGTTTCAGGGCTAAAAATGAACCTTCTAAGTCTAACTTGCTCTAAACACATTTCCCTTACTTCCACACTAATTCTTTTGCACAAACAACTCTTTAAACTACCATATACATGCTTTATACTCCAAATAATATTATCTAATCGTCCATTATCTCAAAATTTCTTTTTCAATTATTTATCTAGAATTTTCTAACCCTTGATCATCTTTCAATAAAACCAATTCTTTTGTTTATTCATCCGAAATTTTGGGTATGATTTTTGACCTATTTCTGTTTCTATTTTGGAAAAATATTCAACGTGGAAGTTGTAGGTCTCGATCTCATATTTACGGCAATATAAAATTCATTAAAATTGGAGTTCGTATGAGAAAGTTATGGCCCAAACACCATAAGTTATGTGGAGTTAAATACCGTACAATTATGTATCGGAACTTCGATGAATATCGATTGTCCTCCAAGGTCACTTCATGAGTGAATATATGTTCAACATAATTTTTATTATGAATATTTATCCCAGAATGAAACAGTAGTCGAGATTGTTGGTCGAAGAGGTTACAGGTCGTTATAAATTCTCCCCCCCATAAATAGGATTCGTCCTCGAATCATTTCTGGGGTCTAACTTGCAGGTTTTTCTTATTTCGAGAATATCTTGTGATTCTACTACACTTATATTTTTGGCTCCAGTCTTAGCTGATTACTTGATCTTCCTCTTTTCCCTTTACTAAGTCTTCGTTATTTATAAGTTTCTATCTCCGAGTTTTAAAATATATAACTATATATGGGTTCAGGGCTTCATAATTCATAACTAACCCTTTTTATGTACTCTTAATGTCGAATGATGGCTCCCATGCTTAGGACGTTACTCAGGGTAATAAACTAGTCTAATTTACTCTTCTGCACCTTTGGTTTCTTTGCTAGTTCGAGTACGATTATTGTCTCTATGCTGACTATTCTTTCTTTGCTTACTTGTACTACAGAATACTCCTCCTCTAATTATCCCTTAAATCTTATCCTGTTATGAGTTGTACAATCTCAACAGTCCCAATATTCTTAGTTTCTTTGATTGTCTGTAAGTTGGACTTAATCTCTTCTTAAATTGTCTTATACATTATGCTCAGTAATTTTTTAGACTCAATCGGGTTCTTCTCAGCTTGTATCTTTGATTCTCACTAGAAATACTGGTGTCTCCATGGTTAGGCTTCCCATGCTCCCTTTCCAGATTCGATAAATTTACAGGAATGATCATTGTCATTATTAGCAATGCTGGTACTGGGTATTCCTTTAGCTGCATTTGTTTAACTTGATCTTAACATTCTTTCTCATATCTTATCTACTTAACTCTCTGTATTCTCATTGCCAAGCTTTAATGGCTTATGAGCTTCTCTCCTCAAATTTCCAATATTTTTGCTTATCTATGGGCTTAGGGTTTTCTAACTTACTGATATTGTCTACCGATGCCGCTTGTACTTAAAATGTTACTTTTAGGTAGTTTCCTAGTGGTCCCCCTCAATTGGCTAAAGATTCAAGCTTAAGTGGGTGTACTTTGGTACTTAAACCGTATACCTTGCTATTAACATCGACGCTGGCGATTTGGTTCTGGCTAAAAGTTTATACTCTTTCACACTTTGCTTCCATTGTTACTATAAATTTCTTTGATGTTCCTTCACACCAACGCGTTCTCCAAACCTGGTTACATGCTAGGATACTCTCCCTTTATGGTTTACCATATTGTCGTAAACTTATTTTCTCGGTTTTGTATTATACTACACTTCTGTCAATTCTTACTTAGTATTTTCTTCTACTATCATTGCACCTTGACAGTTTTACTTCCAAACCTTTAGCTTGTTGACCTTATCGTCTACTCTTCTGTTATGTTTTGTTCCTGAAACTTTTATGGTCTATATCTATGTCTCCTTATCCGAAGGATATCACCCCTCACATGTCACTAATCATGTTTAACACTGTTTTCTTACATCATCGTCACTGCTTAACTAGTACTTCCTCTCTTCATTGTTTCATCTAGACAAATTTTCTCCTAGATATTTTACTTAGAACTATTTCCTCTTCTATTCTGTTCTTGATGTCTAAAGATTTTTTGTTTCGATCTCTTTCCATTATTCATTCTCTTGTTTATGGGAATATCTTGAGGCGAACATCAAAGTCCATCTTTATTGCTGTTGTTTAACGAGGGTTGGGTGGGTGGGACTTGCCCTGGAGCTTTTTGGTTTCGATGTTCTCACTAGCTATCTGTGCTGCAGTTGCGAATGCTGCTTATATATGAGCATATGACTCTTTTATCTGCATATTAGGCATTAGCTCTCAAGCATAGGTACTTCTACTAAAAATCACCTAAGTTACCTCCTTCAACTTTACTCATAGTTTCCCCTGACTATTGGTCATACTATTTCTTACTGAGAATCTTCACAAGGCTTATGCTCTCTCAATCTCCTACCATACTTCCACTATTATCCCTATTCTAAATTTTTGCTTTGTTATTTGGCCTTCTTCCTTATCTCGGTTTCTTGAATATCCTAAGTCCTCACTTTCTAGGAAACTTTATATCTTAATACTTGTTATGGCATAGCTACCAGATCATTTGGCTTGGATACTACATTTTTACTAATTCTATCTAAGTTGGGTGTCTAAGCTATGTAAAATTATTTATAAATTAGGTATCTTACTTCTATGTTGCCATATGTTGCTTACTTAATTCTTGACTCTTTCGGATCTTTACTTCTTGGATACTCTTCATTCTACTGTTTAACTATCTTGATATCTCGTAATTTATCTATTTTTTTCAGTTCCTTTCTTACTTAATCAAATCCTAACTGAATTCTAAATTAAGGGATATACGCATACTTCCCACATCTGGTTGGGGTTTTATATATACTTACTAAAGTAAGGTTATTGGAATAAAAGAATTATCATTGATACTGCTGGAAGCTGTATCGTCTATTCCATGCCTAACGATTCCTTAATCTTAATCAATCCCTTCGAGGTCTTTGCTTATATTACAGTTTCCAAGACACTATATCTATGTCACTATATGTATTGAATTCTCTTGTTATTTTCTGTATCCTTTTTACTGCTTTCATGTCCTACCTCTTGGCTCTTAGTCATGTTATTGAATTTAATAGAGGTCCATTCCTCTGGCTACTTTCTAGATCTCTGTTTTCTATTCTAATTATGGGTTGTAATTTTACCATTTGATTTTTCTGTCCGTACTGGTACTTTTCTGTTAAATTTGAGTGTTTCTCATCCCATAAGTCTGTTCCTTTGTGTTCAATAGGACTCATACTGGTTTTTACTTGATCTATGGATCCCTCAAAGGTACTATTTTTCCCTTCTTGGCTTGGGTCAGGTTATTTCTTTTCTATCTCTTAAATCCTCCTTAGTTCTCTCTTAGGTGGTCTATCATTTAGTGTTTTCTGTTTATGACTTAGGTTAAAATTTCATCAATTTTCTTACAATTATCTTTACCTAGGCTGATATATGTAGAACATGAATTGATATCTCAATAGGTATCGGCGTACTTGTTCTGATACTTTGTGTCCTACATAGTTAATTACTTGTGCAAGGTATGTATGAAATAGGCTATGTCAGGGTTGTTCCTTTGACTGGTATCATTGAAGGATTAAATTCTAGGTAACTTAAGATCGAGTCTATGTTAGGTTTCTTGGAATAAGGTAATTAATCATCTTTCCTTACGACCTTCATTTGTTTGCTTACTGGCTTGGGCTTGAAGATCTAAAATCTATATATCGTTTTTGGCATCTCATGTCTGTTGGAAACCTCCACCATTGATCCTGATCTCTTGTTCTTTTGCCTTATGGCTACCCTTGGTTATTCGGGGAACTCGCTGCCCATACGAGGTACTCAAGGACTATAGGGTCTGCTTGGAAGAATTTCTGAGTAGAAAGGGAATCTTATTTGGAGGGAAGGAACTTTACTTGAATCTTTTCGACATTTTACTCTTACTTAGGTTTGCTATATTCTACTTTCTTGAGTGGGTACCCTTAAGACTTTCCTATCTCGTGTTGTCTCTTTACTTTTATTGTCTTTGGCTGCTTAAACATCTATACATCCTTCCTTACTTCTTATAACTTTCTCTTCCCACTCTCTGGGTGGCTTTTCTTAAAATCGTATTTTCTAGTTTTATAGCTTACTTTGAACTTCTACTTATAGTTCAAGATGATGACAAAAGGATCTTCAAAGAATATAGTTATTTCTAAGGAAAGATACTTAAGTAGCTCAGAAATTCTTACTAACCTGCCTATAGAACTTTGAGGACGTACTCGAGGATCAGATACTAGAGAGGTAGTGCCTCGTATACAGGTATCATGGACATACTACGTATACAAGACCCCAACGCTCTGTCCACTGCAGTCACTGACTCCCTAGACCATGCTCTGATACCATCTTTGTAACATCCCCAATCTGAGAGATGTTACCGGTATGGAATAGGCCGTACTATTCCCCTGAGCCTCTGACTACCGACTTATGCTATTCTTATCTCACATAAAAACTTATGCAATGGACCATTTCCCAACTCATCAATCATAACGTATAACACTTTTCATATAACATACTCTGTTTTAATACATAATACAACTCTGACAATGATTATTATTATTATGCAATGTATAAGAAACCTTTACTAAACAAGAAATATGTTACATGTCACTTCCTGACTCTAACTGAATTGGACTTTGCTTCTAACTTGACCTGGTGGACTTCATACCCTAATACTACTATCAGTATCCATCCTCCCAAGCTCGTCCTCCAAGAACCTGCAAAACAAACCACTGGGAGTGGGGGAGGGTTAGATCGTTTGAAGGATCTAAGTGAATAGACAGTTTATAAATAAATACTAAGACACTTTTGAAAATACATAGTTTTGAAATTCAGCTTATCTTAAATTCATAATTTCTGAAAATCTATTTATAACCTGAAAACAACTCTTTCTTTCTTAAAAACTTTTCTAAAGTCTGTTTTTCTGGAAATCTCTTTTAAACTGCTTTTTCTAAAAACCTTATTTCTAGAAAAACTTTCTCGGGAATTTTTCTGAAAACTGTATCTAAAAAACTGTTTCTAAAAACTGGTTTATGTTTCTGAAATCCTGACGTATGGAGGCATTACATATCTCTGTCCCCCCATATGTCTAACTAGAGTCAGAAGTGCAAATCCATGACTTTGGGGCATTACGTATCGCCGTCCCCCAAAGAATGCCATTTTTTTTTCCTTAAAACTAGTGGTATTGGGGCGTTACGTATCACCGTCCCCCAAGCCACTGAACTAGAACTGGGGTGCGGATCTATGCTACCCTCCAAGCTCTGAAACTATGATCTAGGGGCATCTATCATCCCTAGTCCTGAACTAGGATCTGGGGGCCTTACGTATCGCCGTCCCTCTGGTCCTCTACATGTGCACATGTGCTGTCCGTCAATTCCATGTCTGTACAAGTTACATACTGAGGTGGGTTTTTCCCCTATGCCTCGAAAAAAAAATCTCAAATCATGATGTAAAAAAAATAATCTTTCTGAAACATTACTGTATAAAAAAATCATCTGTAATAAATTCATGTTGTAGGATACAGTCCACAATTATCGTCACAATACGATTTTTTACGTTTGTGTTATGGTAATTGACATGTATTTAGAATGATACAAAGCCCTTCGAGTGGTCTCGAATGTTCTAGCTTAAAACTAAATTGGATAAACAAATTTATCCTGTGAAATCGTCTCACGTCGCGATACACAATTTTACGCGACATGAGGCGACCTGGAAAAGCCAAAACAGTGAACTGGTTTTTGTATCGCGTCGTGGCGCGAGCTCATGTGCTTCGCGACGCGCACAGAACATAATCGAATTTGGTCTTATTTTTCCAGAACATGTCGCGATGCACAGTGCTTGGCATCGTGACGCAATGTCAGTTTCAATGCCAAAAATTAACCTTCCAAGTCTAACTTGCTCCAAACACATTTCCCTTACTTCCACACTAATTCTTTTGCACAAACAACTCTTTAAACTACCACATCCATGCTTTATAATCCAAATACTATTATCTAATCATCCATTATCTCAAATTTTCTTTTTCAATTATTTATCTAGAATTTTCTAACCCTTTATCATCTCTCAATAAAACCAATTATTTTGTTTATTATCTACCTCTAGACAATTCGTAACATGTCAATACAACTACCAATACATCATAACTTAGAATTTGGGTCTAGGTCATTTATCTTCCTTCTCTTGGTTTCTTCCATTCCTCAAGCTCCCAATGATTGTCAAGCATAGCAAACCCTGTAGCTACTTATACTAAAAAACAAGTAAGCGTAATTCCTCCTAGACAATAAAATATGTTGACATGAGGAGGATCATATTTACTAGTTATATCGTCTGCAAAAGACAAATTGCCATATAATTAATGTATAACGATAGCTGCCTAGACCAGTAGCTACTTAGCTCAACTCAACACTCAGGAGCTCCTTAGAAGGTATAACATATGTTCCTTATCCCCGTTGCGGCTAGTTAGGCGGTGGGAACAGCCGAGCTCGCTATTGCCATTAGACTCGCAGAGCAGAAAGGTGATGCAGGTATTTTCGGGAAAGAAAGAGGTCCTAAAAGAGTTTACGGGTCTAGCTCAACGAAAAGGCAACTCATTTCCTTCTTTTTTCAATGAGATTTTTTAAGCCCAAACACCGTAGGTTGTCCGAAGTGAAATATCGTACAATTCTGTATTCGGAACTTCGAGGAATATCGATTGTCCCTCATGGTCACTTCATCAGTGCATATGTGTTCAACATAATTTTTATTATGAATATTCGTCCCAAAATGAAACGGTAGTCGAGATTATTGGTCGAAGAGGTTACCGGTCGTTTCAAAAAATGCAAAGAAGAAAGAAAATGAAATGCAGAAAATACAAAAAAAAAAAAGAAATATAAAAAAAAAGAAAAAAAAAAGAAAAAAAAGAAAGAAAAATTATTATTCTATTTACTAAATTATACTCTCCGGCAACAGCGTCAAAAATTTGACATGCTCAAAAAGTGGTTCTTCACTCCCAAGTATAAGAGTTTCGAAGTAATAAAATAACCCGGTAAGTCCAGGGTCGATCTACAGGGAATAGATTTAATATGATAAAATAATAATTTGAGTGAAAATAAAAAGATTGATTTGTTTGAAGTGATTGAGAATTTTTAAATTGAACTACAATAATAAAATAAAATGTTGGAGCTAGAATATCTACTTTTAATATTTCAAATTTAGAAATCTTATTTTTTATAATATATAAATTGTCATTATTACCCAATTAATTTAATTCAGGAATTAATTATGCCAAAATAAATAAAACCAGCCATAAAGACGGTGATAACTTTTGTCTATAACAAGTCCAGTTAGGTACTCGATTATGGCAAATAAATAAAACCAGCCATATAGGCAATAACAAATTTTGTTAATAATTAATCCATATTTAAATTAAGCATTAGATTATAAAGTTTTTCATATTAAAAGTTTCACCATTTACCCCAACAAAAAGAAATTAGCTACTCATAATTTGAATGAAAACACACATAATTTAATTAATAAAAGAAAAAGAAATTACAAGAAAGCTTTAAAAAAACACACACAATATACTCTCCCTTATTTACAGAGAATTCAGAAAAAGCATATTTTTTATGTGCTGAGGATGCCCAGCGTTCACATTTGGATTTTGGAGGACAGAAATTTAATAAGGTGTTCTAACAATGTACAACTTCGGAAATTCAAGCCTTATGTAATGTTCGTATTTTGGCCATAACTTCTTACTCCAATATTGGATTGAAATGATTCTAGTTTAAGATGAAAGAAGACTCAAAGATCTACAACTTTACTGTTGACAATATTTTCTAATTCTAAATTTTTCCAGACCGAAATTGACGAAGAAGCCAAAATGTATTATATGTAAAAGTCATTGTCAAAAAAACATTATTATTGGTGGAGGTCAGCATCCATCTTTCGTTGGATGTTCCCTCCACCTTGACAATTGCAAGCAATTGTCTTTGATAATTGCAAGCAATTGCCTTTGATAGTTGTTCACAATTGTATTTTTGCAATTGTGAACGTTGGGCATCCTTTATAAATAAGAGGATGCTCAGCACATAAAAAATATGATTTCTCTTAATTCTCTATAGAATTGGGGAGAGTATCTTTTGTGTTTTTTTAAAAGCTTTCTTGTAATTTCTTTTTCTTTTATTAATAAAATTATGTGTGTTTTTATTCAAATTATGAGTAGCTTATTTCTTTTTACTGGGGTAGAGGATGAAGCTTTTAATATGAAAAACTTTGTAATCTAATGCTTAATTTAAATTTGGATTAATTATTGACAAATTTTTTTAACGCCTATATGACTGGTTTTATTTATTTGGTATAATCTAGTACCTAACTGGACTTGTTATAGAGAAAAGTTATCACCGCCTTTATGGTTGGTTTTATTTATTTTGGCATAATTAATTCCTGAATTAAATTAATTGGGTAATGTAATATCCCGAGTTTTTCGGAACACTGTTGGAATGTTTCCGAATTAAAAATAAGGATTTGGAACGGAATGGTAATCGAAAATTGGAGTTTATGCGTTGGGAAATAGTTCGGAATATTTTAAAGTGAAGCTTGGTCGCTTTGGAAAATGCGTGGTTTCGAGAACCAGTTACGCGAATTCTGATTTTATCATTCTACGAGTAAAAGATTCTTGTTTCTACTATAAAACTTTCAAACGAACTCCGATTGAGCTGATTCATGAATCATCAGACTCGGTTTTCCGAGATGAACAACTTTAATGTTGAACACTTTTCAACATTTACATCAGAAGGGCTTCAAAAATATGAAATTTCTAGAAAGTTCCATGGCGAGGACCTGTTTGTAATTTCGCGGGGGTCTGAATGTAAATTTCAGAAATTTTCTTATAAATAGCACATAGTTTCCTCTAATTGCAGAATGGGCATAAGCTTCCCATCCTCTCCACCCGACCCCCCCTCCCTGTGTTTTTGGATGAGGCATACACCGGTGTCCAGCCGGCCACTGCCGGCCGGTGCACAGGCACAGAAAGAACCACCGGCCCACCCCCAACCTCCAATTGTCGGCGGCCGGCCAAAGGTCGCCAGAATCCAGCGAAACAACGTGAAGAACACGGGCACATGGGTTTGCCGATCTCGGCTCGTCGTTTCATTTCATGACCCAAGCCACCCATCAAATCGAAGCTCTCGGAGAGTACTACAAGTTGGCGGTGATGGATTTTCTGTTCCGTGCACGGTTTCATGCGAAACGAGGAAAGAAGATTCAGTGAACAGTAACCCATCAGTGAACAGTAGCTCCGATCGGAATTCCGTCGATTCCAACGCGTTCGTGGGATTGTTTGGAGTCTGTATATGGACTCGAAATCTCGGTAAGAGCTCCCGGTATAAATCCGCTAATTTCAAGTTTTCCGTTAAATATTTGGATGTATCCAGTAGCTTCGTAGAGTAGAGTATTGATATAAATTGAATTGTGTGAGAGTTAGTATATTGAATATGAGTGTTCGGTACAATCCGAGTGAAAATGGAACGAGTTTGATCGATCCAATAGAATATGCCAGTTTCCGATAAAATTGGGTTTTTGGATATAATGATGTGATGTGATTTGATTTTAATGTTAGTTATGAGTTATTTATGACATTATGAAAATGTTTAGTTAAATTCGGGTTGGTTCGGAGAGTTCGGGACCCTTCCGTAGCGTTTGCATAAACTTTTTTCGGAAGATTTTCCAAAAATGCATAAACCAAGGATTTAAGTTAACTAATGGTTTGTAATAGTTTATAACGATGTTTTAAGATTACTGAAAATGAAAGTATTGAAATCGGATTTGATTTGGTTGTTTCAGAAAGATCCGGGATTTTATCGTAGTTTAGTCGAGAACTCCATAAGTCGTGTTTCTGACGGCATTTCGCCATTTGTTTTGACAGATGTGAGTAGGACTTGGGGTGGTCGCGAAGCCAAGTAAATAACCCATGTGATGAGAACTTGAGTTGGTGAATTTATATATATATATATATATATGATTTAAATGTTAAGGAATAAAAGAAGATAGTTAAAATGTGGTTATGGAGTAACGAGTTCAAGATTACATATGGTTAAGGTAATCGACCTCCACAGGTATGGATGTTTATGTTATTGTTATGATATGAAGTAAGATGTTAGATGAGGTTAATGTCTATAAGCATGTATTCATGTATGAATCTGAAATGATATGCATAGGTATATGTAATAGTATGTCTATATATGTAATTGAATAAGTATATGAATAAGCATTGATACATGAATTTGAATATGTAAATTATGATAAGCTATGGACAATTTGAGTATATAACGGTAAAGAGAATAAGTCATTATTTCGAAATTTGTATTAGCATGTGTAGACGTGCGCCCTTGGGATAAGTTTGTTATTGATAAGTAAAGAATGTGAGGATTGTAAAGGTCATGGTATCAGAATTTGAACTAACGAGTGTATTCATCTGTTATATATATATATATATACACACACACACACACGTATGTGTATGACGATTCTAAATGATAAAGCAATGTTTGTCTTGTATATGCTTGTGTATGAGAAATCGTGCTATGAGTTGTGTTTTGTGATATGTACTCGTGTGTGTATGTTTAATTGGTTGATAGTTTATTGGTATAACAGTCGAGCTGGATAGGAATCCGTTTGGACGACATTCATCTCATACCTATTCTAAAATAGGTAATGAGTCCCGTAAGAGCATTGTATGTGTGAGCCAGCTCATTTGTATGTGTTGTCTTGATTATGTGTTCCTAGATGCCTTGAGTGTTGTGTATGCTTGAGTATATGTGTATGTATTATAGATCATGTGATATGAATGGATGGTGTATGTGTGTATGGAATGAAAGAGTGACATGTAAACCGGTGTGACCATAAGATGTTATAGAATGTATGTGCTAAGTTGGTATTGTATATACGTATATTGTGAAAGAGGTACGAGTGTTAAGTTATCATAAGGTTTTTGGTATTGAAAAAAGTTTGTCAAGAGTTAAAGTAAGTTTGTTTTGGTATTGAAGATAGTTGTACCCGAATAGAAAACAACTTGTTTGAGTTGCTGATTTAATGATAATTGTGATAAAAGCATATATGTAACGACTGGAAGTTTTTACTACTGCATACAGTGGTACTGTTACGTATGGGACGAGGGCACATAAAATAAATTATGTTAATGCTTAAATATATTCATGGGATGACTTTGGGGACAATCGGTAAATCCCTCAAAGTCCCGTGACGAGACTGTACAATGTTCCCCTTTGGACAGATCGTGGTATTTGGGGCGTAATTTTCTCATACAAACTCCGATTTTTATGAATTTTACATTTTCGGAAAGCTGAGAACGAGACCTACAACTTTCGCGTTGAATATTTTTCCAAATTCGGACTAGAAATAGGTCACAAATACAAGTCAAAAATTCAGTGAATAATAATTTAGGACCCAAATACAAAAATCTCAAATTTTCTCCAAACTTCCACACTCTTCTCCAACATTCTAAATATCAAATGACCTGACTATATAAAGAGTTCACTATTCACTAATTCACAAAAAAAAAATAAAATGAAATGAAAAGAAAATAAAGAAGAAGACGTGAGGGAGAGGAAGAAAAAGAGAAAGGAAGAAGAAGAAGAAGAAGAAGAAAGAAAAGGAAGCAAGGGTCCAATGCCATTCACCAAGCAAAGAAAAAGAAGGGAAATTTTGGAAGACATGAGGGATAATGAAAAAGAATCAAGGAAAAACCAAGGTAAGGAAACTTAACCCAAAATTTAAGTTGTTGGATTTTGGAAATTTGATGATAAAATAGGAGTCTTGGCATGTTAATGATTGTAATTAGATGGATAATGAAGTAGGAAACTAGTTGTGTCATGAAATGGAAAATTCTTGAAATCTTAGATTTTTGGGTAATTTGAAAATTGTGAGATTAAAGAGTTGTTTGATTATTAAATGGTAGTTTAGAATATGTGAAGTTGATATAATGTGATCAATTATGTATTGGATTTGTTATAGAAGAAGTGATGATGCATTTGGGTAAGATTAGCTTGAGAAAAGAAATACAGAAACCTGGAAATCAGGTCTGCGTCGCGACGCGTGCTGAAAAATTGAGATTCATTTCTACGTTGTACGTGCGTCGCAACGCGAGGTCAAAATTTTTTTGAAAATGATTTAAACCATCCCAGTTCCACCATAGCATGTTAGAGACCACCATTAGGGTCTTATATCAGTTTGAGAATACATGGTACACAGTGATATAAGTATAATATGCTTTGAAATATTAAATAAGAGCTTCAGTGGGAAAATTTAGGCTAATTTGGAATATATTCCCCAGCCCATTTTCTAACTATGTTATCGATTTTAGGGTCATCGCATGAACCAAAAATTTCCCTCAGCAAGCGAATGCAGCCAGATTTCAAAACTATGAGTAGACACTCTCTTTTTAAACAGACTTTTATTATGTTATTTCTATTTTAGACTTACATTTTTACGCTTTAGGGCGTTAGAAGATTTTCTTTACAGTTATTTCACACAAAGTTTTGATTTAAGTTTTAATTGAGAAAGAAATCCTTTTAGAAAATGTTTCTTACAGTTTTGATATACAAATCATGGTTTTATGTTTTCGGGGCATGAGGAAAAAACTCACCCCAGTATGTAACTTGACACAGTTGGAATTAACGGACAGAGACATGTGCACATGTAGAGGACTGGGGGGACGACGATGCGTAACGCCCCCAGATCCTAGAGCAGGGCTTTGGGGACGGCGATATGTAACGCCCATAGACCTTATTTCAGAGCTTGGGTGGTAGCATAGATCTGCACCCCCAGTTCTAGTTTATTGCTTGGGGGACGACGATACGTAACGCCCCAAGACCACCTGTTTCAGATACAGTAGTGGCATGCTTTGAGGGACGGCGATACGTAACGCCCCAAAGTCATGGATTTGCACTGCTGGCTACAGTTAGGCGTATGGGGGACGGTGATACGTAACGCCCTCATACGTCAAGGTTTTCAGATACAGAGCAGTTCACCGTTATCAGATTTTCAGAACACAGTTTTCAGAAATCAGATTTTAGAAATAGTTTTCAGAAACCAGAGTTTCAAAAGCAGTTTTCAGAAAGACAAGTTTTATTAAAGAGATTTCAAACGAAGTTTTCAGAAAAAGGATTTCATATAAAGTGATTTCTGAAACTTTAGTTTTAAAACCTAACGTTTTGAGTTGAGTATTTCAGTTTTATAGTCCACTCACTTAGATCGTACAATGATCTAACCCCCCCACTCATAGTTTTCTATAGTTGCAGGTTTTCTTGGAGGATGAGCTCGGGAGGACGGATATTGATGCAGTCACTAGGGTTTGGAGTCCACCAGTTCAGAGTCAGAGAGCATAAGAGTCCAGTCAAAGTCAAAATAGAAGTCATGTACCAGTTTCTATTCATGTCATATTCGTTGTAAAGACGCATGTTTTATGTATATAATTTTTGAAATTGAGTTTGCATGATAAGTTGTTGAGTTTGGGCTACGGTCCCTTACATAATATATATAATATATATATATATATATATATATATTAGAGAAAAGAGTATCAGAAATTGAATAGCAGTTATTAGAGTCAGAGGCTTATGGGGTTAGTACGGTCTATCCCCTGCCGGTAGCATTTCCCAGATCGGGGATGTTATAAAGATGGTATCAGAGAATGGTCTAGGGAGTCAGTGACTGCAGTGGGTAGAGTGATGGGGTCTTGTACACATAGTATGTCTGGGATACTTGTATACAGGGCACTACCTCTCCAGTATCCAATCCTCGAGTACGTCCTCAAGATCCATAGATAGGTTAGTAAGCTTTCCTAGATCATTCGAATAGTATTCCTTACAAGAACAATTATACTCCATATCTAAGTTAGGAATCTTCTTGAAGATATTCAGCCTATTACCAGAAGTACAAACAAGCTACGAAACCATACGGTAAGATTTTAAGAAAAGTACCCAAATGAGTGGGAAGATGAGTTATAAGGAAGAAAGAGAGGATGCATATAAGCTTAAAATAACTAGAGACGGAGAAGTAAAGAGACAGAAAGAAATAGAAAAATTTTAAAAATATATCCACCCAGAAAAGTAGAAAGAGAGAGGGAAAGCTAGAAGAAAAGTAAGGAAAGGTATATGAATGCCTAAGTGATCAGAAGTAAGAAAGAAAGAGATACAGAATCAGACTAGTACATGAAACCATAGTAGGCAAGAGAATAGTAAAGCCCCAGCAAGTAACATGATTTCCTAGTAGATGTAAGATTCCATCCCTCCTCAGACTAGTTTCCTCCGAGCCAATTCAATAGCCACCAAGTACTTCGTATAGATAGTAAGTTCCCCTAGTAGCAAGGAAAAAGCCAGCAAGATAACGGAAGTAGGAAATCAAGGTTAGTCTTGAGAGTCCCAATGGATCAAGATGCCAAAGAGGATTTTGAGAATTCCATATCCCTAAACCCAGACCTAGATCCACAAGTAGGGAACATGAATGGTTAGTTACCTTACCCCCCATCAATCTGATAGAGTCAAAACCTCAAACTATCTAGTCTTTGAACCCTCCAATGGCACCAGATAAGGAAGTCGACCTGATAGAGCCTACCTCATACCTACCTTTCACGAGGAATAGACCCTACCAGGACACAGAGCACCAGAACAAGGATACCGAAGCCCGTCGAGATATAAGATATTTATCCTAGTCCCTACCAGCATAGGCATAGACGACCATAAGAAATATGACGAGAGTTCATGTAGGATCTTGGAAGGTAGATCACCCGGAAAAAGATTAAGGAAGTTTCGAGGTTATTAGGAAGAGAACCCAGTGTAGCCTAGAGAACAAGACAAGTGAGCACAAGGTTTGCAGTACTAGTAAAAGTCCACAGGATAGACCAATACGGTAGAACCTAAGGATCAGCCCACCAGCCAGTAGAAAACCATGGAAGTATAAAAGAACAGACTCGTGAGGTTGGGGATATTTAGAAGTGATGAAAGTACTGGTATGGATCATAGAACAAAGTGTCATAGTTGTGATTGGTGGCAAGAGCAAAGAGCAGAGATTTAGGAAATAGCCAGAAGAGCGAACCACCACTAGCCTCAATAGCATGCCATAGAGCTAAGAATAGGTAAATATGAAGAAAGTAAGAAGGAAACACCAGTAAAGAAGAGCAATTGACAGGTTAGGTGAATTGTGAGATTGCTAGACAGACAAATTGATGAGTTCAAAGAGACATAGACAAGCAGCTTGAGCCAGAATAGTTTGAAGTCACAATAAGTTGAACGAGTCTAGAGGCCATCATTAAATTAAGGAGCCTTTAAAAAGGTAAGACTTAAAAATACAAAGAATTATGGAGAATAACTCTTAGGATTAAAGTGAGTAATTTATAAAGAGACCCATGGTAATGAGAAGGAGAAATTAGATAAAGAATAATACCTGAACCCAAGAACTAATAAGAGATGCCTTAAGCAATCAAAGATGATGGAGTTTCTAGGGAAATTAAGATATAAGGAATTCAAGGAACTAAGATGAGAAGGAAAAGACAAGGTAAAAAGTAATACCTGAACTGAAGATATAGTAAAAGATGTCCTAAATAATGAAGATTGATAGAGTTTTCAGGAAAGTAAAGGTTTAAGGGGTTCAAGGAACTAGGACAAGAAAGGAACCGAGGTAGCAGAACAAGTTTCTTAAGGAAAAATAGTAAAGAGAGTATAGTGGCACCCAGAGGGAGGAAGTAATAAATTTAGAAGGCTAAACAACAAAGATAAGATAGGAAAAAGTACATAGATAGTACGAGGAAGTTCTTAGAAAGCACGACCTTAGAAGGACTTCGCAGAAGGGGCAGTGAGTTCGATAGTCGAAAGTAATCAGAAGTAAAGTTGGAAGAGACAACCAGACAGTTTTAGCAGTCATACCCTAGTGTGAGGAAAGTTATCAGACATGTATACACAGAGGTTCCAAACTTATAAATAAGTCGTATGTGCAACTAGATCACCATAACCAGAAAGGCCTCAGAACAAGGTCCCACCCTCCCAACCCTTGATAAACGACAGCAGCAGAGGTGGATCCTGATGATTGCCTCAAGATATTCCCAGAAATGAGTTAAGGTATAGTGGAAGAAGACCTTCAGACTTAGTATGAGGACAGAGTAAAAGTGCGAGACAGCCCCAAGTTAAAGAGTCAGAAAAGTTGTATAGACGGAATAATACAGAGATAAGTAGTAGTCAAGTGACGACTGAGATACAAAGGAACCAGTGTTAAACACAGTAATGGATAGAGAAAGGAAAAGATATCCTTCGGATAAGGAACCAGAGACACAGACCACATGAGTTCTTAGTATATCATAAGATGAAGCAGAAGGCAAGAAGAGTGCAAAGGAAAAAGTTTAGAGTAAAGCTGCGGAGGTACAATGGCGGTAGTAAAAAGATACCTAATAAGTAAAGCCAAGTGTGTAACTACAAGGTTTCATAGTATCAGAATGCAACCAAAGATACCTTATGGGTTAGTTCATGTAAACCATATAAAGTACCCAGCCCTAATCTAAGTTGACCAAACCACTACAGGTTTGGGACGGCTTTAGCCACGGGTATGGGTGGTTTGTTAAATTTATGGCATAGAATGGGATCAAAGGATAAGTTATTGTGGAGTTACAATTAGCATATGAAGTGAATCCTTAAGGTAGACATATTTACGTCATAACCCTTGACAGTACTAGACTTTGGAAAACAAGTCAGTAAGGAGCACCATAACCATACTTTCAGTAACAGTAAAAATAAGAGTATGAAGAAAAGAATGGACTATAGTCAGAACTGAATAGCTAACATCCCCATCTATAGAAAGAGCACAATGCATACAGTTCAGCTCCCAGCGAAACTACCAAACCCAACTTTCTTAGTACAAACCCATTAGGTGAACAATAATAGAGGACAAAGGTACATAAGGAGTCAGATCCTGCATTACAAAGTCCTAAGTTATACAGATAAGCAGAGACAATAAATTATAGTGAGGAACTGGTAAGCAGCCTAGTATAGACATATGTACGTATGTACCATCTAGGGTCAAAGCCAAAGTAAAAGAGCTCAGTTACAAGAAAGTGCAAATACCTACAGAGATAAAAGATCCTTCAGTAAAGGTGCAAAAGCCTAGCCCAATAGTGATGCAAAATAAGTTAAGAGGGCGTTTAGTTCTTAGCAATGAGACTCTTAGAATATTTCTTCTCGTAGATTAGATATAAAGAGTCTAATCAGTCAATAAATGGAAGGAGTGGACATAAACCACGAACCTAGTACCCTTCGGAATTAATAGCTTAAGTAAGAAATGAGTTGGAGTAAGTAGAGTATAACGAAAAGTCTAGGAGTGAGATTCCTTGATGCACCATAATAGTTGAGACATGGCCGTAGGGTAAGGTAATGAGCAGGAAGTTATGAAAACAGGACGATGAGTTCCCCCTCAATCTAAAGTCAAAAGAATCAAGCATGAAACAGAAGCCAAGATAAGGGAAAGACTGAGGCGAGCGTAAGTTAGTTTATAGAAAAGTAAGAGTTTTAGCAGGTAAAGCAAGATGGTTTCGAGTATGAAGTTAGTTAAGGCTGATGGTCTGGAGAGAGGCTGTGAACCCGGGGGTCTATGGTGAGATCCCAAGTTTAAAAAGGATTCGAGGACGAATCAAATTTAAGGAGGGGAGAATTTGTAACGACCGGTAGTTTTTACTACTGCATACAGTGGTACTGTTACGTACGGGATGAAGGTACATAAAATAAATTATTTTGAGACTTAAATATACTCATGGGATGACTTTGGGAACAATCGGTAAATCCCTCAAAGTCCCGGGACGAGACTGTACAATATTCCCTTTTGGATAGCCCGTAGTATTTGGTACGTAACTTTCTCATACGAACTCCGATTTTTATGAATTTTATATTTTCGGAAATATGAGATCGAGACCTACAACTTCCGTGTTGAACATATTTCCAAATTCGGACCAGAAATAGGTCAAAAATGCAAGTCAAAAATTCAGTGAATAGTAATTTCGGACCCAAATACAAAAATCTCAAATTTTCTCCAAACTTCCACACTCTTCTTCAACCTTCTAAATATCAAATGACCCCATTATATAAAGATTTCACTATTCACTAATTTACAAAAAAATAAAATGAAATGAAAAGAAAAGAAAGAAGAAGACGTGAGGGAGAGGAAGAAAAGGAGAAAGGAAGAAGAAGAAGAAGAAGAAGAAGAAGAAGAAGAAGAAGAAGAAGAAGAAGAAGAAGAAGAGGAAGAAGAAAGAAGAGGAAGCAAGGGTCCAATGCCATTCACCAAGCAAATAAAAAGAAGGGAAATCATGGAAGACATGAGGGATTATAGAAATCAAGGAAAAACCAAGGTAAGGAAACTTAACCCAAAATTTAAGTTGTTGGATTTTGGAAATTTGATGATAAAATAGGAGTCTTGGCATGTTAATGATTGCAATTAGATGGATAATGAAGTAGGAAACTAGTTGTGTCATGAAATGGTAAATTCTTGAAATCTTAGATTTTTGGGTAAATTGAAAATTGTGAGATTAAAGAGTTGTTTGATGATTAAATGGTAGTTTAGAATATGTGAAGTTGATATAATGTGATCAATTATGTATTGGATTTGTTATAGAAGAAGTGAGGATGCATTTGGGTAAGATTAGCTTGAGAAAAGAAATGCAGAAACCTGGAAATCAGGTCTGCGTCGCGACGCGTGCTGGAAAATTGAGATTCATTTCTGCGTTGTACGTGCGTCGCAACGCGAGGTCAAAATTTTTTTGAAAATGATTTAAACCATCCCAGTTCCACCATAGCATGTTAGAGACCACCATTAGGGTCTTATATCAGTTTGAGAATACATGGTACACTGTGATATAAGAATCATATGCTTTGAAATATTAAATAAGAGCTTCAGTGGGAAAATTTAGGCTAATTTGGAATATATTCCCCAGCCTATTTTCTAACCAAGTTGTCGATTTTAGGTTCATCGCATGAACCAAAAATTTCCCTCAGCAAGCGAATGCAGCCAGATTTCAAAACTATGAGTAGACACTCTCTTTTTAAACAGACTTTTATTATGTTATTTCTATTTTAGACTTACATTTTTACGCTTTAGGGCGTTAGAAGATTTTCTTTACAGTTATTTCACACAAAGTTTTGATTTAAGTTTTAATTGAGAAAGAAATCCTTTTAGAAAATATTTCTTACAGTTTTGATATACAAATCATGGTTTTATGTTTTCGGGGCATGGGGAAAAAACTCACCCCAGTATGTAACTTGACACGGTTGGAATTAACGGACAGAGACATGTGCACATGTAGAGGACTGGGGGGACGACGATGCGTAACGCCCCCAGATCCTAGAGCAGGGCTTTGGGGACGGCGATATGTAACGCCCATAGACCTTAATTTCAGAGCTTGGGTGGTAGCATAGATCTGCACCCCCAGTTCTAGTTTATTGCTTGGGGGACGACGATACGTAACGCCCCAAGACCACCTGTTTCAGATACAGTAGTGGCATGCTTTGAGGGACGGCAATACGTAACGCCCCAAAGTCACGAATTTGCACTGCTGGCTACAGTTAGGCGTATGGGGGATGGTGATACATAACGCCCTCATACGTCAAGGTTTTCAGATACAGAGCAGTTCACCGTTATCAGATTTTCAGAACACATTTTTCTGAAATCAGATTTTAGAAATAGTTTTCAGAAACCAGAGTTTCAAAAGCATTTTTCAGAAAAGACAAGTTTTATTAAAGAGATTTCAAACGAAGTTTTCAGAAAAAATGGATTTCATATAAAGTGATTTCTGAAACTTTAGTTTTAAAACCTAACGTTTTGAGTTGAGTATTTCAGTTTTATAGTCTACTCACTTAGATCGTACAATGATCTAACCCCCCCACTCATAGTTTTCTATAGTTTCAGGTTTTCTTGGAGGATGAGCTCGGGAGGACGGATATTGATACAGTCACTAGGGTTTGGAGTCCACCAGTTCAGAGTCAGAGAGCATAAGAGTCCAGTCAAAGTCAAAATAGAAGTCATGTACCAGTTTCTATTCATGTCATATTCGTTGTAAAGACGCATGTTTTATGTATATAATTTTTGAAATTGAGTTTGCATGATAAGTTGTTGAGTTTGGGCTACGGTCCCTTACATAATATATATATATATATATATATATATATATATATATTAGAGAAAAGAGTATCAGAAATTGAATAGCAGTTATTAGAGTCAGAGGCTTATGGGGTTAGTACGGTCTATCCCCTGCCGGTAGCATATCCCAGATCGGGGATGTTATAAAGATGGTATCAGAGAATGGTCTAGGGAGTCAGTGACTACAGTGGGTAGAGTGATGGGGTCTTGTACACATAGTATGTCTGAGATACTTGTATATGGGGAACTACCTCTCCAGTATCTGATCCTCGAGTACGTCCTCAAGATCCATAGATAGGTTAGTAAGCTTTCCTAGATCATTCGAATAGTATTCCTTACAAGAACAATTATACTCCATATCTAAGTTAGGAATCTTCTTGAAGATATTCAGCCTATTACCAGAAGTACAAACAAGCTACGAAACCATACGGTAAGATTTTAAGAAAAGTACCCAAATGAGTGGGAAGATGAGTTATAAGGAAGAAAGAGAGGATGCATATAAGCTTAAAATAACTAGAGACGGAGAAGTAAAGAGACAGAAAGAAATAGAAATTTTAAAAATATATCCACCCAGAAAAGTAAAAAGAGAGAGGGAAAGCTAGAAGAAGAGTAAGGAAAGGTATATGAATGCCTAAGTGATCAGAAGTAAGAAAGAAAGAGATACAGAATCAGACTAGTACATGAACCCATAGTAGGCAAGAGAATAGTAAAGCCCCAGCAAGTAACAGGATTTCCTAGTAGATGTAAGATTCCATCCCTCCTCAGAAAAGTTTCCTCCGAGCCAATTCAATAGCCACCAAGTACTTCGTATAGATAGTAAGTTCCCCTAGTAGCAAGGAAAAAGCCAGCAAGATAACGGAAGTAGGAAATCAAGGTTAGTCTTGAGAGTCCCAATGGATCGAGATGCCAAAGAGGATTTTGAGAATTCCATATCCCTAAACCCAGACCTAGATCCACAAGCAGGGAACAAGAATGGTTAGTTACCTTACCCCCATCAATCTGATAGAGTCAATACCTCAAACTATCTAGTCTCCAAACCCTTCAGTGGTACCAGATAAGGAAGTCGACCTGATAGAGCCTACCTCATACCTACCTTTCATGAGGAATAGACCCTACGAGGACACAGAACACCAGAACAAGGATACTGAAGCCCGTCGAGATATAAGATATTTATCCTAGTCCCTACCAGCATAGGCATAGACAACCATAAGAAATATGACGACAGTTCATGTAGGATCTTGGAAGGTAGATCACCTGGAAAAAGATTAAGGAAGTTTCGAGGTTATTAGGAAGAGAACCCAGTGTAGCCTAGAGAACAAGACAAGTGAGTACAAGGTTTGCAGTACTAGTAAAAGTCCACAGGATAGACCAACACGGTAAAACCTAAGGATCAGCCCACCAGCCTGTAGAAAACCATGGAAGTATAAAAGAATAGACTCGTGAGGTTGGGGATATTTAGAAGTGATGAAAGTACTGGTATGGATCATAGAACAAAGTGTCATAGTTGTGATTGGTGGCAAGAGCAAAGAGCAGAGATTTAGGAAATAGCCAGAAGAGCGAACCACCACTAGCCTCAATAGCATGCCATAGAGCTAAGAAATAGGTAAATATGAAGAAAGTAAGAAGGAAACACCAGTAAAGAAGAGCAATTGACAGGTTAGGTGAATTGTGAGATTGCTAGACAGACAAATTGATGAGTTCAAAGAGACATAGACAAGCAGCTTGAGCCAGAATAGTTTGAAGTCACAATAAGTTGAACGAGTCTAGAGGCCATCATTAAATTAAGGAGCCTTTAAAAAGGTAAAGACTTAAAAATACAAAGAAATTATGGAGAATAACTCTTAGGATTAAAGTGAGTAATTTATAAAGAGACCCATGGTAATGAGAAGGAGAAATTAGATAAAGAATAATACCTGAACCCAAGAACTAATAAGAGATGCCTTAAGCAATCAAAGATGATGGAGTTTCTAGGGAAATTAAGATATAAGGAATTCAAGGAACTAAGATGAGAAGGAAAAGACTAGGTAAAAAGTAATACCTGAACTGGAGATATAGTAAAAGATGTCCTAAATAATGGAGATTGATAGAGTTTTCAGGAAAGTAAAGGTTTAAGGGGTTCAAGGAACTAGGACAAGAAAGGAACCGAGGTAGCAGAGCAAGTTTCTTAAGGAAAAATAGTAAAGAGAGTATAGTGGCACCCAGAGGGAGGAAGTAATAACTTTAGAAGGCTAAACAACAAAGATAAGATAGGAAAAAGTACAAAGATAGTACGAGGAAGTTCTTAGAAAACACGACCTTAGAAGGACTTCGTAGAAGGGGCAGTGAGTTCGATAGTCGAAAGTAATCAGAAGTAAAGTTGGAAGGGACAACCAGACAGTTTTAGCAGTCATACCCTAGTGTGAGGAAAGTTATCAGACATGTATACACGGAGGTTCCAAACTTATAAATAAGTCGTATGTGCAACTAGATCACCATAACCAGAAAAGCCTCGGAACAAGGTCCCACCCTCCCAACCCTTGATAAATGACAGCAGAAGAGGTGGATCCTGATGATTGCCTCAAGATATTCCCAGAAATGAGTTAAGGTATAGTGGAAGAAGACCTTCAGACTTAGTATGAGGACAAAGTAAAAATGCGAGACAGCCCTAAGTTAAAGAGTCAGAAAAGTTGTATAGACGGAATAATACAGAGATAAGTAGTAGTCAAGTGACGACTGAGATACAAAGGAACCAGTGTTAGACACAGTAATGGATAGAGAAAGGAAAATATATCCTTCGAATAAGAAACCAGAGACACAGACCACGGGAGTTCTTAGTATAGCATAAGACGAAGTAGAAGGCAAGAAGAGTGCAAAGGAAAAAGTTTAGAAGTAAAGCTACGGAGGTACAATGGCGGTAGTAAAAAGATACCTAATAAGTAAAGACAAGTGTGTAACTACAAGGTTTCATAGTATCAGAATGCAACCAAAGATACCTTATGGGTTAGTTCATGTAAACCATATAAAGTACCCAGCCCTAATCTAAGTTGACCAAACCACTACAGGTTTGGGACGGCTTTAGCCACGGGTATGGGTGGTTTGTTAAATTTGTGGCATAGAATGGGATCAAAGGGATAAGTTATTGTGGAGTTACAATTAGCATATGAAGTGAATCCTTAAGGTAGACATATTTACGTCATAACCCTTGACAGTACTAGACTTTGGAAAACAAGTCAGTAAGGAGCACCATAACCATACTTTCAGTAACAGTAAAAATAAGAGTATGAAGAAAAGAATGGACTATAGTCAGAACTGAATAGCTAACATCCCCATCTATAGAAAGAGCACAATGCATACAGTTCAGCTCCCAGCGAAACTACCAAACCCAAATTTCTTAGTACAAACCCATTAGGTGAACAATAATAGAGGAGGAGTCAGACCCTGCATTACAAAGTCCTAAGTTATACAGATAAGCAGAGACAAGAAATTGTAGTGAGGAACTGGTAAGCAGCCTAGTATAGACATATGTACGTATGTACCTTCCAGGGTCAAAGCCAAAGTAAAAGAGCTCAGTTACAAGAAAGTGCAAATACCTACAGAGATAAAAGATCCGTCAGTAAAGGTGCAAAAGCCTAGCCCAATAGTGGTGCAGAATAAGTTAAGAGGGCGTTTAGTTCTTAGAAATGAGACTCTTAGAATATATCTTCTCGTAGATTAGATATAAAGAGTCTAATCAGTCAATAAATGGAAGGAGTGGACATAAACCACGAACCTAGTACCCTTCAGAATTAATAGCTCAAGTAAGAAATGAGTTGGAGTAAGTAGAGTATAACGAAAAGTCTAGGAGTAAGATTCCTTGATGCACTATAAGAGTTGAGACATGGCCGTAGGGTAAGGTAATGAGCAGGAAGTTATGAAAACAGGATGATGAGTTCCCCCTCAATCTAAAGTCAAAAGAATCAAGCATGAAACAGAAGCCAAGATAAGGGAAAGACTGAGGCGAGCGTAAGTTAGTTTATAGAAAAGTAAGAGTTTTAGCAGGTAAAGCAAGATGGTTTCGAGTATGAAGTTAGTTAAGGCTGATGGTCTGGAGAGAGGCTGTGAACCCGGGGGGTCTGTGGTGAGATCCCAAGTTTAAAAAGGATTCGAGGACGAATCAAATTTAAGGAGGGGAGAATTTGTAACGACCGGTAGTTTTTATTACTGCATACAGTGGTACTGTTACGTACGGAATGAAGGTACATAAAATAAATTATGTTGAGACTTAAATATACTCATGGGATGACTTTGGGGACAATCGGTAAATCCCTCAAAGTCCCGGGACGAGATTGTACAATATTCCTTTTTGGATAGCCCGTAGTATTTGGGATGTAACTTTCTCATACGAACTCCAATTTTTATGAATTTTATATTTTCGGAAATCAGAGATCGAGACCTACAACTTCCGTGTTGAACAGTTTTCCAAATTCGGACTAGAAATAGGTCAAAAATGCAAGTCAAAAATTCAGTGAATAGTAATTTCGGACCCAAATACAAAAATCTCAAATTTTCTCCAAACTTCCACACTCTTCTTCAACCTTCTAAATATCAAATGACCCCATTATATAAAGATTTCACTATTCACTAATTTACAAAAAAATAAAATGAAATGAAAAGAAAAGAAAGAAGAAGACGTGAGGGAGAGAAGAAGAAAGAAGAAGAAGAAGAAGAAGAAGAAGAAGAAGAAGAAGAAGAAGAAGAAGAAGAAGAAGAAGAAGAAGAGAAGAAGAAGAAGAAGAGAAGAAAGAAGAGGAAGCAAGGGTCCAATGTCATTCACCAAGCAAAGAAAAAGAAGGGAAATCATGGAAGACATGAGGGATTATAGAAATCAAGGAAAAACCAAGGTAAGGAAACTTAACCCAAAATTTAAGTTGTTGGATTTTGGAAATTTGATGATAAAATAGGAGTCTTGGCATGTTAATGATTGAAATTAGATGGATAATGAAGTAGGAAACTAGTTGTGTCATGAAATGGTAAATTCTTGAAATCTTAGATTTTTGGTAAATTGAAAATTGTGAGATTAAAGAGTTGTTTGATGATTAAATGGTAGTTTAGAATATGTGAAGTTGATATAATGTGATCAATTATGTATTGGATTTGTTATAGAAGAAGTGAGGATGCATTTGGGTAAGATTAGCTTGAGAAAAGAAATGCAGAAACCTGGAAATCAGGTCTGCATCGCGACGCAAAAAGAGCTCACGTCGAGACGCATGCTGGAAAACTGAGATTCATTTCTGCGTTGTACGCGTCGCGACGCGAGGTCAAAATTGTTCTGAAACTGATTTAAACCATCCCATTTCCACCCTAGCATGTTAGAGACCACCCTTAGGGTCTTTTATCAGGTTGAGAATACACGGTACATTGTGATATAAGAATAATATGCTTTGAAATATTAAGTAAGAGGTTGAGTGGAAAAATTTAGGCTAATTTGGAATATGTTCCCCATCCTATTTTCTAACCAAGTTGTCGATTTTAGGGTTATCACAGGAACCGGAAATTTCCCTCAGCAAGCGAATGCCAGCCAGATTCCAAAACAGTGAGTGGACACTCTCTTTTTAAACTGAATTTTATTATGTTATTTCTGTTTCAGACTTACATTTTTACGCTTTAGGGTGTTAGAAGATTTTCTTTACAGTTATTTCATACAAAGTTATGATTTAAGTTTTAATTGAGAAAGAAATCATTTTAGAAAATGTTTCTTACATATTTGAGATACAAATCATGGTTTTATATTTTCGGGGTATGAGAGAAAAACTCACCCCAGTATGTAACTTGACACAGTTTGAATTGACGGACAGAGACATGTGCACATGTAGAGGACTGGGGGGACGGCGATACGCAACGCCCCCGGATCCTAGCGCAGGTCTAGGGGGACGGCGATACGTAACACCCATATACCTTAGTTTCAGAGCTTGGGTGGTAATATAGATCCGCACCCCCAGATCTAGTTTATGGCTTGGGGGACGGCGATACGTAACGTCTCAAGACCACCAGTTTCAGAGACAGTAGTGGCATGCTTTGGGGGACGGCAATACGTAACGCCTCAAAGTCATGGATTTACACTGCTGGCTACAATTATGCGTATGGGGGGACGGCGATACGTAACGCCCTCATAGGTAAAGGTTTTCAGATACAAAGTAGTTCACCGTTATTGGATTTTCAGAACACAGTTTTCAGAAACCAAAGTTTCAAAAGCAGTTTTCAGAAAGACAAGTTTTATTAAAATGATTTCAAACGAAGTTTTCAGAAAAGAGATTTCATATAAAGTGATTTCTGAAACTTTATTTTTAAAACCTAACGTTTTGAGTTGAGTGTTTCAGTTTTATAGTCCACTCATTTAGATCGTACAACGATCTAACCCCCTCACTCCCAGTTTTCTATGGTTGCAGGTTTTCTTTGAGGATTTGCTCGGGAGGACGGATACTGATGCAGTCACTAGGGTTTGGAGTCCACCAGTTCAGAGTCAGAGAGCATAAGAGTCCAGTCAAAGTCAAAATAGAAATCATGTACCAGTTTCTATTCATGTCATAGTCGTTGTAAAGACACATGTTTTATGTATACAATTTTTGGAGTTGAGTTTGCATGATAAGTTGTTTTGTTTGGGCTACGGTCCCTTACATACTATATATATATTCAGAGGCTTATGGGGTTAGTACGGTCTATCCCATGCCGGTAGCATCTCCCAGATCGGGGATGTTACAATATATGTATGACTTCATGTTTCATGTGATTGAAGTGTATTTGATATTAAACGATGCACTCTATGGCATTCATGTTTTTCTTTGTATGATTTGGATGTTAGCTATTAGATTAGCCATATGTAGATATGTGAATATAAAAGCTTGACATGGGTTATGTATAAAGGATAATAACAAGTTAATAAAATCTGAACTTGTAACAATTTAGTAATTCCGATAAACTGCTGATAGGTTTGATTTGTTTGTTTATTTGAAGTTTATACTTGACTTGTTTGTTATAATAATAACATGGTTACTTATTGAGTTTTTAAAACTCACACCAAACCAGTTTGCTAGTTTTCAGGTTGGCTTCTAGATTGGTCAACCACGACAACCTTGGAAGTCATGCTCGAGACGCGGATCACCCAAGCGGCAGTCACCCTCGCAAGTATCCTGGGATAAGTTTAGAAGTTTATAAGTTTAAGAAGTTTAAAAATATTTTGTTATTGCTTAATTATCGTGCTGAGCACACTGTCGGTATATATACATATTAGAAAATATTTTGATTGCTTATGATGATTATGGGCACTGAGTCCTTGAGTGTTGATAGATGATATGGGCACGGAGCCCTTAGGCATGATTTTGATGTGTTGGTGTGGACTTGAGGTCCATTTCGATTTATGATGTTCATTTTAGGTTTATTTGGTGCTGGACTGAGATCCAGGTTATCCATTTTTTTAGAACATATCATGTCAGATTTTCAGTAGATATAGAGGCTTATGGAGATAGGTCAATCTTATCTCCTACCGGTAACATCCTGCCTTTGGCGGGGTTTTACAGGTAATAATGACAATTTATATATTATAAAAAGTAATATTTCTAAATTTGAAATATTAAAAATGGATCCCCTAGTTCTAGCATTTCATTTTATTATTGTAGTCCAATTTAAAAATTCTCAATCACTTCAAATAAATCAATCTTTTTCTTTTCAGTCAAATTATTATTTTATCCTATTAAAACTGATGAACACTAAAAAATGCAAATTTATTAAAAGACAAGTTAATCATTTTACACTTGTAGTTTCATTAATCCCCTCAATTTAGCATATTTGTAAAATATTAATTACATTTATGTTTTATATATTTTTATTGTGATTTTTATCTTTTATGTAGGTAAATAATATTTTAGATGCATATCTAGAAAAATGGACTTGACATTTGGATTTTAGAGACCAGAAATTTAATAGGGCGTTCTAACAGTGTACAACTTCGGAAATTCCAACCATGTGCAATGTTCGTATTTTGACCATAATTTGTTACTCCGATATCAGATTGAAGTGATTCCAGTTTCAGATGAAAGAAGACTCAAAGATCTACAACTTTTCTGTTGACAAGATTTTCTAATTCTAAGGTTTTTATGACCAAAATTGATGAAAATCTAAAGTGTGTTCTATATAATTATTAAAAACACAAACAAATAAGAAAAGAAATAAAAATATAAAATGAAATAAAATATAAATTTACCTGGACCTTTCCACCGAAAGGTGGATGATTTGTCAAAGCATGCAAGTGAGTGTGTCATTTTAATTTGTAGTTGCATATATAAGAGGTGATGAGCACCTCTATATTTCATTCTCCTCAACAAAATTTCCACAGGTGTCTCTGAGACTTTGTGGGATGAGATCTTGTGTGTATTTTTTCTTTTATTAATAAAATTATGAGTGTTTTTATTTATATATTGTTCTGATATTTTTTTATCATGTTGGGATAAATGGTGAAGCTAGTGATATGAAAATAAATGTGATTTTTATTTATATTATATTTTATAAATTGTGATAAATAAAATTTATACTCTTTCCAGTTTATTTAGAACTCTTGACTAGCTGTAGACAATCGCCGATTGACACAGATAATATTTGAATCCCATAAATGAGAGAGAGTGGACTATTAAAGATCTGGGTTAATTATAGACAATACGGTACCGCTTATATGACTGGTTTTATATATTTGCTATAATTGAGTACCTTGGCAGGACTTGTTATAGACAAATATTATCACCGTCTTTATAACTGGTTTGATATGTTTTGGCATATTTAGTACCTTGGCATGACTAATTATCGACAGGACAAATTACATATGTTGGCATGATTAATACCTAATATTTTTGAAATAAATTGATTTGGAAATAATTATAATTTATATTTTATAAAAAGTAAAAATTATTTTTTGTTTGAAATATCAAGAGTGGATCCCATAACCATAGTATTTGGACGTAAAACCAGAGGAAGATGTGAGCCACAATCATAGCTATATTTCATTTTACTATTTTATTTTTTTAGCTATATTCTTTTTTTAGTAGCAGTGTTGTAGATTCAATTGTCAATACCACACGAACCTGGTGATGTCTTCTAAACATTACTTCTTCTTATCCAGACATAATGTCTCAATTTGGTTGGGGGAGGGGATATTTGATTAGAATGTCTTTTTATTTTTTATTTTTTTTAAAAAAATTATTTTGTTTTGAGTGTAAAAAAAAAAAAAATTATTTTCGTTTTTAAAATAATTTGTAACAAGTTATTTTTGTTTCTTTCTTTTTGAATCATTTAAATTTGTGAATTTCCCATAATATTGGTTAAATTTGATCTTCATATACTCGTCTGACAGGTATTATCAACATACACGGTAACATATAAACATGGGTTGTAAGTGAAAATTTTATAATATTTAGTTCTCTAGTTTGTTGTAGACCCGGCCACGGTTCCAGTTCGGAACCGGAACCGAACCGGAACCGAACCGGTTGGAACCGCGGTTCCGGCGGTTCCGGAACCGAACCGGAATGGGACCGGTTCGGTTGGGGTTCCACCCCAACTCGAACCGGTCTGAACCGGTGGAACCGTACGGTTCCACCGGTTCGGACGGTTCCAACCGGAACCGAACGGTTCCGGTTGGAACCGTCGGGTTCCTGTTGGAACCGTAGGGTTCCAACAGGAACCCTAAGGCCCCCAACGGCTACTAGCCGTTGGGGGCCTTATTCCCCCAACGGCTACTGCCGTTGGGGGATGCAGCAGGGAGCCGTTTGGCTCCCTGCCAAACGGCTCCCTGCCAAAAAAAAAATAAAAAAAAATTATAAAAAATTTATTATATAAAATAAAAATTACTAATGTACCCCTAATAACGGTAATAAAACGGTTATATTTAGGGGCATTTTTGGTATCAAAAAAATTCTAAAATTCTATAAATAGGATTCATTTTTCATAATTTCATCACACCAATTTCCCAACTTTCTCATTTTCTATAAATCTCTTATTCTCAATCTTACTTCAATACAATTCTCTTATTTTAGTTGTTAATTAATTGGTTATCACATTCGGCATTCGCATCGCAATTATTCAAATGGCAAGCTCATCCGAGAACATAATGTCAAATATGCCGACCCAAGAGAGCGGCCCCAGTGTCAGTGCACAATCACGGAGAAGAGAGTTAAGGCTCGGTCCTCCGATATTTTCAAAATTCATTTTAATTTGGAACGCCTAGACGATGGTTCACAACGAGCAATTTGCAACTATTGTGGGGTTATCTATAAATTTTCTGGTGGATACGGAAATATGATCAAGCACATGGAGAAACATCATCCGGTTGAATTTGGCATTGATACGACGCAGACTCAAATGGCCAGGTACGCATCATCTAGTAGAGGTACGAGTAGTGTAGATTTATTTAAATATTCTGATGCAAAAAATACAGAAGAATTTGCGAAATTAACATGTATGGCACATCTTTCTTTAAGCTTTGGTGAAAAACTTCATTTTACTAATTACGTGCATAATGCTTTAAACCCTGCTGCATGTAGAATGACTCGAAAACAACAAAACGTCATATTTTCAAATTATATAAAGATGGTAAAATTATTTTAAATGAAATATTTAAAGAGATGAAAGGTCGTATTTCTATATGTTCTGATATTTGGAGTGACCATTGGCAAACACACTCATACATGGGTGTGACTTGTCATTGGATTGATGCATCATTTACCATGCAAAAACGACTCATTGCATTTAGAGTTTTTGATGACCAACATACTGCACATAATATTTATAGAATGATGAAGGTAATTTTTGATGAATATGGTTTAGGAGAAAAAATTTTAACAATTGGATTTGATAATGCATCTGCAAATACTGCATCCATCAATGATTTAAAAGAAATATGTCAACCAAATTTAGGGGGTCGATTTTTTCATATTCGTTGTACATGTCATGTCCTAAACTTGTGTGCAAGACGTCTAAAATTATTATCTCCTTTCCTTGATCCTATTAAAACGGCACTTAACTGTATTTGGTCATATTCTCAAGTTAGGAGGGAATGGACCAAGTTTTGTAAAATAAATGGTATTAAACCGATTAAATTTTCTAGAGATGTTCCAACACGTTGGAATTCTACTTATTTTCTTTTATGTCAAGCACTTCAATACAAAGATGCATTATGTAGTTTTTTTTCTCAACATTTCAAAATATCACACACTTTATCCTAGTCAATGGGATATTTGTGAAAGAATTTTAGATATTTTAAGAGTTTTTAATGATGCTACTTTGGTTTTTAGCGGTGTTTATTATCCCACTGCACATTTATTTCTTCTTGAAGTTTGAATATTGTTGGCACTCTCGATGAACATGTTGACAGTGACAACCCTAATGATATTGTTTTGCTCGAAGCCATTACTGTTATGAAGGTAAAATGGTTGAATTATTTTAGAGAAATTCCTTTACTTTATCTTATTGCTGCTGTTTTTGATCCTAGATTTAAATTAGAAGGTTTGAATGGTGGTTTACAAGCTTACTATGGTTATTTAGGAATATTAGATGACATTGATATTACGAGCATAATGACGAATTTAAGAAGTGATTTAATTATTTTATTTAATGATTATATTGTAAGATATAACTTAGGAACAATAGGTCAATCTAGTAGCGAACCGGTAATTCAACCAAGACTTAGCGCAGGGGATCGTTGGTTATTGCAACGAAATAAAAAATCTAGGGATACGACAACAACTAATAACCCTGAATTAGATAATTATTTATCTACAAATTTTGAGTTTTCTAATGAAAGTTTATGCAGTAAAAATTTTAAAATCCTTGAATGGTGGAACCGGCATCAAAATATATTCATGTTTTATCTATTATTGCTAAAGAGATATTGGCAGCACCTATTTCCACCGTTGCGGTTGAGCAAGCCTTCAGCTTGGGAGGTAATATATTGGAAGCTAGGCGATCTTCATTACATCCAAGCACTCTAGAAGCAACAGCTTGTGTGGATGATTGGACTCGAGCTGATCTGAGACAACAAGAAGATGCCCCCGATGATTTTGAAGATTTGTTCGATAATGCTTCTGCAACAAGTGCAAGCGGAAGCTGCGGACCCGGAGCCGAAGGATCAACTGATAATGATGATTGATAATGTAAAATTATAATTTACAAAGGGGATATGTCTTAAACTTGTAATGGAACTACGTGAGCTTTGATTCCTCTCACCTTTGGAGGATACGTAGGCAACTTAAATTTTAAAAATTTTAAGCTCAAGCTCTTCAATGTAATAAATTTTTTTTATTTATAAATTTAATCTCATTTTTTTAATTAATAAATTTTTTTTTATTTAATATTTTTGACTCCTCTTATTTTTTTATTTTCATTTAATTAATTAAAAAAAAAAAATAAACCGAACCGAACCGAAACCGAACCGTTCGGTTCGACTTTCCGTTTCCACACTTGTGGAACCGGAAACCCACCGGCCGTTTCGGTTCGGTTCCGAACCGGAACCGAAACCCGCCGGCCGGGTCTAGTTGTTGTAGATAACATCTAAAAGCAATTGAATTTGTGTTTTTATTCAAAAAGAAAAAATGATAACTTTTACTCAGTAACCGGACATCTTACCTCGGTAAACAATGATTGTTCACGTAAAACGATAGAGCTTGAGTTTGTAAAAAAAATTATGATTAAGTTTGATTTCGTAGCCTCTCTAACTCGAGCAATTAAGTGTGTATGAGTGTTTTAATACTTAGTGCCCTTAGGCCGCCAACGGGTCTGGGAGTCACTGGCCGAAAGCTCGTTACATGGGTTAAAATGAAAGCTTAAGGAACATTTTTTCTTTTTAATATCTGAGATTCGAGCAATTAAGTCCGTAGGGGTGTCTTAACACCTAGTACCCTAAAGCCAACTGGTTTGGGAGTCACTGGCCCAAATCTCGTTACAAAGATTGAAGATGTATTATTATTATAAAATAAAATAAAATAAAAACTATTTTTTTATAAATTAACTTTCATTGCCAAAGGGTGTGAACTCTAATATAATTTTAGGATAAAAATATTACTCTCTTTTCAACGAGACCTGTGAATATTGTGGGCACAATAAATTGATTAATACCTTGTTTATGAGTGTATGGAATAAGGGTAAAAAGTACACGAGAATTTATTTATTTGATCATTTAGAAAGAAAGAAAATAATTATTAATTTATTTAAGGATTTGTCTTTTTAAAGTTTTTTCGCTTAAATTACTAGGGACTAATAATAAGCTGTTTGGGGGTGTGATGAACACAAAAAATGCACAATTATTAGAAGAAAATTTAATCATTTTATACTTGTAGTTTCATTAATTCCCTTAATTTAGCATATTTGTAAAATATTAATTATATTTATGTTTTACGTATTGTCATTGTGATTTTTATCTTTTATGTAGGTGAAATAATACTTTGGATGCATATCTAGAAAAGTAGACTTGACATTTGGATTTTATAGGCCAGGAATTTAATATGGCGTTCTAATAGCGTACAACTTCGGAAATTTCAACCATGTGCAATGTTTGTATTTTGGAAATTACTTTTTACTCCGATATCGGATTGAGGTGATTCCATTTCCAGATGAAAGAAAACTCAAAGTTCTACAACTTTGTTGTTGATAAGATTTTCTAATTTTGAGGTTTTCAAGACCGAAATTAATGAAAACTCCATAGTGTATTATATATAATTATTAAAAACACAAACAAACAAGAAAAGACAAAAAAATATAAAAATATAAAAATATAAATTTTCCTCCACCTTTCCACCGAAAGGTGGAGGATTTTTCAAAACATGCAAAGAAATTTGCATGCTTTGACAAACAAATAAGGACAAAATTAAAAAAAAAAAAAAAAAAAAAAAAAAAGAGATGTGAGTGTGTCATTTGAATTTGTAATTGCATAAGAGGTGCTCATCATTTCATTCTCCTCAGCAAAATTTCCACATGTCTTTCTGAGACTTTGTAGGATGAGCTCTTGTGTGTATTTTTTTTCTTTTGTAATTTAATTTTCTTTTATTAGTAAAATTATGAGTGTTTTTATTTATACCTTGTTCTGCTATTTTTTATCATGTTGGGATAAATGGTGAAGCTAATGGTTTGAAAATATATAGGATTTTTATTTAGATTATATTTTATAAATAATGATAATTTCTCAAATAAAATTTATACTCTTTCTAGTTTATTTAGGACTCTTGACTAGCTGTAGACAGTCCCCGATTGGCACAGATAATACTTGAATCCCATAAATGAGAGAGAGTGGACTATTAAAGATCTAGATTAATTATTGACAATATGGTACCGCCTATATGGCTGATTTTATATATTTGGCATAATTGAGTACCTTAGCAGGACTTGTTATAGACAAATATTATCACCGCCTTTATGGCTGGTTTTATATGTTTTGGCATATTTAGTACATTGGCATGACTAATTATCGACATGACAAATTACATATATTGGCATAATTAATACATGATAATTATGAAATAAATTGATTGGGAAATAAATATAATTTGTATTTTATAAAAAGTAAAAATTATTTTATATTTGAAATATCAAGAGTGGATCCCATAACCCAAGTATTTTATTTTATTATTTTTATTTTATTAGTTGAATTATTATTTTATCCTATTAAATTTATTCCCTGTGGATCGACCATAGACTTACCAGGTTATTTTATTACTTCGACACTCTTATACTTGGGAGTAAATAACCACTTGTTGAGCGTGTTAAGTTTTTGACGCCGTTGCCAGGGAATAAATTTTAATAGATAGATTAATAATTTAAAATTATTGTATTTTTTTCACTTTTGTGTTGTTTTCTATGTTTAAAAACAATCTTTTATATTTTTTGTTATTTTTTGTATTTTGTAAAAAAAAAAAAACCATTATTTTGCTAAATTATCATAACATCCCCAATTCGGGTGATGCTACCGGCAGGGAATAGGTCGTACTATTCCCCCGAGCCTCTATCTTTCGAACTATAAACAACACGGTTACTCTTTCCTTAAACATAGTTTCATACACGAGATCATTGCCCAAACCATGGCATAGAACATAAAATACTACACACAACTAAAACTCAACATTACTTATCGTAATAACTTATACATGAGTACTTGTACACAACTTTGTTATACAATTTTCTGAAACCGGAATTTACTAAGCTTGACTGAACTCTATCTCTGACTCAACCTGGTGGACCAAACCCACTAGTGACTGCCATCAGTATTCATCCCCTCGAGCTCATTCTCCAGAAATACCTGTAAAATAAAGAAACTGGGAGGGGGTTAGGTCGTTTGAACGATCTAAGTGAGTGGACAGTTTAAAAGTAGTACTAAAAGTGTTTTTGAAAATCCATGGTTCTAAAACCAAATTCATCTCAAATCATCTTTCTTGAAATCTCTTCTATTAGTTGATACAACTTTCTTCCTGGAAAACGTTTTTGAAAACTACTTTTGAAAATCTGGTTCTGAAAACCTGTATCTGAAATATATGTTCTGAAAACTTTTTCTGAAATATCTTTTCTGAAAACTGTCTCTGAAAAACCTGACGCATGGGGGCGTTACGTATCGTCGTCCCCCTATACGCCTAACTAGAGCCAGAAGTGCAAATCAATGACATTGGGGCATTACGTATCGCTGTCCCCCAAAGCATGCCACTATCTGTCCCTGAAACTAGAAGTCTTGGGGTGTTACATATCGCCGTCCCCCAAGCCACTGAACTAGAACTGGGGGTGCGGATCTACGCTATCCTTCAAGCTCTGAATCTAGGATCTAAGTTCATCTGTCATCCTTAGTCCTGAACTAGGATCTGAGGGCATTATGTATCGTCATCCCCCTAGTCATCTACATGTGCACATGTTCTCTCCGTCAATTCCATATCTGATTTAAGTTACATATTGAGGTGGGTGTTTCCCCATGCCACGAAATCATGTTTTGAAAATATTTCTTTTCTAAACCATTTCTCAAAACATGTTATATAAAATATAACTGATAGAGAACTTGGCTAACGCCCTAAATACGAAAAGTAAGCCTGATATGAAAAACAATATAATGAAAGTCAACTTAAAAGAAAAGTGTCCACTCACTGATTTGGAGTCCTGCTATCCTTACTTCACTGGGCTGAAGAAATTTTTGGTTCCTGTGATGATCTATAATTGATAATCTTGATTAGAAGATGGACAGAGAGAAATTACGAGATTAGTCTAAATTATCTATTCAAGTATTAGTTAACATTTCACTACGTTTCATGCATATATCATGACATAATATATATACGAACTAATACGAGACCCTTGGGGCCGCCTCTAACATCCTAGGGTGAATCAAGAATGAATCAAAAATATTTTGGGGAAATTCTGGTCTTAGTGTTGCGACGCAGAGACTTGCGCGTCGCGACACACATAATTCCAAAAAGGCAAGTATGAAACTTTCTAGTTGGCGTCGCGACGCAAGTCCTTACCCGTCGCGACGCTGACATACCAGAAACGAAACTGTATTAATTTCCCAGTACGCGGCGCGACGCTGAACCCCTGGGCGTCGTGACGCACGCCTGTTTTTCAGGTTTTTAACACTTGCTTCTCAAAGTCTATTTTACCCAATTGCATCCCCAGCCTCTCATACTTTAATTATACATAAACAATTATTTAAACTCAATATTCAAGTATGTTAAAACATCATTCCATCACTAATTCAACTCTTAATCTCATAACTCTCACTTTAGCTCAACACCTAGGATTTTCAATATTTGGGCATTTCTCTCTATAATCCATTTCTAAATTCATTTCTTTAATAAATGCAATTATTAATATGCCACTAACACCATCCTAACTTTATACCATCAAAATTCCATAATCCAAAATTTGGGTCAAATTGGCCTTACCTCATTTCTTGTGATTTCCTTCATTCTTTAAGTCCTCCATGGTTACCAAGCCTCTTACTGTCTTCTTCTTCCCTCTTATCTCTTTCTTCTTTTTTTCTTCTTCTTCTTTTTCTTCTCTTCTTCTTCTTCTTCTTTTCTCATTCTCACGTCTCTCTCTTTCTCTACAAAATTCAATTTAGGGATGTAGGAATAGTATCCCCTTTTTATACTAGGGGCCACTTGTAATTTACATCTTTAAAGAAATATATAGAAACTTTGAGAAACTTAAAGATTTCTCTAGATAGGTCCGAGCACTATTCATCTAGATTGTTTATCTGTATTTTCAACCTATTTATGGTTCGAATTTGGAAAAATATTCAACACATAAGTTGTAGGTCTCGATTTCATCTTTTCGACAATATACAATTTATAAAAATTAGAGTTCGTATGAGAAGGTTACGGCCTAAATACCATATACTGTCCGGAGTGGAACATAGTATCATCTAGTATCGGAATCTCGAAGAATTTTCTGATTGTTCCCAAATTCATTTCATGAGAGTATATTTGTCCAAACATAATTTATATTATGTGACACTTGTCCCACAGTGTAACAGTAGTTGAGACTACTGGTCGTTACAAATTCTCCCTCCCTTAAATAGGATTCGCCCTCGAATCATTTATGGGGTCTAACTCGCATATATGTCTTTGTTGGATGACATCTTGTGTTTCTGTTATTCTTATCTTTCTTACCTTTATTTCTACTCTTCTTTCTTGAATCTCAATATTTAACCTTTGGGAAACTCTGATCATGCCTGCAACTACTATTTCAAAGTTCGTGGGCCTTAGTGAGCTCCTACTTAGGACATCACACCTATTTTCATACTATAACTCACTATATGCTCCCCGGAAATCTCACTTCTGAACCTCTAGTCTTATGTAGTATTCTCTATTTTAACTATTCACAGATACATTTTTATATCTCTTGTTATGACAACAATAATTTCTAAATATCCTTAGGATTTCTGTGATTATTCATATTTAAAACATCATTATCGTACTTGTACTATAACGAATAAACTTCGCTTTCCCTTGACTTGTGTATCCTTTAGGTTCTTCGGCTACTTGTATAATATAATCACTTTAATGACCTTATAAGACATATCTTTTCTAGATATTTCCTTAGCTCCACATTTTAGATCTTATTCTAACATTCATTATCAATTCTTAACTGACTATTTGATCTTTTCTCTTTCGTATTACTAAGTCCTTCTGCTTATGAGCTTCTCTTTAGAATTCTCATATTTGACTATCTATGGGTTTAAGACTTCATAACTCATAGCTATCTTCCCATGTACTCTTGCTGCCAATCGATGACTCATATACTTAGTACATTAATTCAAAAAAGCTTATCTGGCGATTCTTCTTGATTGGTTAAAAAACTTTTGGGATAATGTATCTATGTTAAACCTGACTTTATGCCAAAATTGTGTTCTTTATCATTAATATTGGCATTATGGATTCTGTCATGATCTATGCTCGTACTCTTTTACACCTTTAATTTTAATAACTGCTATAAATCTGGTTAGCTTTCCTTTACAATGGTTTTTCCCTTTGCCTGATTGTACTTAAGAGTATCATTCTTTCAGTTATTCCCAAAGTTTTATTTTGGTCAGGTATTACCTTTGTCTATTGATGTCAATATACTTAATTTCTTTGGTCATCTCAATGTTGTACCTCAATAAATCTGTTTCAGGTTGTACTTCACCTTATTTCCAACTAGGTATACTGCATAGGATATTATAGGTTATACTCGTTATTTTCTTATGTTTCCTTTCTGATAGGATTCTAGTCTTTTCTCAATGTTGAGAAAGCTTGCTATTCTGTAGTACTGCTAAGCTTAATCATCAAAAGCTTATCTTGTGATTTACGTATCTTTACCATTGTTTATCTCATGTATTTCTTCTTCTTTTTTTGTTCTATTTTTATTTAATCTCGGCAGTTCCATCTCCATATATTTTACTTGTCTTTTATCATCTTTTCTGCTTTACTCTATACCTAAAATTTATGTGGTCTACTTCATTATTTCATCTAGGCAACTTCTTGTTGGGTTTCTATTAGTTCCCAAGGATCAAATCAAGCAATGAAACACATGTGCGAATACTCAAAGAAGTTTCGGAATACTTATAATGATCGGTTGAGCGATGCGATGAACACAAAAACTTCAAGCTATCCTCCAAGGTGGCTCACGGCAATTGTAGTTTTTTGTCCTCCAAATTTTCGGCCATCACCTCCAAGTGTGCTCCAAGAGTGTCTTCACGCTCCAAGCTTTATTTGGTGATTCCAGGCTCATGAAAAAGATTCCCTATCACCTTTGTATGTCCTCTTTTGAGTGCTAGCTCTTGGTAATTTTTGCCACAAAAATCACCACTGCATCTCCTTGTATTCTCAGCTTTTGACAGAAAAATGGAGAAGAAAAAGTGGTCCAAGACCATGAGAGAAGAGAAGGAAAGAGAGAGGAGAGTGTGTTAAGTGTTGGTTGTTGGAGATTTGTGAATCTAATACACAAAATGAATTTTAAAAATCCATTTACCAAATTTTTGCTTTCCAAAAGTCAAAAGGCATTAAATCCAATAACCACATCTATCACTATCCACATCAAAAGTGACTAGACATCACATCACTCAAAGTGACAAGTGATTTGACGCTTGATGTGACTAGTGGTTTGACGCTTGATGTGACTTGTGGGCCGCACTTAAATTCGCAATGCGAGTGCGCCCGCAAACACTCTCGGGCTCAGGTTCGCTAATTCCAAATTAATGAATTTTCCGTAGCGACGTAATTAAATAATTATGCCTAGCAAAATCATTATTAATGTCGCTAACGAATTAATTCTAAATTAACTTGTTCGCCCGAATTAAAATCTAATTTTAATTCCGCGTCGAAATACAATTTCGTATAATATATCGAATATATTATTTTCTCGATTAATTCCAAATTAATCGTTCTCTCTCTTTAAATAATATTTTATCCCAGATAAAATATCTCCCTAATTAATCGCAGATTAATTTTCTCTCTCTTATAATTAATCCCAGATTAATAAAGTGCGAGTCATACGTCATCGGTGAATCTTCGGGAAGCGACCCATGAGATCCCCAGATCTGTTGGCAGTAAATCCGGTCGTCGGACTATCCGAACACGTAAGTACCTAGTACTTGTTTTTACCGATTTACAAGACATGGTTGGCTTCTAGCAAAGCATCATGCCTACCCAATTCTCCAGAAATATTCTTACTGGAATATGTGATCTATATCAGGCGTAGTATACGTAGTATAGTGTATAGTGATCCAGTATCGGATGTCACGTGCAAGGCCTGGGGCTGAAATTGTGTCTGCCCCGTACGAAGCACATATCGGATCTCTGGTAACTAGTCTCTATAATCAGATAAATATGACCTAGTCATAATATCCCGATAGCTGCAGCATATAAGAGCACCAGTTCCGTATCCTACGTGATCATCATCTCCACTATGACTGGAGTGATACTTCCATCTCGACATCACACCCAATACACTACGATTCTCAATATACCTAGAAGAGGCGTACAGAGAACCTGTTAAAGCCCTGGACGACCAAAACCAAAGTACATTGATTGTCGCAAGTATTAGCGGTGCAAGTCTCAGGTTAAGACCAAATACATCTACCCTGATTCGGACTTCCATAGACACATAGTCATACTACCAATGGAATTCCGAGGGGTCTATCCAGAGCGAAGCTGTTTTCCGTACCATCGGTAAAACACAACCTCCTATTACACTTGCATGAGTATCTTATACCCAAATATATGAGAACTATGATGTTATGCTCCCACAAAGCGCACAAGTGCAATACTAGTCTATTCCGCATTATCGATGTCCAATCTCGATAATACTACGACTAGGGATATTTAATGATTAAACCTTCATGGATTGATACTGTCTCATATCATCTCAATCCGGAACTAATCATATGGACCTTCTATCATTTATACATCTTGGTAATCTAATTACAAATGATAGAAGAGCAATTTCCTTTGTCACATAGTTAATTTTTACAACAACACCATGATCTGTACAAATAGTGATGATATGGGCCATAACTGTCCAACAATCTCCCACTTGGCCTATAGCCAATCACTCAAGTGTCCTACACCCAAACTATATACGGTTCGCTCAAATTTCTGCTGAGGAAAGGCTTTCGTCAGCGGATTTGCATGATTATCATCTGATACGATTTATTCGATCATCACATCGCCACGATGTATGATCCGAACGAATCAGATGAATATTTGAAGTATATATCTGGATTGTTGATGAGACCATTAATTCTTTAGCTTGTGTTGTAGCCTAGCTCAGCTGCTAACAGAACTACTCCTAATCTGATTAGGATTATTATCGATCCAAAAGGCTTCCATTGCTGCCTCAGCTACAGCAATAATCCACTTTTGTTGTTTATTCGGTAACAGTATCTTGCATGTAAGATTTCCAGCTCACTGTTCCGTTATTCAAACTGTGTAGTACCGTTGTTACGACTTATAGTCGTTTTTATCGGTTAGGAAACTTGCAATAGTGAACCCAGTCACTTCAAGTTCTCCTTCTCCATAGAATAAGACAGCATCCTTAGATCTTTTAAAATACTAATGGATGTTCTTAACATCAATCCAGTGACTATCACTAGGATTGGCCCGATTGTTACTCCATATGCTCTAAGCGTATGAGACACCAGGTCGCGTACATTTATTTCAATGTACAAGTTCTCGGAGAGTATCTACAACTTTTAGATCTATCCCAGTAGATCTTTATTCCTAGAATAAAGGTTGTATCTCCCAAGAATTCTACGGAGAATTTTCTTGAAAGCCAAGCTTTCACCCATTGTTTTATGGGAATGTCATTTCCAAGAAATGACTTATCATTATTGTATAGGACATTCACTGTCAGTGCGCTCCCACTAACCTCCTTATATACACAAGAATCATTTTCGTTTTGAATTAAATCATATACCATTATGATTACATCAGAACGATAATTCCAAGAATGCAATGCTTGCTTCAATCCATCCATGGATCGAATAACCTGCAAACCTTGTTTGCTAGTTTTGGTACGACAAAACCGTCAGGATGTTGTAAACATCCTTCGAAAGGTTTCCGTTAAGGAAAACGGTTTTGGCATTCAGCTGCCATATTTCATAAATGAAATATGCATCATTAGCAAGTATTATCCAAATGGACTTAACAATGGCAACGAGTAAAAGGTTTCGTCGTAATCGACACAATGTTGATAACGATACCTTTCCGCTACAAGCCCAGCTTAGTACGTTGGTATGTTGCCTTCCATGCATGTCTTCCTTGAAGACTTATATAGTACCAATAGGCACAATGCCTTCTGATACAACAACTAGTGTCTAAACATAGTTGGTATACATGGAATCCATTTCGGATTTCATGGCACTTTGCCATAATAGGGAGTCGATACCTTGTATCACTTCCTCATACGTAGTCAGTTCATGTTCCTCAATAAGATTGACATCCTTATGAGGTGAGATCAGAAACTCATACCCCAGGTTATTTTCTGACTCTCTTCGATTTGCGTGGTTCTTGTGTATTCGAAGATTATTGGTATAGTTTCATCCCTGATGAACTATTTGTGTTCCATTAAGGAATCAGTGTCTAGAACAGTATTACTCCGATTTTCATCGAGTTTTACTTTCCTCCCACTTACCACTGCATGGTGAGCAACAATTACATTGTTCTCATGTGAGTTGTATAAGTACTATACTTTGGTTTCCCTAGGATAACCCACAATTTAGGCACTTATCCGATTTGGGTTCTAGTTTGGTATCATCCAAACATATGCCTAGCATACCCAAATCTTCAGGAATGAGAAACCCAGTTTCTTTCCTGTTCATATCAAATATGAAGTCTGTCTAACATATTATTATGGAACCTTATTCAAAATAAGTTATGCACTGTTAATGCGTATCCGTTGAAGAAAATGGTAGCTCAGAGCGACTCATGATTAACCTTATCATGTCCAACATAATTTGGTTTCTCTGTTCGGACACACCGTCAGACTGACGTGTTCCGAGAGGAGTCCTCATTGAAAGAATACTATACTCTTTCAAGTATTTGAGAAACTTATTGCTTAAGTATTTTCATCATGGTCCAATCATGGTGTTTAATACTTTAGCCGATCTGTTTGTCTATTTCGTGTCGAAACTATTTGATTTCATCAAAAGTTTCCGATTCGTGTTTCAAAAGAAACACATAACCATAACGCGATGCCACATCCGTAAAGGTCACGAAACATTCATATCCACCTCTAGCCTATCTTAGACATGGGCCCACTTACGTCACTATAACCAAGGGCTAACAAATCGATGGCACTTATATTGTTACCAAGTAAAAGGTGTTTTAGGCACTTTGCCTAATAAACTAGATTCGTAGACATTATTTGAATAGAATCAAATATGTCCTAGTACCCACTCTTCAAAAGTGTGGATATACGAGTCTTGTTTAAATTGTGTCCCAGACAACAATGCCACTCAAAAGTTTCAACTGATTAATTCAGTTTGAGCTATTAGTTTTTCATGTCATACGTTTGAGATTTATTTATATTCAAAATATAAATACTGTTATTCACATCTAATGTGTTTATCTCAATATCATCTTTATAAATTAAAACACTTTAGTGTTCTAGAATATAAAGGTATACCCGCAACGGGTTAAACCCTGATATAGAGATAATATTTCTAGTCAAACTAGTTACATTGCAACAGTTTCCTAATTTAAGTACACACCCGAAGGGTATTTCCTAAACTTAGGTATCTACGGTTAAAACAGCGACTGTCGTCCCGTTTCTGAATCGTAGATTAATCTCATCTGAAGTCAGTATCCTGCTCATAGCAGATTCTGCACACCAGTACATATCTATGTACCATATTTAGTATCTAAAATCCAATTTTAATACTAGTAGTGAACATATTGATGACAAATATATTTAAAGTCAGAGCATTTCTCGTTCTTCAATTCCTTCATGTCTGCCATGTCCATACGGCAGTCACGCTTTCGTGTCCCCATTTGCCACAGTATAGGTAGACATTTAGGGATATGTCATTTGTCTTCCCAGAAGATTATAATGACTTTTGCCTTTGCCCCTTTTCCACACCCCATAAGCCTTTGGCCAAGCCTTGGCCTTCTAGAATATCGAAGTAAGATGCGCTTTGCGCTTCTTGCCCTATTGCAAACTCTGGCTTTGTCTCCTTGAGAATAGCCATTAACTCTCCAAGAGCTTACTATTGCAATCTGTACTTCTAAGATCTAAGAATAGATCTATGAAGATCCTTCAATTTCAATATCATACTATAAGGATCTAATCCTTAGTTCTGATTAAGAAATTAAGGAGTCTATTTGGCAAGCATAATTGATTAAGCACTAAAGTTATCATCACATGAATCTTCCAAAGATCATACTCAACTATTTGCTCAACTCCAGACTTAGGCATAAGATGTTATTTTATCAAATAAAGTAACTTCTTAGTTTTCAGGACTATCCTGATTCGTTATTCCCAACTTTGAAAATTAAATTCGTTTAAATACATTTTTTCCCAGGAATATGTTTTAAACACTAATCTTTCAATTATCTTGATTCTAATAGTCCAACTATTTAATCAACTATTTTAGGTACTAATTATTATAATGATTACTATAGTCTAACTATATAATCAACTATAGTTTAATAGATTAAATTCAATTATATTGATTACTATAATCCAATTATAAAATCAACTATTAATTGAAATAGTTTGAATACAGTCCAACTGTTTAAATTAAAACAACATTAATTATCAGTCCAACTAATATATTAATTTATATTGACGAAAAATTGTAATGAGCGCGTGTGGCAAGTAACTAAGCGAATATTGCAAATTTAATATTTGCCTCCCACTATTTTTCGGTGAGCCTCTAACCCTCTGTTGAGTACTCGGGAAACCTTGTTTCCTAGTGGGCTAGGATCCCGTTAAATAACACACAATCTTGACTTTGGCCAACAAATTGTATGATAATTAACTAGGTAGATCTCTAAGATCAATTGGATCTCATCCAATTCCTAGGTCCAGTAGGTGGACATCTAAGTCCGAAACATATATATTATATATGCCAATATATCCAATATATTTCATAACCTTTTTTCCTCTGAATCAACTAAGCCTTGGCTTTGGCACAACAAACTTAGTGATCCCAGTTAAGCGGAACCCATTGACCTTGGAAAGCTTAGTAATCAATGTCGATGGATAAGAAGTGATCTTGACTTTGGCCAACAAATCACAACTTGGACAAGACACCGATATGGAACTCATGATTCAAATACATCCTCGACGGAAAAAGGTTTTGACTTTGGCCAACAAACCAATGCCAGTCTTGGATCTTGAGTAAGAATCACTCAATGGAAGGAAAAACGCTTAATATGATGTGAGGGTTCTTCGCGTGTAATTGGCAACCAATTAATTATCTTTGTTAAAGTCTCATCATCATACACCCTTAAGCATGCATTCTAAACACATAATAAGGCACGTAAGTAAATAAATATAATAATGATATGCGGATGGATATTTAAACATTGTTCCTAGAACAAATCTCTCCATTTCCTCTCTTCCGCTAGCACAAGTATTACTTCTACCCGATTACATAACACTTCTAAAGAAACCTCATTTACATTGAGGGGAATAGGTGAGAAGAGAAATACAAAGAGTAAGGAGGTAATAGGCTGGACACGCGGGTCCAATTAATAAATTCTAAATTTATTACAACAAATTCCAAAATTGCCCTCACCCATCTAATATCCATCCGATATATATTATTCATACATCGCAACCATGTATTCACACAAGCATGTTATCAATCAATCTAATCCAATTAATTAATCTGAATATTAATGACCATCCAATGTTCAAACAACGATTTGATTTTGCGCGAGTCCAACTCGTTTTGCGAATAAGTACTCAAAGTACGAATTCTTGAATTAAATTAAACTACAACATTAAATCCAATTTAATTTGAATTTAATACTAATTCATTATTTAATTCCAAATTAAATATTTACACTTTTAAAGTACCTTTACGACTTAGATTCCAAATCTAATCGGTACGGGTCTTAAAGCCCGATTAACATCCAATGACAATTTTAATTAAAGTCCAATGGGCTTTTAATTAATTTCTTAAGGCATGGACTTTTGGTCAATATGGCTCAAACTCAAATACCAAAGCCCATTTAAGGAATCACCCTTATTTGCCAAGAAACCAATTTAGGCCCAATTAAAATTAAAGGTCCATTTAAGTCATAATTGGACTTTATGGATATGGTTTTGGGCCCAATTGGATCCAACCAATTTAGCCTAAACCTAACTTGGTACAACCAAGCCCATTAAGCCCAATTACAACTTTTCAAGCCCAATTTCCAAAATAGGCCCAATTAAATAAATTACCAAATTCCAAATTTCATAACTTAATTAACCTAAAGTGTATAGCCATAATTAATTACCCAAATTAACATTTCCAAAACACAAATTTGTACAATTAATTATGCTCATTTACATCAATTCATGTCCAACACAATTGAATCAAAAATAAACTCATTATACATGCTATATGTCACGGTTTTTAGGGTTTTTAATGTCCAATTATAAATCCAATCCAATTGAATCTTAAATCAACATTACCCAATTGTTTCAAATCATCAAATGATCAAAGAAACAAAAAAAATACCATGACATATAGGGCAATATGACTCTCGGCCAAGCATAGATTTTTGGGGAAAAATGATCCAATCCAATTTTCACAAAATTGATCACAAATAACTCCAAGTCATTCATTTACAAGCATGCTCAAACAATTAATTTCACTCAAACATGCTCAAATTCAATTTACCCAATTTTACCCTAATTTAAGTTTCATGCTCAAAATGGCTCTGATACCATTGTTCGGTTTCTATTAGTTCCCAAGGATCAAATCAAGCAATGAAACACATGTGCGAATACTCAAAGAAGTTGCGGAATACTTACAATGATCGGTTGAGCGATGCGATGAACACAAAAACTTCAAGCTATCCTCCAAGGTGGCTCACGGCAATTGCAGTTTTTTATCCTCTAAATTTTCGGCCATCACCTCCAAGTGTGCTCCAAGAGTGTCTTCAAGCTCCAAGCTTTATTTGGTGATTCCATGCTCATGAAAAAAATTCCCTATCACCTTTGTATGTCCTCTTTTGAGTGCTAGCTCTTGGTAATTTTTGCCACAAAAATCACCATTGCATCTCCTTGTATTCTCAACTTTTGACAGAAAAATGGAGAAGAAAAAGTGGTCCAAGACCGTGAGAGAAGAGAAGGAAAGAGAGAGGAGAGTGTGTTAAGTGTTGGTTGTTGGAGATTTGTGTATCTAATACACAAAATGAATTTTAAAAATCCATTTACCAAATTTTTGCTTTCCAAAAGTCAAAAGCCATTAAAGCCAACAACCACCTCCATCATTATTCACATCAAAAGTGACTAGACATCACATCACTCAAAGTGACAAGTGATTTGACACTTGATGTGACTAGTGGTTTGAAGCTTGATGTGACTTGTGGGCCGCACTTAAATTCGCAATGTGAGTGCGCCCGCAAACACTCTCGGGCTCGGGTTCGCTAATTCTAAATTAACGAATTTTCCGTTGCGACGTAATTAAATAATTATGCCTAGCAAAATCACTATTCATGTCGCTAACTAATTAATTCTAAATTAACTCTTCGCCCGAATTAAAATCTAATTTTAATTCCGCGTCGAAATCCAATTTCGTATAATATATCGAATATATTATTTTCTCAATTAATTCCAAATTAATCGTTCTCTCTTTAAATAATATTTTATCCCAGATAAAATATCTCCGTAATTAATCCCAGATTAATTTTCTCTCTCTTATAATTAATCCCAGATTAATAAAGTGCGAGTCATACGTCATCGGTGAATCTTCGGGAAGTGACCCATGAGATCCCGGGATATGTTGGCAGTAAATCCGGTCATCGGACTATCCGAACACGTAAGTACCTAGTACTACGTTTTTACCGATTTACAAGGCATGTTTGGCTTCTAGCAAAGCATCATGCCTACCCAATTCTCCAGAAATATTCTTACTGGAATATGTGATATATATCAGGCGTAGTATACGTAGTATAGCTTATAGCGATCCAGTATCGGATGTCACGTGCAAGGCCTGAGGCTGGAAATGTGTCTGCTCGTACGAAGCACATATCGGATCTCTGGTAAGTAGTCTCTATAATAAGATAAACATGACCTAGTCATAATATCCCGATAGCTGCAGCATATAAGAGCACCAGTTCCGTATCCTACGTGATCATCATCTCCACTATGACTGGAGTGATACTTCCATCTCGACATCACACCCAATACACTACGATTCTCAATATACCCAGAAGAGGCGTACACAGAACCTGTTAAAGCCCTGGACGACCAAAACCAAAGTACATTGATTGTCGCAAGTATTAGCGGTGCAAGTCTCAGGTTAAGACCAAATACACCTACCCTGATTTGGACTTCCATAGACACATAGTCATACTACCAATGGAATTCCGAGGGGTCTATCCAGAGCGAAGCTGTTTTCCGTACCATCGGTAAAACACAACCTCCTATTACACTTACATGAGTATCCTATACCCAAATATATGAGAACTATGTCGTTATGCTCCCACAACGCTCACAAGTACAATAATAGTCTATTCCTCATTATCGATGTCCAATCTCGATAATACTACGACTAGGGATATTTAATGATTAAACCTTCGTGGATTGATATTGTCTCATATCATCTCAATCCGGAACTAATCATATGGACCTTCTATCATTTATACATCTTGGTAATCTAATTACAAATGATAGAAGAGCAATTTCCTTTGTCACATAGTTAATTTATACAACAACACCATGATCTGTATAAATAGTGATGATATGGGCCATAACTGTCCAACACTTCTCTCTTGAATCTCATACTTAGAGCTATTCCCCTCTTCTATCTTGCTATTGCACTAAATCTGAAGGTTTTTATATTTCAGTCTTCTCATCTGCTACTCATTCACTCATTTCCGGGAATATCTTGAGATGATTTTCTAGGTCCATCTTTGCTGCTATTGCATAACGAGGGTTGAGATGGTGGAACTTTGTCCCGAAACCTTCCTAGTTGTGCTGTCTTCACTAACTACATGTGCCATACTTGCATGTCATGCTCATCTATAAGCCTAGGACTCTCATATTTACTAGTGTTGACTTCCCCACTAAGACGCTTCTACTAGACGCTATCTGAATTATCCCATGTTTTAACTTCACTCTTGATTCGCTTGCTGACTATCAATCATACTTCCTTTTATTATAAACCTTTTCTAGAGTCATGCTCTCTAAAAGCTCCCTCATGCTGCCTAAATGCTTTTTTCTTATCAGTCTCTGTTGCTTAACTTCCTTAAGTCATTACTTTTTCTCAGAGTTCTACTATACTCTCTCTTGTTATTCCTCCTTAAGAAACTTACTCTGCTAGTTTGGTTTCTTTCTTATCTCAGTTCCTTGAAGTGCTTACATCAATATTCTCCTGATAACTCTATCAACTTCGATTGCTTAGGACATCTCTTAATAAATCTTTAGGTTCGGGTGCTGCTCTTTATATATTTCTCTCGTCTTAGTACAATAAGACTCTTTGAGAGTCATCTACCATATTTCTGAGAATCGCCCTCACTGGTCCCTTCGTACCTTTGAGCTTTAACTCTCTAAAGGGTATTCAATACAATAATGATTTCTAGATTTGGCTAGACTCACCATGACTTCAGACTATCCCATCTCATTCTCCTTATCTATGCTCTATTAAACTCATTGATCATATTGTCTAGTTGTCTCACGGTTCATCTAATTTTGTCAAACGTATTTCTTCACTGGTTTTTCTCCTCACTGAGCTCTAAGTAGAGGGGTAAGTTCATACATTCCATAGGGAATCTATAAGTACACATCTCTGTTATTTACTATTTGCCTTATTGGAAACAATATGGACTATTCCATGTGTTAGAGTTGCTTTATATTTATTAATCGGTCCAAAATCTTCATTCACTTATTGTCCTCAAGTTACATTTTCTATTCTTACTATATACACTGAACTTCATTATTACTTCCATTAGCTTTCTTTATTGTTTATTTACCTAGCATATCATTTAGTTCCATATTGTGCTTCCAAGGCTAGTGGTGGCTTCTTCCCATTGACTACTTCCTAGACCTTTGTTCTCTGATCTTGCTATAAGCTACAGCTACGCTGTGTAATCTTACCGTTCATGCTGGTATTCTTTGTTAACTTCTGATTTTCTTCTATCTCATAAATCTGTCCTTTTTAAACCTTCAAGAATCTCTATTAACATTGATCCGATCTATGGATTTCCGCAGATACTACTAACTTATCCATTTTGACTTGAGTCTGGTTCTTTCTTTTCTATCTCCCGAAACCCCCTTAGTTCTCATCTGGGTGGTCTATCATTCAGTGCTTTCTGTTTCTTACTTAGGATAAATTCTCATCGAACTTCTTTATGGTTATCTTTACCTAGTGCTGGTATAGGGTGGGGTAGAAGTCTATATTTCAATGGATGTCGGCGTCATTATTCTAATACTTTGTGTCCTGGTAGAGTCTAATACTCATATAAGGTAGGTATGAGATATACTCCGTCGGGTCCGTTTCTTTGACTGATATAGCTAAAAGATGAAAATTTAGGCAGATAGGGGCTTTATCTATCAGATTCTTAGATTAAGGCAATTAATCATTTCATTTTACGACCTTCTCTTATTTTTCTGCGGGCCCAGATTTGGGGATCTAAAGTCTCCACATTTATTGGCATTTCTTATCTATTGAAATTTCCACGTCTAGTCTTGAGTTCTTGATTCTTTTATCTTTCTGTCTATCCTTTGTTACTCGGGAGATTTTCTATCTATAAGAGATACTTAAGGCTATTGAGTCTACTTTAAGGAATTTTCTAATTAAGGAAGGAATTCTTCGTAGAAAGGAAGGAAGCTTACTGAAGTTTACTTCAACATTTTACTATTGTTCAGACTTACTATAATCTCTTTAATACTAAAGGTTATGTTTTTCCTTATTCATCTGTTTCTATATCTTTACCTTTAAATGCTTCTGATTGCTTAAACATATGTATTTTATCTTTACTTTTCTTTCTAGCTTTCCATTTCCTTTCTACTTCTTTGGATAGGGATCCTTAGAATTTTATTATCTTATTCCGTCTATTTACTTTTATTTGTCTATGGCTGCTTAAAAATATATGCATCTTCTCTTACTTCTTATAGCTTTCCTTTCCCACATTCTTTGGGTAAATTTTCTTAGTACTGTATTTTCTTATTTTATAGAAAAATTTGAACTTTTGCTAATAATTCGGGATGATTTCAGGGAGATTTTCAAAGATTATAATTACTTCATAAGGAAGATACTTGGATAACTCTGGAATTCTTACTAACCTGTCTATAGAACTTTGAGGACGTACTCAAGGATCAGCTACAGGAGAGGTAGTGCCTCGTATACTAGTACCCCGGGCATACTACGTATACAAGACCCCAACACTCTGCCCACTGCAATCACTGACTCCCTAGACCATGCTTTGATACCATCTTTATAACATCCCCAATCTGGTGATGCTACCGGCATGGAATAGGCCGTATTGTTCCCCTGAGCCTCTATCTTTCAAACTATAAACAACACTGTTACTCTTTCCTTAAACATAGTCTCATACACGAGACCATTTCCCAAACCATGACATAGAATATAAAATAATACACACAACTAAAACTCAACATTACTTCTCTGAATAACTTATACATGAGTACTTGTACATAACTTTGTTATATAATTTTTTGAAACTGGATTTTACTAAGCTTGATTGAACTTTATCTCTGACTCAACCTGGTGGACCAAACCCATTAGTGACTGCCATCAGTATCCATCCCCTCGAGCTCGTCCTCCAGAAATACCTGTAAAATAAAGAAACTGAGAGTGGGGGGGTTAGATCGTTTGAACGATCTAAGTGAGTGGACAGTTTAAAAGTATTACTAAAAGTATTTTTGAAAATCCATGGTTCTAAAACCAAATTCATCTCAATTCATCTTTCCAGAAATCTCTTCTATTAGTTTATACAACTTTCTTCTTGGAAAACTTTTCTGAAAACTGCTTTTGAAAATATGGTTCTAAAAACATGTATCTGAAAGATCTGTTCTGAAAACTATTTCTGAAATATATGTTTCTGAAAACTGTCTCTGAAAACTGTCTCAGAAAAACCTAACGCATGTGGGCGTTATGTATCGTCGTCCCCTCATACGTCTAACTAGAGCCACGAGTGTAAATCCATGACATTGGGGCATTACGTATTGTTGGATAATTATGACCCATAGCATCACTATTTGTACATAACATTGTGTTGTTGTACAAATTAACTATGTGACAAATGAAATTGCTCTTTTATCATTTGTAATTGGATTACCTGGATATATAAATGATAAAAGTCCTTATGATTAGTTCTGGATTAATAAGATATGAGACAGTATTAATCCAAAAAGGTTTAATCATTAAATATCCATAGTCGTAGTATTATCGAGACTGGACATCGATAATGCGGAATATGGTAGTATTACACTTGTGCGTGTTATGGAAGCGTAACGAGATAGTTCTCATATATTTGGGTATTGGATACTCATGCAAGTGTAATAGGAGGTTCTGTTTACCAATTGTACGGAAACAACTTCGCTCTGGATAGACCCCTCAGAATCCCATTAGTAGTATGACTATGTGTCTATGGGAATCCGAATCAGGGTAGGTGTATTTGGTCTTAACCTGAGACTTGCATTGTTGATACATACGATAATCAATATACTTTGGTTTTGGTCGATCGGGGCTTTAACAGGTTCTGTGTACGCCTCTTCTCGGTATATTGAGAATCGTAGTGTATTAGGTGTGATGTCAAGACGGAAGTATCACTTCAGTCATATGGAGATGATGATCACGCATGGATACAGAACTGGTACTCTAAGTGTTATAGCCATCGGGGAAGTATGACTAGGTCATGACTTTCCGATCATAAAGAGACTAGTTGCTTGTGATCTGATATATGCTTCATACGGGGCAGACACAACTCCAGCCCCAGGCCTTGCATGTGACATCCGATACTGGATCGTAATACGCAATACTACGTATACTACGCCTAACAAAGATCATATATTCCGTAGAAGAATATTTTTGGAGAATTGGGTAGGCACGGTGTTTTGCTAGAAGCCAACCATGTCTTGTAAATCGGTAAGTGCGTGGTACCGGGTATGCATGTGTTAGGAATACTCCGATGACCGTATTTACTGCCAACATATCCAGGGATCTCTTGGGTCGCATCTCAAAGATTCACTGATGATGTTTGACTCGAATAATATTAATCTGGGATTAATTAAGAGAGAGAATATTAATCTGGGATTAATAAAGAGAGAAAATTAATCTGGGATTAATTACGGTAAGAATTAATCTGGGATTAATTATCATAGAAAGAATTAATCTAGGATTAATTGCGTCGAGAATTTATTTGGGATTAAATTCATCGAAAGGAGAGAACGCGATTAATTTGGAATTAATCGGTAAAATAAATTTAATAGTTAAATTAGATTTTACTAATTAATTTATTTGATTGGGATAAAATAATATATTAGATATATTAATTGAAATTAGATTTCAACACGGAATTAAATTGGATTGTAATTCTAGCGAACGAATTAATTTGGAATTAATTCGTAAGCGACTTTAATAATAATTTTGCGAGGCATAATTATTTAATTAAATTGGATTTAATTATGTCGTGACGGAAAATTCGTTTAATCGGATTAAACGAATCCGAGCCCGAAATGTGTTGAGCAAACCCATTTGAATTTTTGAATTTAAAGTGAGGCTCATTTCACTGACATCATTAGTCATCTTTGGTGATTGACATGAGTGATGAGTTTTGATGATATCTTATAAAACACTCAACATATTTAATTTTGGAAATTAATTTCTCTCTCCATGCATTTGGCCGAATGGCCACAAAATTAAGAAAGAAGAAAAGGCCGAAAAGTGGCTTCTCTTTTTAATTGATTTAATAGCCTCTGACACTTGCTTTAAAAAGGGATGAAAAAGAAACCAAAGCATTGATTGCTTTTCTTTTTCTTTGAAATACGCTGTATGAATTGAAAAAGTAAAAATGCTTTTGTTTTTTCTTAAGAACAAAAGGCTATATGGCCGAACAAAAAGAAACATATGCTCTCTCTCTCTCTTTAATAATTGGCCGAATTACAGAGATCAAATAGCTCTCTCTCGAGCAAATTTATTTGTCCTTGGGAGATAAAGTTTGTTCCATTTATTCTTGCTAGCATATAAGGGAGTCAAATGAAGGTGATAGAGATACTCACCCATGAACTTTGAAGCTTCAACATCCATGAAAAGTTTTGAACTCAACCGATCAATGTAAGTCCTCTGCAACTTATTTTGATTTTATTCACACATAAATCACGCTTAGAGATCCCGTGGCATGTCTAAGACACTAACAATTGGTATCAGAACGAGATCTAAGCATGATTTAATTTCTAGGGTTTATAGACTCTATTTAGGGATTTTTGCTTGTAGCTTGTAAATGCCTAAATTGGTTGTTTGGACAAGGTTGGATGATGATGACTTGGAGTTATGCATGATTGATTTTATGAAAATGGATTAGATTATTTTTCCCTAAAATCTATACCTTGGCCGAATACCCTAGGAATTGCTCATGGTAATTTTTTGAATTAAACAATTGGATATGTTGATTCACATGAAATTGAATATTAATTGTTGATTTAATTAGATTGAAATCAAAATTGGATGTTAATTTCATGTATTGCCGTGAGATGTGAAGCATGTTATAGAATTGATTTTGCCCCAATTTTGTGTTGGACATGAATGTGGGAATTAGGCATGATTAATTAGATTAAATTAATGTTTTGGAAACATTAGGTTAATTAATTAATTATGGTGATTGCACATTAATTGAATTAATATATAATTTGGAATGTTGTATTAATTTAATTGTTGTATTTGGGCTAATGGACTTGGTTGGGCCAAAATTTTAGTCTTGGATTATATTTGGGCCTAAACCATTTCCATAAAGTCCAAAATATGACAATTGGGCCTTTAATAATTTAATTGGGCCAAAATTGATTCTATGGCATGAGATTATTCCTAAATGGGCCTAGGCATTATGGGTTAGATCCATTTTGGCCAAAAGCCCAAGCCTAAAGAATTAATTAAAAGCCCATTGGACTTTAATTGAATAGTATTGGATACTAATTGGGCCTTTGAGACCCATTAAGATTGGATTTGGAATCCAAGTCTTCAAGGCACATAATTAAGTGTAATTATTTAATTTAGAATTAAATATGAATTAGTATTGAATATAATTTAAATTGGATTTAAAATTATAGTTCGATATAATTCTAGAATACGTACTTTGAGTATTTATTCTTAAACAAGTTGGACTCGCGCAAATCAAATCGTTGTATGAACATTGGATGGTCATTAATCAAAGATTAATTAATTGGATTAGATTGATTTAATAACATGCTTTGTGTGAATACTTGGATGTATGTATGAATAATGTATATCAGATGGATATTAGAAGGGTGAGAGCAATTTGGAAATTGTTGTAATAAAATTAGAATTTATTAAATTGGACCTGCGTGTCCAGCCTATTACCTCTTTTCTCATTATATTTCTCTTCTCATCAATTCCTCTCAATGTAAATGAGGTTTCTTTAGAAGTATTATGTAATTGGGTAGAAGTAAGAATAGTGCTAACTGGAGAGAGGAAAAAGAGAGATTTGTTCTAGGAACAAATTGTATCATATATCCATCTGCATATCATTATTAATTTTATCGCGCTTATTATGCTTTTAGAATGCATGCTTAAGGGTGTATGATGAGACCTAATCAAAGATAATAAATTTGTTGCCAATTTACGCGAAAAACCCTAAAAAAATATTAAGCGTTTTCTTTCCATTGAGTGATTCATTCTCAAGATCCAAGATTGGCACTGGTTTGTTGGCCAAAGTCAAGACCTTTGTCCATCACAGATGTGTTTGAATGATGAAGGCTTTGTTCCATATCGTATGTCTTGTCCAAGTTGTGATTTGTTGGCCAAAGTCAAGATCACTTCTTGTCCATCGACATCGATTACGAAGCTTTCCAAAGTCAATAGGTCCCTCTTAACTGGAATCATTAAGCTTGTTGTACCAAAGCCAATGCTTAGTTGATTCAGAGGAAAAGGTTAGGAAAATATATTGGATATATTGGCATATATATTATATATATGTTTCGGACTTGGAGGTCCACCTACTGGATCTAGGAATTTGATGGGATCCAATTAATCTTAGAGATCTACCTAGTTAAGTTTCATACAACTTGTTGGCCAAAGTCAAGGTTGTGTGTTATTTAACGGGATCCTAGCCCACTAGGAAACTAGGTTTCCCGAGTACTCCACAGAGGGTTAGAGGCTCACCGAAAAATAGTGGGAGACAAGTATTAAATTTGCAATTTCGTTTAAATACTTGCCAATACGCGCTCGTTTTTATTTTTCGTCATTAATTTTAAATATATTAGTTGAACTAATATTCAATTGTTGTTTTAATTTAACAATTGGACTGTATTCAAACTACTTCATTTATAGTTGGTTATATAATTGGATTACAGTAATCAATATATTTGAATGTAACCAATCAATTGTAGTTGATTATATAGTTAGACTATAGTAATCATTATATTCGATTGTACTCGAAATTGTTGATTAGATAGTTGACTATTGCAATCATGATGACTGAAAGATTAGCGTCAAATGACATAATCCTGTGGAAAATGTCATTAACGGCTTTAATTTCAGATTGTGAATAAAACCTCATGATAGTCCTTGGAGCTGATAAGTTATTCTATTTGATTGAGAACCTCTTGAGCATGAGCCCGGAGTTAAGCGTATATAGAGCATGAGCTTAAGAAGACACATTGTGATGATAACTTAGTGTTCAATCCGTTATTGATGAGTGATAAATGTATCACTATTTCCCACTCATTTAACTTAATATTTTGTATAGTTTCTTGAGTTTTGTGAATATTTTGATGTGTTTTGTGTTATTTTGTAGATAAATAAAGTTTCAGGACATTCTGGAGGTGATTTGGAGCAAAACTGTGAAATTTGGCAAAAAAGGTATTTTGGTAATTTTGGACGTCCCGACACAAAGGGTATTTTGGTAATTTTGGGCATCCCGACACCAAAATAAAGTATCAGGACATTCTGGAGGTGATTTGGAGCAAAACTGTGAAATTTGGCAAAAAGGGTATTTTGGTAATTTTGGGCGTCCCGACAGAAAGGGTATTTTGGTAATTGCACCGCATGCCACGTGTCAAAAATTCAGCGAGCCATTTTTTTTAGCCACCATGCCACGTGTCGAAAATTCAGCGATCCAAAAAAAGAATTAATAAAATAATAAAATAATAAAAAAATCAGAAAAATAATAATAAAAAATTGGATTTTTTTACCTATAAATAGATTTTGAATTTTTAGTTTCAAATGTACCTCATCCTCTGAAATCCTTATAAATAAAAGAGAGTTCTTCTTATTTTCTTCTTATATTCAGTTTTATTTACGCTTTGTAGTAGTAATTCTATCCATCTATGAGGAGGTAACTTCTCTATGCTGAGGTAATAAGGTAATACTTTTACTTTTGCTATTTAGATTAATCTCCCTTAAAATATAATATATAAACTATTTAAAATCTTAATTAATAAAGGATACCGCCATTTCCGGACGGTTGGTTATTCAATTTAATCTGGTTAACCTGACTTAATGAGGATACCGCCATACTGGACGGTTGGTTTAAGTTTATATTTCTGTTCCGCCTTATGGCTGGTATATTTGAATTTGACTTAATCAGGATACCGCTATTCCGGACGGTTGGTTTAAAATATCACAAGATTATATATTATTTTATGGGAGATATCTAAATAGTAAATAGTAGAAGTTAATTCCTTTTACCTTAGCATTTTATTTATTTTTTTTGCATTTACTTTTTAGTAATTTTTATGTTTTTTTTTATTTGTCATAACTATGTGTTATAACTAAGTTAGTTTCTAGGTTGTGATGAAATCTAATATCACCGTTTATAAGAGGTTATTTTATAATTTGAGTAATTTAAAGGTTTACTTATTAAGTCTTAAGCCTAATGCTTCTTGTTATTTGATCACCAATAAGATTGATGTGGTAAATCTAAAATGAACTAGACATAGGGATTTTAGGTTTCAACCTTTGACTTAATAGCCCACGATCTTCTTTGAGGATAGATAACCATTTAATAGATTTCCTTACAGGATAGGAATATACCTGTCGGGCGGGGGTAGCCATAATTGGAACTTAAACTTAATGAATTCAGATAATTTAATTGACATAGACATATAATTCAATTGGATTAAATTGGGTATTTGTGTCTGACCATCGACAGATGCTTTCACATAAATTCGTGTTCAGGTTAGTAAACTGATTTATTACACAAACATAAAATAATCACTTCATCTTTTTAAAGATATTAGAAAGATTCACAACCCTATATCTTTGAGTCTTTTATTTTCCTTAGTATTTTCTTTTGTCTTTTTATTTATTTATTTTTTTAGCAAATCTACAAAGCGAATCATTTCAAGCAATCAATTCACTTCTCCCTCAATTAGATATTTGTAAATAAATAGTATCAACAATTAATAACAACAGTAGGAATTAAGTCCTCGTGGGATCGATATTTTTATACTACTTGAACGATACGTGCTCTTGCGTTATACTTGTGTGTTTACGCCGGTCAAGTTTTTGGCGCCGTTGCCGGGGACTTATTTTTCTTGAGTTATTAATTTTGAAGCTATATAATTTACTTATATCTAATTTTCTTTATTATTATCTGTACTTTTTATTTCGTTCTTTTGTTTTCAAGTGATTTAAAAAATGGAACATTTTGAAACATTACGAGCTTTACTAGAAAAAGATACACCCCAAATCCGGTAGCAACAGTCTGATTTTCTGAGGCCTGTTGTCCAGCCCAATGACTATCACTGGATGCCAGAACCAAGCAATTCTACATTTGCTCAACAGAACGAAATGAGGAGATGTGTAATTTGTGATGGTAACCACCCGAGCGATCAATGTATATACTTTTCATAGTGGCAGAATTATTGGAATCATTCAAGGTACAAAGAATCATCACATTTTCTATCTTATCCACCATCTATCTACGATCTTCATCAAGAACCAGATCCATCAGAGGAAGATCAGTTGATTCACATGCTCAAAAATTTGTTCGAGGAACGGGAAGCTCTATTTGATGTACAAATTCAGAGTCAAGCAGCGTTTATACAAAGAATGACAGATCAAGTTAGATAATTAACAGACAACTTGAATCACATATCTCACGGAGCAAATTCAAATAATACTGAAGAAGCCTTCGAATATCCTGAGATTCATCATGACATCATAACAGAGGACGAGGCTGAGCAATATCAAGAATCAGAGGTATTAGTTCAGGAACCTGCACCAACAAAGTCTCATTTGATTTTTATTATTCTGACTCTGACGAGGATGAAGAAGCTGAGTTATTGTACTAACTGCACCAACAATGAAGGATGAAACTTTCCATCCTCAGAATGCAGATCTTGGAGAATGCTTTGCACTAATGTTTGAAGACGATCTACCTAAGCCAATCAGCTCACTCAGATCAGAGGATGAAGACCTAAAATCTAATATTTCTTTATATTCACAGATGACAGATGAAGAACTGAATACTGAGATCCTAAAATTCATCTGTGAAGAAAAGTGGAGCAAGAAGCAGAGCAAATAGAGGAGTAATTGTCAGACAAAATTAAAGATACAGTGAATTCAGGCGAAACATCACTGTTTTGGGGTACAATTTAGTGATATTACTCAGAAGCTTGACATAATGGAAATCCCATTCCAAGTCAAGCACCATACGAGACCTCCTGATTTTCTTTCTTTCTTTTTAGGAACCACTGGAACAACAAAGATTAAAAAGGTGGCACAAGCACTAATTGGGTCAAAATTTTTTTTGCCCCTTTACCTTTGGAAGAGACCATTCAAAAGCAACGCTCGTGGGATTGTCTTTAATAGGACGTCCAAAACGACGTTGAAACCTCCTTGACAGATAGATTTTAGTCACGTCTGGCTGAAGATGAAAAATTTAGCGCTAGTAGGGAGGCAACCCATGCAATTTGTTGTAATTTTTGTTTTCATATTGTGTATACATGTTGTAGAGTTTTTAATTTTGTGTGTTGTTTTGTAGGGAAAAGCACAAACGGAGCATTTTAAAACAGAAGGAATGGTGTTTGGCAATCATAAAGATGAGAACCAATTCATTAGCGATGGCTGAGTAAAGAATTAATTCTCGAGACACATTCTAAATGAATTTATACTAAGCGAATGGCGTATTGCATACACAATTCTGTTGCCTTAATTATTGCTTTGATTTACTTTTCTTTTGTTATTTCCTTTATTTTCGCCGACAAGATCTATACTTTTTGACTTTTCATGATTTATTTTAACGTTCATCTAATAATTGTCATTTGGCAGATACTAGTGCAATTATTACTCACCCTTTTCAGGATCTATAAATTCAACTCGTCGGACTTCTCTTCTACACATCAAGATAAAAATTCAGATAAGAGAAAAATGGAAACAACTTCCAAGAGACGAGTTACTCATATCTGTGTGTTTTTTGGATCAAATTCTGGGAACAAGCCAGAATATTTGGAGGCCGCAAAGAAGTTGGGTAGAGTTATTGCTGAACGGAACATGCACTTAGTATATGGCGGTGGCAATCTTGGATTAATGGGATGTGTTTCAAAAGCCGTGCAGAAGGTGACAGTCATGTTTTGGGGATCATTCCAAAACCATTAGCAAAGAAAGGCCTCATCGGAGATTCAAATGGAGAGGAATGCATTATCCCAGACATGTCTGAACAACTCATTGAAATGGTCAATCACGCTGACGCATTCATTGCTTTACCTGGCGGGCTAGGCATGTTGGAGAAATATTCACAGTAGCATCTTGGGCAAATTTGAACATCCACCAGAAACCTATTGGATTACTTAATGTGGATGGATTTTTCGATTTTTTTTTCGTATTTCTTGCTGATGCTAACAGACTTGGGCTCATCTCGAAACCGACAAAGGATATATTCTTAACTGCGAGAAAAGCCGAAGAATTAATTGACCAACTTTTAGCCTATGAACCAAAAATCGACCCCATTCTTTCCAAGTTGAACTGGTCAGATAGCGATCGTGGAAAGAAGCGTAAATTAGACATAGATCTTAATCGATAATTTTTCTACATTTCTGCTAACCAGGTATGATCTTCTAAACTCTTATTTTACTATTTAAGACATTGGGAACAGTGTCTCATTTAGGTTTGGGGGAGGAAATAATTGGTTAGTATCTTGTTTATTTTTATTAGATTTTTAGTCCTAAATTTTTCGAAAAATAAAAACAAAGGCATATTTAAAGCTAGGTGATGGTTTGGTGTCTTTCTTCACTCACTACCTCTCTATAAGGAAAAACTGTGAAGGCACCTAGATAATCATTCACCTGTAGCTTGTTGTGATAGACTAGTTTGGAGGACTCGTTGTTTATTCCTGACACTAAGCGATAAGAGCCTAAGGGGCTTAGGTATTTAAGTGAGCCTCGCTCCACCCTCCCTCTGGGGAATCTACAATGGGAAGTCCATTCGACAGTTAGTCACACACCATAACTCGTTGGCACGTACCATAAGGTATAAAAAAGGTGCGTTCACTTGGTCGCTTGAACCCTTGAATGGGGAGTCCTAGTTGTGAACAATCCTTCGTCAGCGAGAGCCTTTGTTTACACTCTTAAAACCACATGTGAACCATAGTTATATGACTTGTAGAAGTTATTTCTTTATGTTGACTAAAAAGATGGAATTGGTAAGAAATAGCTGTGTAAGGAATTCTCACTCCTGAGACGTATTTCAAACCTATTTTTCGAAACAAGTTAATTTTTGTTTATTTCCTTCTGAATTATTTAATTTTTAAATTCTCCATAAAACTGACTAAAAATGGATCTTCATATACTTAGTTGGCAGATATTATCAACATACATGGTAACATACGGACATAGGATAAAATTGAAAAGATTGTAATATTCAGTGCTATAGTTTAATTGGAGAAGCATCTCAAAAAAGTGATGGAATAAAACAAAACAAAAAACATCTGAGATCCGAGTTATTAAGTCTGTAAGGGTATTTTAATACCCAGTGCCCTAAAACCAACTGGTTTGGGAGTCACTGGCCCAACACTCGATACATGGATCAAATATGCTGAAAAAATATACATATATCTGAAGTCTGAGTAATTAAGTCCGTAGGGGTGTCTTAACACCTGATGCCCTAAAGCCAACTGGTTTGGGAGCCACCGACCTAAAGCTCGCTACATAGATGGAAGATATTGTATATAAATAAAAAATAGAGAAAAAATCAAAGAAAAAAATCAGAAAAATCAGAAAATCTATTCCATTACTACAAAAAGGTGTGAATTCTGATAAAACTTTAGGACAAAAATATTACTCTCTTATCAACTGCACTTATGACTGTTATGGGCAAAATGAGTTGTTTAATATTTTGTTGGCTGTGTATACGGAGAATGGTAAATATAATCGGAGAATTTACTTATTTAGTAATTTAAAATGAAACAAAACAACTAGTAAACTTGGAGTAGAAGTTTCACCTGATTAGTCACTAACTTATTTATTCTTTTTTCTCTTGTCTTTTTGCTTTTGTGTGCATTAGTTTCACTAGCTTTTTACTTTTGTAAGATGTTTGTGGGTATCATTGCTGTAAACCCTCACGAGACTACAACTCGTCCACTAGGGACACCTAGGGGTTTAAAGGCTTGTTGCATATGCTAAATGCAATCGTGATCCCTATGAAAGTGGCTTAGTTAAAACTTTATTATGTTATTTTATTTTGCTCGAGGACTAGCAAAATGTTAGGTTTGGGGGTGTGATGAGTGATAAATGTATCACTATTTCCCACTCATTTAACTTAATATTTTGTATAGTTTCTTGAGTTTTGTGAATATTTTGATGTGTTTTGTGTTATTTTGTAGATAAATAAAGTTTCAGGACATTCTGGAGGTGATTTGGAGCAAAACTGTGAAATTTGGTGAAATTTGGCAAAAAAGGTATTTTGGTAATTTTGGACGTCCCGACACAAAGGGTATTTTGGTAATTTTGGGCATCCCGACACCAAAATAAAGTATCAGGACATTCTGGAGGTGATTTGGAGCAAAACTGTGAAATTTGGCAAAAAGGGTATTTTGGTAATTTTGGGCGTCCCGACAGAAAGGGTATTTTGGTAATTGCACCGCATGCCACGTGTCAAAAATTCAGCGAGCCATTTTTTTTAGCCACCATGCCACGTGTCGAAAATTCAGCGATCCAAAAAAAAATTAATAAAATAATAAAATAATAAAATAATAAAAAAATCAGAAAAATAATAATAAAAATTGGATTTTTTTGCCTATAAATAGATTTTGAATTTTTAGTTTCAAATGTACCTCATCCTCTGAAATCCTTATAAATAAAAGAGAGTTCTTCTTATTTTCTTCTTATATTCAGTTTTATTTACGCTTTGTAGTAGTAATTCTATCCATCTATGAGGGGGTAACTTCTCTATGCTGAGGTAATAAGGTAATACTTTTACTTTTGCTATTTAGATTAATCTCCCTTAAAATATAATATATAAACTATTTAAAATCTTAATTAATAAAGGATACCGCCATTCCGGACGGTTGGTTATTCAATGTAATCTGGTTAACCTGACTTAATGAGGATACCGCCATACTGGACGGTTGGTTTAAGTTTATATTTCTGTTCCGCCTTATGGCTGGTATATTTGAATTTGACTTAATCAGGATACCGCCATTCCGGACGGTTGGTTTAAAATATCACAAGATTATATATTATTTTATGGGAGATATCTAAATAGTAAATAGTAGAAGTTAATTCCTTTTACCTTAGCATTTTATTTATTTTTTTTGCATTTACTTTTTAGTAATTTTTATGTTTTTTTTTTATTTGTCATAACTATGTGTTATAACTAAGTTAGTTTCTAGGTTGTGATGAAATCTAATATCACCGGTTTATAAGAGGTTATTTTATAATTTGAGTAATTTAAAGGTTTACTTATTAAGTCTTAAGCCTAATGCTTCTTGTTATTTGATCACCAATAAGATTGATGTGGTAAATCTAAAATGAACTAGACATAGGGATTTTAGGTTTCAACCTTTGACTTAATAGCCCACGATCTTCTTTGAGGATAGATAACCCTTTAATAGATTTCCTTACAGGATAGGAATATACCTGTCGGGCGGGGGTAGCCATAATTGGAACTTAAACTTAATGAATTCAGATAATTTAATTGACATAGACATATGATTCAATTGGATTAAATTGGGTATTTGTGTCTGACCATCGACAGATGCTTTCGCATAAATTCGTGTTCCAGGTTAGTAAACTGATTTATTACACAAACATAAAATAATCACTTCATCTTTTTAAAGATATTAGAAAGATTCACAACCCTAGATCTTTGAGTCTTTTATTTTCCTTAGTATTTTCTTTTGTCTTTTTATTTATTTATTTATTTAGCAAATCTACAAAGCGAATCATTTCAAGCAATCAATTCACTTCTCCCTCAATTAGATATTTGTAAATAAATAGTATCAGCAATTAATAACAACAGTAGGAATTAAGTCCTCGTGGGATCGATATTTTTATACTACTTGAACGATACGTGCGCTTGCGTTATACGTGTGTGTTTACGCCGGTCAGTTATGCATAGCCAGAGCTTCTTAAAAGGACATATCCCAAGTTGTCTGCCTAAACTGTGGCAAACGGGGTCACTAGAAGTGTGATTGCCTTATGGACAAGGCATACATGAAGGAAGTAAAGGCGGGACAAGGTTCTGGCTTCAAGAATGTTTGTTATTAACATGTTCATTACTGGTTTTAAAATTGGATTTTTGATACTAGATGTGGTACATGAATATATGTACTGATGTGCGGGATCTGCTGATAAGTATGAGACTGGCTTCAGATGAGATCGACCTGCGAGTCAGAAACGGGACAAGAGTCGCTTTTTGGCCGTAGAAACCTAAGTTTTGGAATTGCCCTTTGGGCATGTACTTAAATTAGGAGACTGTTATAATGTATCTAGTTTGACTAGGAACATTATCTATGTATCTAGTTTAACCCATTACGGGTATACGTTTGTATTCCAGAACACAAGGTGTTTTGTTTATAAAGATGATATTGAGATATACACATTAGATGTGAATAACAGTATTTATATTTTGAATATAAATGAATCTCAAACATATAACATGACAAACAAATAGCTCAAATTGAGTAAATCAAATGAGACTTATTTGTGGCATTGTCATCTGGGATGCATTAACAATACTCGTATATCCACACTTTCGAAGAGTGGATACTAGGACAGATTTGATTCTAATTCAAATGATGTCTACGAATCTAGTTTAATTAGGCAAAGTGCCTAAAACACCTTTTACTAGGTAAAAGTGCAAGTTCCATCGATCTGTTAGCCCTCGTTCATAGTGATGTAAGTGGGCCCATGTCTTGCTAGGCTAGAGGAGGATATGAATGCTTTGTAACCGTGCTTTGTAACCTTTACGGATGTGGCATCGCGTTCCGGTTATGTGTATCTTATGAAACACAAGTCAGAAACTTTTGAGTAATTCAAAGAGTTTCGACACGAAGTAAGAAAACAGACCGGTAAAAGTATTAGAACATTGCGGTTAGACCATGATGGACAATACTTAAACATATGAGTCGTTCTGAGCTACCAATTTCCTACACGGGATATGCATTGAACAATGCAATACTTATTTTGAATAAGGTTCCATAAAAACTGTTAGACAGATTTCATATTATATATGAACATGAAAGAAACCGGGTTTCTCATTCCAGAAGATTGGGAATGATGGGCATATGTTTGGATGGTACCAAACTAGAACCCAAATCAGATAAGTGCCTATTTGTAGGTTTTCCTAGGGAAACCAAAGTATAGTACTTATACAACTCACAAGCGAACAATCTAATTGTTGCTCTCCATGCGGTTTTCCTAAGAGGAATTCCTATATGCAGTGGTAAGTGGGAGGAAAGTAAAACTCGATGAAAATCAGAGTAATACTGTTCCAGGCACCGACTCTTTTATGGAACACCAATAGTTCATCAGGGATGAAACTGTACCAATAATCTTCGAATACACAAGAACTGCAAAGGTCGAAGAGAGTCAGAAAATAACCTGGGAGGTATGGGTTTCTGATCTCACCTCATGAAGATGTCAATCTTATTGAGGAAGATGAACTGGCTACGTATGAGGAAGTGATACAAGGTATCGACTCCTTTTATGGCAAAGTGCCATGAAGTCTGAAATGGATTCCATGTATACCAACTAAGTTTGGACACTGGTTGATGTACCAAAAGGCATTGTGCGTATTGGTACTAAATGAGTCTTCAAGGAAGACATACATGGATGGCAACATACAAATGTACATAACTAGGCTTGTACAGAAAGAGTATCGTCATCAACGTGGTGTCGATTACGACGAAACCTTTTATTCATTGCCATGATTAAATCCATTCGGATAATGCTTGCTAATGCTGCATATTTCATTTATGAAATATGACAACTGGACGCCAAAACCGCTTTCCTTAACGGAAACCTTTTAGAGGATGTTTGCAACATCCTGACGGTTTTGTCGTGCCAAAATATGCAAACAAGGTTTGTAAGTTAAATCGATCCATTTATGGATAGAAGCAAGCATTGCGTTCTTGGAACTAGCGTTTTGATGTAATCATAATGGTATATGATTTAATTCAAAATGAAGATGATTCTTGTGTATATAAGAAGATTAGTGGGAGCACACTGACAATGAATGTCCTGTAAGTTGATGATATATGGCTTCTTAGCAATAACATTCCCATAATAAAATCGGTGAAAACTTGGCTTTCATGAAAAATTCTCCATGGAATACCTGGGAGAAGCAGGCTTTATTTTAGGAATAAAGATCTATTGGGATAGATTTAGAAAGCTGCTGACACTCTCTCAGTGTTTGTACATTTTAATATGTACGTGACCTGATGTCTCATATGCTTTGAGCATATGTAGACTCAATCAGGCCAATCCAGGTGATGGTCAATGGATTGATGTAAAGAACATCATTAAGTATCTCAGACGAACCAATGATGCTTTCTGAGAATATGGAGAAATGAGAACTTGAGGTGACTGGGTTCACCGCTGCAAGTTTACAAACCGATAAAAATGACTGTAAGTCGTAATAAGGGTACATATATAGTTTGAATAACGGAACAGTGAGCTGGAAATCTTCCAAGCAAGATACTGTTGCCGAATAAATAACAAAAGCGGAACATTGCTGCAGCTGAGGCAGCAATAGAAGCATTTTGGATCTATATAATCCTAATCGGATTAGGAGTAGTTCTATTAGCAGTTGAGCTAGGCTATAACGCATGCTAAATAACCACGGTCTCATCATTGATCCAAGTATATACTTCAACTAATTCATCTGATTCGTAAGATCAATCGCATCAGATGATAACCTTGTAAATCTGCTGACGAAAGATGTTTCTCAGCAAAAGTTTGAGTGACCCGTACATAGTTCAAGTGTTAGACACTTGAGTGATGGACTATAGGCCAAGTGAGAGATTGTTGGATAATTATGACCCATAGCATCACTATTTGTACAGAACATTGTGTTGTTGTACAAATTAACTATGTGACAAAGGAAATTACTCTTTTATCATTTGTAATTATATTACCTGGATATATAAATGATAAAAGTCCTTATGATTAGTTTCGGATTAATAAGATATGAGACAGTATTAATCCACAAAGGTTTAATCATTAAATATCTCTAGTCGTAGTATTACCGAGTCTGGACAACGATAATGCGAAATAGGCTAGTATTACATTTGTGCGTGTTATGGAAGCGTAACGGCATAGTTCTCATATATTTGGATATTAGATACTCATGCAAGTGTAATAGGAGGTTATTGTGGGACACAGGAACTGGACGACGCATGCTGTCCCAGGCTCGCGGCCTGGTCGGGAGTACGGAGTAGCCACGGGGGACTAAACCGGAGAATAATGGAGTCGCCACCGGGTGTGAACCGGAAAAATGAGATTTAAGGCCGCACTCACCCCTCGCAAGGGAAAACCTCAAACCGTTGGGTTCGGAATGGTCCCTTACTTATGCCACTTGTAATGAAAGGATTTATGTAATAATTTAATCAGGCTTAAGTAACACTTATTTCCAAGAGTATCATGCTTCTAAGTTCACAAGTACAAAATAAAACTTACACCTAAATTTACATATATTTCACATCTAAGATTGCATGCTTGAAAGTACATCAAAGTAACGACGAACATACAACTTCATTGGCATATTATATTCAAGAAAACACAAGCACCCATACTAACCACACAAGCACACATGTGAGCACCTTCCCAAGTGGTACGTGGAATTGTATCCCAAGTACAGACCGTACTACCGTCCATTCGGAATCGGCTACGGAATTTATGTATGGGTTTCCATCCGATATACCACAAGAAATAATACTCAAATGTTATCATGACATAGGTATATGAATTGTAATATGTTAAACACATTGTACTCATACATGTGGGGAATACAGATGAATGATACCAACACAATCTTGTGTAATACAGAGGGGCAATCAGGTACATCATACTTAAGGATAGCTACTAGGAAAACTATACATGAAATCTAATGAAAATGGACTCAGTTCAGTGGGTGCGCGTTCACGTAGCGTTCGAAAATGTGTTCGAACGGTAAACAGAAGGTTCACGTTCGTATAGCATTCGAGAACGCGTTCAAACGGAACTAGACCTGAGGCATGATAAGACTAAGAAAGTGCGTGCGCATTCGCGTAGCGTTCGAGAACGCGTTCGAATGGTAAACAGAAGGTTCGCATTCGTATAGCGTTCGAGAACGCGTTCGAATGGAACCAGACCTGATGCGTGAAAAGACTAAGAAAGTGCGTGCGCGTTCGCGTAGCGTTCGAGAATGAGTTCGAATGGTAAACAGAAGGTTCGTGTTCGTGTAACGTTCGAGAACGCGTTCGAACGGAACCAGGCCTGATGCATGCAACACAAGGAATAAAGACAATAATGTCAAGCTCAGTATGTCCGATTGAACATATCTTGCATTCAACCGAACACACATCAACCGGCGCGGCAAAACATCTTGGTGAAGGGCTTTAACCCCTCCCCATAGGGGATCTTTCATTGCACTTATTAAGCCCATGCGCTCGATTGAATCATGCATATAAAGAATTAAAAACAATAATATCAAACTTAGTATGCCAGATTGAACGTATCTTGCATTCAACCGAACACACATCAACCGGCGCGGCAAAGCATCGTGGTAAAGGGCTTTAACCCCTCCCCATAGGGGATCTTTCATTGAACTTACTAAGCTCATGCGCTCGATTGAATCATGCATACAAAGAATGAAAAAAAAACAATAATATCAAACTTAGTATGCCCGATTGAACGTATCTTGCATTCAACCGAACACACATCAACCGGCGCGGAAAAGCATCGTGGTAAAGGGCTTTAACCCCTCCCCATAGAGGATCTTTCATTGCACTTACTAAGCCCATGCGCTCGATTGAATCATGCATACAAAGAATTAAAAAAAAAACAATAATATCAAACTTAGTATGCCCGATTGAATGTATCTTGCATTCAACCGAACACACATCAACCGGCGCGGCAAAGCATCGTGGTAAAGGGCTTTAACCCCTCCCCATAGGGGATCTTTCATTGCACTTACTAAGCCCATGCGCTCGATTGAATCATGCATACATAAGCAACATGCAGAATTCAAGTGACGAAAAATAAATAAACCAAAGCAACACAAAACAAAAGAGGGTGCCGTTTACTCAAGCGGTACGTAGAGTTGTATCTCGAGTACAGATCATACTACCGTCCATTCGGAATCGGCTATGAAATTTATGTCCGGGTTTCCATTCGATATACCGCGAGAGTTGACACATCTCTCATTTTATTCCAAAGCCACAACATACAATATCTCATAATCCATGCATATTTATCTAGTCAAGGACCACAACATGCAATTCATCATAACAATCATGTAAGCAATACTTCAATAAATAATACAAATAAAACAGAAAAAATGAATGTGGGAAATACCCTCAGGTCTAACCTTTTTTGCCGACTTTCGAACTCGCGTTCCACGGAGATCGGAAGGGTTACAGCTCCTTAACTTTCCCGGTTCACTGGTTTGCTTTTTCCCTCACTGTTTCGCTGCTCAAGCCACTGTTTTGACTCCGTTTTGCTGCTGTTTGTGATGTATTTTCTGCTCACTGCTTTGGTCACTGCTTTGACGTTCCAACGGACTGTTTTGAGTGTTTCTTGTGGGTTTTTAGTGTAATTTTGTGTGGTTATTTCAAGGATTATAAGTGCAGTTTTTATGTTACTGTTTTAAGGGTTTTAGGGACTGTTTTAAGGGGATTTTTCTGCTATTTTGGGGGTGTATTTTCGGTGACGTGTGGGGAGTTTATGGAGGTGGTTTTTTGTGACGGTTAGGGGCTGTTCGGGATGTATTTTGGTCAAGGCAACGAGGGTTCTTTGGTTTGTGATCTTCAGTTATTGAGAGTGAGGGAGAGTTGTGTCAATAAGCTTGGGTGTTTCTTGTGTGAATGAACTAGGAGAGGCTTTTTCTTGTATCAATGAGCCAGTCCCATGCATGTCTTTGTTAGGGGTTGTTTATATAGAGAATGGCTAGGGCTTCACCTTGTCTCACAAGGAAGGGATTTGATTTAGTGTTGAGCAAGGAAAGTCAAAGATTGAGGGGGGACAAATCTTGGCTAGATTAGGAATACAAAATATTTAATTTGTTATGATTGATTTTAATAGGAATGATATTTGTTAAGTTTGGAATATGATATATTTGATTTATCTTTAATAGGCATATAATTTATTTAATTTGTGTAAGTATTTTATTATTTTGGTAGGTGATTATTAGATTTTATTTGTTTTATTTAATTTGGTATATGACTTATTAATTATTTTATTTAATTACATTATCTAATTAATATTTAATTTAATTTGGGTGTGTTTTAAGTGGGCTTGGGCTAGGCTAGGGTGCATGAGGCTAACAGCAAAACCAGAAATACCGATACCGTTCGAACACCAATTTTCGAACGCGACACGAACGCCCGCAATCTGCATGGCGTTCGAACGTGTTTAAGAACGCAGCACGAACGAAAACAGTGAACATGTGAAACGACTCTGATAGCATACTCATCCTGAATTTCCCCTTCCGATATCCGTTTCTCACGACTTCCGTGACTTAAAAGGTAGTGCCTCCAACTTAGACTCATCATCGGGTTTCACATGCAAAAATGCAATGCCTATAGTCGCCCCCACTTTGATGGGACTTTTGCAGTGTGTGACTTTGAACAATCCTATCAAAGTTATGCAATGCATTTTCACTTACCTGGCTCGTCTGCTGCCTCGAGCTGAGTTGGTGTTGCGGTGGACCTCGATCCTGGGACGCGTCCCCAAAACTGCTGACGATGTGGGCCTCACCCTCAAGCTGATATGGGCTTCGCCCCTCCAAGCTGATATGGTGTGGAGCCTCGCTCCCAAGCCGATATGGGCCTCGCCCCCAAGCTGAAATGATGTGGGGCCTCGCCCCCAAGCTGGCATGGGCCTCGCCCTAAGATTCATTCCTGGACTCATTCCAAAATTCTGACGGTGCGGGCTAGGATTCATTCCAAAAAAAACTGATGATTTGGGCCTCGGCTTTAGGATTCATTCCTAGATTCCTTCCTGGATTCATTCCTAAACTCTGATGGTGTGGGCCCCGACCCTAGGATTCATTCCAAAATTCTGACAATGTGGGCCTCGGCCCTGGGATTCATTCCCGGATTCCTTCCAAAATTCTGCTGACGTGGGCCTCGACCCTGGGATCCATTCTCGGATTCATTCCTGGATTCACTCCAAAAGTCTGAGAGATTCATTCCTTGGATTCGTTCCAAAATTCTGAGAGATTCGTTCCAAATTCTGAGAGATTCATTCCATGAATTCATTCCAAATTCTGAGAGATTCATTCCCTGGATTCATTCCAAATTCTGAGAGATTCATTCCCTGGATTCATTCCTGAAACTGTATTGTTGCTGTTTCTGACTAGCTTGCCTTTGCTGTTTTCTCTCTTTCTTTCTTCGAAACCTGTTAACATAAAACAAAACAAACACAAAAATGATGCAAAATGTGTTACGTGTATGCATGTATGCATGAGTTTCCTATCCCGTTGGGTTAGGTCTTCGTTCAATTCCCTTAGTGATAGCTCGGTCTTCTCTTCCTTAGGCAAAGTACTGTTTCAATCTGTCTACACTAATTGGTTCTGTGAACTCATTTCCTTTCCAAGTCTAATAGTCTCACTGTCTCCATTTCCCAATTTCTGAATGGCCAACTTATCTTTTCTGCTTGCTTCTTCTGAGGATTCCCTACGTTCTGAGTATCATAGTACCAAGATTGAATACTTTTGTCACATGCACTCATGTTGCAAGTTGAGAAGTGGAGATTCAGGCAAGTAAGCGAAATGAACTTCTTTATTATTGTTGAGAAAAGGTTCGAACAAGCAAACAAAATCAATGTCTTTATTAAAAATGCAAGATAAACTTGGAGAAACAGCAGTGCCTTCTTCCTCAGCCTTTGGTTCTTCGCTGTTATTATCCTTTATCCCCATGTGAGAAGCTTGGTGGTTGAAGGTTTGGAGGACAAAGGTTTCAGGCAAGCCAAAGTTGATTATGGTGGTGGGACGGAGTGGTAATTTGGTAGAGGATTCATGTGTGTGCTGGGTTGCTCTCTTTCTGGGTCAGGTATTTTGTGGGTGTCAATCAGGTCTTGGATCTCATGCCTAAGGCGGGGGCAGTTGTCAGTTTCGTGACCCTTTTGCTGGTGAAAATAACAGAATAAGTTCAAGTCAAGGTAGTGCGGCACAGGGCTGGGGAGTGGTTTAGGTTCCAAGGGTTTCAGGAGTCCTTGCATCTTCAATTTCTCAAACACCTTTGATAGAGGTCTACCCAAGTTGGAGAAACGTCTGCTCCTGATGGCAGTGACCTCAGCACTGGAAGACTTGGCTTCAGGATGTCCCCAAAAATTCCTTCTATTCTGGCCATAAAACTTTCTGTTTTCAGCCTCTTCTTCCTCAATATCCATGACAGTTCCCTCAACTGTCGGAAATCCGCAATCATTGAAGTCATCCTCCTCAACTTGCCATAGATCGAGGGCTTAGTGCCCTTGATGATCATTTTAATCTGGTCCTTCTCAGAGGGCCGAGTCTGCATTTTCAGAAGCTGGCTTCTCCAGCGGTCTACATACTCCTTGAAGCTTTCTTCTGGCTTCTGCTTAGTGTTATCCAAATCACGAAGTGACAAATCAATCTCTAAGTCTGTAACATACTGTTTCAGAAAAGCATCAGCTAGTTCCTTCCAATCTTCCTTAACCTTCTTCTTAAGGCTATGATACCAAACCACAGGTGCCCCCTCGAGTGACATCCCAAACATCTTTTGGACTTGGCGTTGTGATAGGCCCATTGAACTCATGACTGAGACATATTGCTGCAGATGGACCCTCGGGTCTCCATTCCCATTAAACTTGGCCATGTCGGGCATTTTAAACTGAGCTGGCAGCTGTTCTCCGAAGGTCATTGCCTCATAATCTAACAACTCTTCATGTTTACCCCTCATTTTGCGGGTAAATGTTTCAACCTGATCCCGGAGCCTCTGAAATTCTACATGAGACCCAATCATTCTGCCTGTTGCATACTCTGCCATGTCATCATCAAAAGTGGGGATATCATCCCCCAACCCATTCGGAGGCTCCTCATGTCTTACATTCTCAGAATTTCCCCCAGCACGGGGCACAGCCATATTTTTCATGGCAGTAGTCAAGGCTTGCAACTGTTCGGTAATCTTGGCGAAACCATTTTCTAATTGATCTATCCGGGATACCTCATTATCGGATGTACTCATATCTGTTACCGGTCTTTTAGTGAGTCTTCTCTCTTCCCTAACCCAACGGGAATCTATGATGTCTTTTTGAGACATAGAGGGTGTAAACAGGATATATGTATGTATGAGGTGCATGAGATGCATGTAACATATAGAACATACTAAATCGACTAAAATTCTCAAACAAATCGGCCCGTTATCATTTTAGAAACCTTTGGGCTAACTGTCGTAGGAGTGAACTCGTCCCAATTTAAATGGCCCAACAAGTTCACATCTCATGGCAAGGAGTCCAACTAAATCCAAATGGTAATGTTCCGAACACAAGCACAAAGTGGCCCAGCAAGTTCGTATTTCTGACAATGGTCCAACTGCACCCAAATGAGGATGGTCCACAAGCTCATACTCAAGGAAATAATTGTTACTTTAACCATACAATCACGGTCTATGGGTGGGTTCGCAGGAGTGTAGACAAAGGCTCTCATCGGCGAAGGATGGCCCACAACTAGGTCTCCCCAATCAAGGGTTCGAGCGACCAAGTGAACGCATTCTTTTTTATACACTAAGGTACATGCCAATGAGCTATGGTGTGTGACTGACTGTCAAATGGATTTCCCGTTGTAGATTCCCCAGAGGGAAGGTGGAGCGAGGCTCACTTAAATACCCAAGCCTCTTAGGCTCTTATCGCTTGGTGTCAGGAATAAACAACGAGTCATCCAAATTAGTCCATCAGAATAGGCTACGAGTAGATGGCTATATAGGTGCCTTCACAGCTTTTCCTTCTAGAAAGGTAGTGAATGAAGGAAGACAACAAACCATTTCCTAGCCTCAGAAATGCCTTTGATTAAACCCCCATTTCATCCACTATAGACACGGTCAATTAAAACATAAATCCAAACATTACAAAAGACAATATTTCGGGGTCGATTCTCTATCCCCAGTGGAGTCGCCAGACCGTGGGACACAGGAACTGGACGACGCACGCTGTCCCGGGCTCGCGGCCTGGTCGGGAGTACGGAGTAGCCACAGAGGACTAAATCGGAGAATAATGGAGTCGCCACCCGGTGTGAACCAGAAAAATGAGATTTAAGGCCGCACTCAACCTCGCAAGGGAAGACCTCAAACCGTTGGGTTAGGAATGGTCCCTTACTTATGCCACTTGTAATGAAAGGATTTATGTAATAATTTAATCAGGCTTAAGTAACACTTATTTCCAAGAGTATCATGCTTCCAAGTTCACATGTACAAAATAAAACTTACACCTAAATTTACATATATTTCACATCTAAGATTGCATGCTTGAAAGTACATCAAAGTAACGACGAACATACAACTTCATTGGCATATTATATTCAAGAAAACACAAGCACCCATACTAACCACACAAGCACACATGTGAGCAACTTCCTAAGTGGTACGTGGAATTGTACCCCAAGTACATACCGTACTACCGTCCATTGGGAATCGGCTACGGAATTTATGTCTGGGTTTCCATCTGATATACCACAAGAAATAATACTCAAATGTTATCATGACATAGGTATATGAATTGTAATATGTTAAACACATTGTACTCATACATGTGGGGAATACAGATGAATGATACCAACACAATCTTGCGTAATACAGAGGGGCAATTAGGTTCATCATACATAGGGATAGCTACTAGGAAAACAATGAATGAAATCTGATGAAAATGGACTCAGTTCAGTGGGTGCGCGTTCACGTAACGTTCGAAAACACGTTCGAACGGTAAACAGAAGGTTCGCGTTAGTATAGCGTTCGAGAACGCGTTCGAAATGAACCATACCTGAGGCATGATAAGACTAAGAAAGTGCATGCGTGTTCACGTAGCGTTTGAGAACGTGTTCGAACGGTAAACAGAAGGTTCACGTTCGTATAGCGTTCGAGAACGCGTTCGAACGGAACCAGACCTGATGCATGAAAAGACTAAGAAAGTGTGTGCGCGTTCGCGTAGCTTTCGAGAACGAGTTCGAACGGTAAACAGAAGGTTCGCGTTTGTGTAGCGTTCGAGAACGCGTTCGAACTGAACCAGGCCTGATGCATGCAACATAAAGAATAGAGACAATAATGTCAAGCTCAGTATGTCCGATTGAACATATCTTGCATTCAACCGAACACACATCAACCAGCGCGGCAAAGCATCGTGGTAAAGGGCTTTAACCCCTCCCTATAGGGGATATTTCATTGCACTTATTAAGCCCATGCGCTCGATTGAATCATGCATATAAAGAATTAAAAACAATAATATCAAACTTAGTATGCCCGATTGAACGTATCTTGCATTCAACCGAACACACATCAACCGGCGCGGCAAAGCATCGTGGTAAAGGGCTTTAACCCCTCCCCATAGGGGATCTTTCATTGTACTTACTAAGCCCATGCGCTCGATTGAATCATGCAAACAGAATTTAAAAAAAACAATAATATCAAACTTAGTATGCCCGATTGAATGTATCTTGCATTCAACCGAACACACATCAACCGGCGCGGCAAAGCATCGTGATAAAGGGCTTTAACCCCTCCCCATAGGGGATCTTTCATTGCACTTACTAAGCCCATGCGCTCGATTGAATCATGCATACATAAGCAACATGCAGAATTCAAGTGACGAAAAATAAATAAACCAAAGCAACACAAAACAAAAGAGGGTGTCGTTTACTCAAGCGGTACGTGGAGTTGTATCCCGAGTACAGATCATACTACCGTCCATTCGGAATCGGCTATGAAATTTATGTCCGGGTTTCCATCCGATATACCGCGAGAGTTGACACATCTCTCATTTTATTCCAAAGCCACAACATACAATATCTCATAATCCATGCATATTTATCTACTCAAGGACCACAACATGCAATTCATCATAACAATCATGTAAGCAATACTTCAATAAATAATACAAATAAAACAGAAAAAATGAATGTGGGAAATACCCTCAGGTCTAACCTTTTTTTCCGACTTTCGGACTCGCGTTCCACGGAGATCGGAAGGGTTAAAGCTCCTTAACTTTCCCGGTTCACTGGTTTGCTTTTTCCCTCGCTGTTTCGCTGCTCAAGCCACTGTTTTGACTCCGTTTTGCTGCTGTTTGTGATGTATTTTCTGCTCACTGCTTTGGTCACTGTTTTGACATTTCAACAGACTATTTTGAGTGTTTCTTGTGGGTTTTTAGTGTAATTTTGTGTGGTTATTTCAAGGATTATAAGTGCAGTTTTTATGTTACTGTTTTAAGGGTTTTAGGGACTGTTTTAAGGGGATTTTGCTGCTGTTTTGGGGGTGTATTTTCGGTGACGTGTGGGGAGTTTATGGAGGTGGTTTTCAGTGACGGTCAGGGGCTATTCGGGATGTATTTTGGTCAAGGCAATGAGGGTTCTTTGGTTTGTGATCTTCGGTTATTGAGAGTGAAGGAGAGTTGTGTCAATAAGCTTGGGTGTTTCTTGTGTGAATGAACTAGGAGAGGCTTTTTCTTGTATCAATGAGCTAGGCCCCTGCATGTCTTGGTTAGGGGTTGTTTATATAGAGAATGGCTAGGGCTTCACCTTGTCTCACAAGGAAGGGATTTGATTTAGTGTTGAGCAAGGAAAGTCAAAGATTGAGGGGGGACAAATCTTGGCTAGATTAGGAATACAAAATATTTAATTTGTTATGATTGATTTTAATTAGGCATGATATTTGTTAAGTTTGGAATATGATATATTTGATTTATCTTAATAGGCATGTAATTTCTTTAATTTGTGTAAGTATTTTTATTATTTTGGTAGGTGATTATTTAGATTTTATTTGTTTTATTTAATTTGGTATATGACTTAATTAATTATTTTATTTAATTACATTATCTAATTAATATTTAACTTAATATTTAATTTAATTTGGGTGTGTTTTAAGTGGGCTTGGGCTAGGCTAGGGTGCATGAGGCTAACAGCAAAACCAGAAATACCGATACCGTTCGAACGCCAATTCGAACGCGACACGAACGCCCGCAATCTGCATGGCGTTCGAACGTGTTTAAGAACGCAGCACGAACGAAAATAGTGAACATGTGAAACGACTCTGATAGCATACTCACCCTGAATTTCCCCTTCCGATATCTGTTTCTCGCCACTTCCGTGACTTAAAAGGTAGTGCCTCCAACTGAGACTCATCATCGGGTTTCACATGCAAAAATGCAATGCCTACAGTTATGTTTACCGATTGTACGGAAACAGCTTCGCTTTGGATAGACCCCTCAGAATCTCATTGGTAGTATGACTATGAGTCTATGGGAATCCGAATCAGGGTAGGTGTATTTGGTCTTAACCTGAGACTTGCATCGCTGATACTTGCGACAATCAATATACTTTGGTTTTGGTCGTTCGGGGCTTTAACAGGTTCTGTGTACGCCTCTTCTCGGTATATTGAGAATCGTAGTGTATTGGGTGTGATGTCAAGACGGAAGTATCACTTCAGTCATATGGAGATTATGATCACGCAGGGATACAGAACTGGTACTCTAAGTGCTATAGCCATCGGGGAAGTATGACTAGGTCATGACTTTCCGATCATAAAAAGACTAGTTGATTGTGATCCGATATATGCTTCGTACGGGGCAGACACAACTCCATCCCCAGGCCTTGCATGTGACATCCGATACTGGATCATAATACGCAATACTACGTATACTACGCCTGACAAAGATCATATATTCCGTAGAAGAATATTTCTGGAGAATTGGGTAGGCACGGTGCTTTGTTAGAAGCCAACCATGTCTTGTAAATCGGTAAGTGCGTGGTACTGGGTACGCACGTGTTTGGATAGTCTGATGGCCGTATTTACTGCCAACATATCCGGGATCTCTTGGGTCGCATCCCAAAGATTCACCGATGATGTTTGACTCGAACAATATTAATGTAAGATTAATTAAGAGAGAGAATATTAATCGGGGATTAATAAAGAGAGAAAATTAATCTGAGATTAATTACGGCAAGAATTAATCTGGGATTAATTATCAGAGAAAGAATTAATCTGGGATTAATTGCGTCGAGAATTTATCTGGGATTAAATTCGTCGAAAGGAGAGAACGCGATTAATTTGGAATTAATCGGTAAAATAAATTTAATAGTTAAATTAGATTTTACTATTTAATTTATTTGATTGGGCTAAAATAATATATTAGATATATTAATTGAAATTAGATTTCAACACAGAATTAAATTGGATTTTAATTCTAGCGAACGAATTAATTTGGAATTAATTCGTAAGCGACTTTAATAATAATTTTGCGAGGCATAATTATTTAATTAAATTGGATTTAATTATGTCGTGACGGAAAATTCGTTTAATCGGATTAAACGAATCCGAGCCCGAAGTGTGTTGAGCAAGCTCACTTGAATTTTGAATTTAAAGTGGGGCTCACTTCACTTACATCATTAGTCATCTTTGGTGATTGACATGAGAAAAAGGGTTTTGGTGGTATATTATAAAACACTCAACATATTCAATTTTGAAAATTGATTTCCCTCTCTCCATGCATTTGGCCGGATGGCCTTTAATGCTCTTAGCCGAATGGCCACAAAATTAAGAAAGAAGAACAGGCCGAAAAGTGGCTTCTCTTTTTAATTGATTTAATAGCCTCTGACACTTGCTTTAAAAAGGGCTGAAAAAGAAACCAAAGCTTTGATTGCTTTTCTTTTTCTTTGAAATTGGCTGTATGAATTGAAAAAGTAAAAATGCTTTTGTTTTTTCTTAAGAACAAAAGGCTATATGGCCGAACAAAAAGAAACATATGCTCTCTCTCTCTTTAATAATTGGCCGAATTACAGAGGGCAAATAGCTCTCTGGTTCATTTTCAGCTTGGCCGAGTGGCCTCTGTAATTGAAGAAAATAAAATGGCCGAATGGAAGCATCAATGGCAATTGGGTTTTTCTTTTGAAGATTAACCGATTGCTTCCCTCTCTCTCGAGCAAATTTGTTTCTCCCTGGGAGATAAAGTTTGTTCCATTTATTCTTGTTAGCACATTAGGGAGTCAAATGAAGGTGATATGGATACTCACCCATGAGCTTGGAAGCTTCAACATCCATGAAAAGTTTTGAACTCAACCGATCAATGTAAGTCCACCGCAACTTATTTTGATTTTATTCACACACGAATCACGCTTAGAGATCCTGTGGCATGTCTAGGACACTAACACGTATCGCCGTCCCCCAAAGCATGCCACTACCTGTCCATGAAACTAGCGGTCTTGAGGCATTACGTATCGTCGTCCCCCAAGCCACTGAACTAGAACTAAGAGTGCGGATCTATGCTACACTTCAAGCTCTAAATCTAGGATCTAGGGTTATCTGTCATCCCTAGTCTTGAACTAGGATCTGAGGGCGTTACCTATCGCCCCCCCCCCCCCCCCCCCCACAATCCTCTATATGTGCACATGTTCTCTCCGTCAATTCCATATCTGGATTAAGTTACATACTGAGGTGGGTTTTTCCCATATGCCTCGAAAACATGAAATCATGCTTTGAAAACATTTATTCTCTAAACCATTTCTCAAAACTTGCTAAACAAAATATAACTGATAGTTAACTTGGCTAACGCCCTAAATGCGAAAAGTAAGTCTGATATGAAAAATAACATAATGAAAGTCAATTTAAAAGAAAAGTGTCCACTCACTGATTTAGAGTCCCGCTAGCCTTACTTCACTTTGCTGAAGAAATTTTTGGTTCTTGCGATGATCCATAATTGATAATCTTGATTAGAAGATGGACTGAGAGAAATTACGGGATTAGGATAATTTATCTATTCAAATATTTGTTAACACTTCACTGCGTATCATGCATATATCATGACATAATGTATATATACGAACTAATATGAGACTGGGGTAGCCTCTAACATGCTAGAGTGAATCTAGAATGAATCAAAAAAAATTTGGGGAAATTATGGTCCTCGTGTCGCGACACAAAGCCTTGCGCGTCGCAACGGAAAGCCTTGCGTGTCGCGACACGCACAAACCAGAAACGAATCTTTATTAATTTCCCAATACGCGTTGTGATGCTGAACCCCTGGGTTTCGTGATGCACGCCTATTTTTCAGGTTTTTAACACTTGATTCTCAAAGTCTATTTTACCCAAATGCATCCCCAACCTCAATATTCAAGTATGTTAAAACAACATTTCATCACTAATTCAACTCCTAATCTCATAACTCTCATTTTAGCTCAACACCTAGGATTTTCAATATTTGGATATTTCTCTCTACAATCCATTTCCATATTCATTTCTTTACTAAATGCAATTCTTAATATGCCACTAACACTATCCTAACTTTATACCATCAAAATTCCATAATCCAAAATTTGGGTCAAATTAGTCTTACCTCATTTCTTGTGATTTCCTTCATTCTTTAAATCATCCATGGTCACCAAGCCTCTTCTTTGCTTCTTCTTCCATCTTCTATCTTTCTTCTTTTTTTCTTCTCTTCTTCTTCTTCTTCTTCCTTTCTCATTCTCACGCCTCTCTATTTCTCTACAAAATTCAATTTTAGGGATGTATGAATAGTATCCCCTTTTTATACTATGGGTCACTTGTAATTTACATCTTTAAAGAAATGTGTAGAAACTTTGAGAAAATTCAAGATTTCTCTAGATAGGTCCGAGTATTATTGATCTAGATTTTTTATCTACATTTTCAACCTATTTCTGGTTCGAATTTGAAAACATATCCAACGTAGATGTTGTAGGTATCGATCTCAGATTTCCGGTGATATAAAATTCATAAAAATCGAAATACGTATGAGAAAGTTACGGCTCAACTATCATAGATTGTTCGGAGTGGAACATCGTATCATCTAGTATCTGAATCTTGAAGAATTTTTCGACTGTTCCCAAAGTAATTTCATGAGAGTATATGTGTCCAAACATAATTTATATTATGTGACACTCGTCCCACAATGTAACAATAGTTGCGACTATTGGTAGTTACAATTATAGTCTCGGGAATCTGACTTTAAAAGACCATGTTTGCCGATTTATCAGAAAATTTGATGGGAAGCATATCCTTGACCCATAGAGGGCGTTCAAGCCGTTACTGGACGTAAAACCAGAGGAAGATATGAGCCACAATCACAACTATATTTCAATTTACTATTTTATTTTTTTAGCTATATTCTTTTTTTAGTAGCAGTGTTGTAGATTCAATTGTCAATACCACACGAACCAGGTGATGTCTTCTAAACCATACTTCTTCTTATTCAAACATTGGGGACAATATCTCAATTTGGTTTGGGGGGGGGATATTTGACAAGAATGACTTTTTATTTTTTATTTTCTTAAAAAAATTATTTTGTTTTGTGTGTAAAAAAATAAAAAATATTTTCGTTTTCAAAATAATTCGTAACAATATTTGATCCTTTCTTTTTGAATCATTTAAATTTGTGAATTCTCCATAATATTGGTTAAATTTGATCTTTATATACTCGTCTGATAGATATTATCAACATACACGGTAACATATAAATATGGGTTGTAAGTGAAAATTTTGTAATATTCAGTTATCTAGTTTGTTGGAGGTGGCACCAAAAGGCAGTGGAATTTATGTTTTTATTCAAAAAAAAAAATCTAATCCAGCTTTTACTCTGTAACCGAACATCTTGCCACAGTAAATAGTGATTGTTCGCATAAAACGGTAGAGCTTGAGTTTGTAAAAAAAAATTGTGAATAAGTTTGATTTCGTAGCCTCTCTAACTCGAGCAATTAAGTTCGTATGAGTGTTTTAACACTTAGTGTCCTAAGGCCAACGGGTCTGGGAGTCACTGGCCTAAAGCTCGTTACACGAAAGGTTAAAGAGAAAGCTTAAGGAAATTAGACACTTTTCTTTTTAATATCCGAGATTCGAGCAATTAAGTCTGTATGGGTGTCTTCACTCCTAGTGCCCTAAAGCCAACTGGTTTGGGAGTCACTGACCCAAAGCTCGTTACAAGGATTGAAGATGTATTATTATTATTAAATAAAATTAAAAAAAAAACTTTTTTTATAAATAAACTTTCATTGCCAAAGGTTGTGAACTCTAATATAATTTTAGGACAAAAATATTATTCTCTTTTCAACGAGACTTGTGAATATTGTGGGCACAATAAATTGATTAATACCTTATTTATGTGTGTATGGAAGAAGGGTAGAAAGTACATGAGAATTTATTTATTTGATCATTTAAAAAGAAAGAAAACAATTATTAATTTGTTTAAGGATTTATCTTTTTAAAGTTGTTTCGTTTAAATTACTAGGGACTAGTAATAAGCTGGTTGGGGGCTGTGATGAACATTAAAAAAATACACATTTATTAAAAGAAAAGTTAATCATTTTACACTTGTAGTTTCATTAATCCCCTTAATTTAGCATATTTGTAAAATATTAATTAAATTTATGTTTTATATATTTTTATTGTGATTTTTATCTTTTACGTAGGTGAAATAATACTTTGGATGTATATCTAGAAAAATGGACTTGACATTTCGATTTTAGAGGCCATAAATTTAATAGGGCGTTTTAATAGTGTACAACTTCGGAAATTCCAGCCATGTGCAATGTTCATATCTTGGCTATTATGTTTTACTCCGATATTAGATTGAGGTGATTCCAGTTCCAGATAAAAGAAGACTCAAAGATCTACAATTTTGTTGTTGACAAGATTTTCTAATTCTGAGGTTTTCAAGACCGAAATTGATTGAAAAATCTAATGTATGTTATAAATAATTATTAAAAACACAAACAAATACGAAAAGACCAAAAAATATAAAATAAAAAATATAAATTTTCTTCCATCTTTCCACCGAACGGTGGAGGATTTGTCAAAACATGCAAAGAAATTTGCATGTTTTGACAAACAAATAAGGACAAAATTATAAAAAAAAAAAAAAAAAAAGAAGAGAAGTGACTGTCATTTTAATTTGTAATTGCATAAGAGGTGCTCATCATTTCATTCTCCTCAGCAAAATTTCCACATGTCTCTCTCAGACTTTGTGGGATGAGCTCTTGTGTGTATTTTTTTCCTTTTGTAATTTATTTTTCTTTTATTATTGAAATTATGATTGTTTTTATTTATATCTTGTTATGCTATTTTTTATCATGTTGGGATAAAAGGGTGAAGTAGTGGTATGAAAATACATGTGATTTTTATTTATATTATATTTTATAAATTAGGATAATTTCTCAAATAAAATTTATACTCTTTCCAGTTTATTTAGGACTTTTAATTAGCTGTAGACAGTCCCCGATTGGCACAGATAATACTTGTATCCCATAAATGAGAGAGAGTGGACTATTAAAGATCTGGATTAATTATAGACAATACAGTACCACTTATATGATTGGTTTTATATATTTGGCATAATTGAATACCTTGACAGGACTTGTTATAGACAAATGTTATCACCACATTTATAGTTGATTTTTATATGTTTTGGCATATTTAGTACATTGGCATGACTAATTATCGACAAGACGAATTACATATGTGGCATTGTTAGGGCGGATGTGGAACCCTTAGGGTTGAATAGGTGGCCCACGCAACGAAAGTGGGTCTAACCCGTAGATATAAAGTATGAAATACCATATTCTATTAAGAGTATTTAGAAAAAAAAACTGGAAGTAAATCAAAATCCAAAAAAACCAAATCTAGATAAAAATCAAATTATTCACGTATCGCGCGTGCTCATACAATTACTGCGCTGAATGAAGAAATTTGCTTCCTTCAGTGCATGTATGCGCTGAAGCAATTGCATTTTGCTTTCAGTGCATAAATTTTTTTTTTAAATTCTAAAAAAAAAAAATTAAACACCTTTTAAAACATCCAAAATAATTTTAATTTCAAAACAACCACAACACATGTTATGAAATTGTTGATAGTGTTTTCAGGCACTATGTTATTTAAGCAGCACGACAAGGGTAAAAAAAGGTAATTCACTTCTCAGTCAAGATTATTAATGCCGACCCGACCACTAAAGAGTCAACAGTAAGGGGCCGGGAACTTTACGGTTAGTGACCGAGCACTTGAGTTCAAGATGACCGGGCAATTATCAGGTCGACAGTAGCATTCTCAGTACAAAAGACTATTATGACCGACCACATGATGAAGACCGACCTCGTGTGAAAACCGAGCATAGGGCAAGACATGTTCGGAAGATAAGGCATTTTATCCATACAAGATAAGATAATAAGTTATCCTACTTTCATAGGGGTAAACTAGTAAGTCAATGTCCTAGTATGATAAAGGAAGTGAATGTAGTTTTTGACTAGGAATCATTATGGGAAAGAGAAATTGTTTCAACTAGGAAACCCTTGTAAAAGAAAGAATCTGATTTCTGCACTATTATAAATAGGAGGGTAGAGTATGCTTAAGGGGGGGAAGAAGAAGAGAACCAATATCAGGATCAGAATCATTACCATCAGACTTGTAAAAAAACCAGAAGCAGAGCCGAGAAGCGTGTTTGAGTAATAAAAGTATCATCCTTTTTGTGCCCGTGGACGTAGGTCGGACCAAGATCCGCCGAACCACGTTAAATCTCCTTGTCGATTGGCGTATTATTTGTCTTTTGCTAAGTTTGCTTTTGGTCCCCCATAACCAAACAAATTCACTATTGAGGGAGGATTGTCTCGGGAGTAATATTCCCATATTGCCCTGAGACCAAAATCAGCCGTCAATAGTTGGCGCCGTTTGTGGGGAACTCAACAAAAAGTGGTTCGCGTAGTAAGACGATGGCAGAAGGCGGAAATCACCAATCGTCGGGGAATTCGGCCACAATTGGATGAAGAAGATAGAAGAAAGCATAAGGAAGGACAAAGAGGATAGTCAGGCCCTCCTAAAAACCATGATGGACCGACTGGAGAGAATGGAAGGGGGGAACCGCGAGAAGCCTGAAACCAGAGCTAATCAAAGAAGAGGAGAGATAGTAGATGGAAAAAGGGTTGTGGATACAAGTGAGGACGATGAACCTAGGAGGAGGGGGCCTTACGGGATAAAATCCATAGTTGTGGAAAAAGATTCACAAACAGAGGACACATGGGAAGAAGAAGAAGAGAGACGTTCGAAAGATTCCTCTTATGATAGTCTCCGCTACACTAGAAGAGGAGACACATAGTACGACGAAACTGTGCGAGAGATTCCAAGGCGTAAGGAACATCGCACCCGGGGCAACAGACATGGAGAAGAGTACAGAAGGCGACATGGCGGCCCAAATAGCGAGGTAAAATCTTGGTTAAAGAAAGAGATGGCCAAGTGGAGGACAAGCCTCAAAACAGATACAGGAGACACCCGGGACGACAAAGAGGAATCCCCCCTCACAGAAGAAATAAAATCAACAAAATTCTCGAAAAGGTTTAACATGCCGACCATGACGCCCTACAAAGGCCATACCAATCCGAAATCCCATATTGAGAGCTTTGTACTATTGATGGAGGTCCAAGGAGTGACAGGGGATGCCGTGTGCAAGGTATTCCCCCTAACCTTGGGTGGATCCGCCATTCTATGGTATAGAAGTCTAGCCCTAGGATGCATCGGTAGCTTTGCACAACTCAGAAAGTCGTTCGTACGGCACTTCAAAGGGGCATGCGTCCCTAAAAAGACAATTAGAGAGTTAAGACTCATGAAGCAGGGAGACGACGAGCCCCTAAAAACCTTAATTGAGAGGTATCATAACATGGTGCTCGAGGTCGGGGGGTAGGAGTCTCCCGAGGCCTTGGAAAACTTGAAGGGAGCCTTAAAGGTCGGAAGACTATGGACCCACCTAAGGATCCAAGGCACCCCATACTATGCTACCGCTCTGGAGGTAGCCCGAAAGTTCGTCTCAATAGAAAACGAAGAAAAAAATCTCCCGGAGGGGGACAATCGTCAAAGAAATGACGACAAGTGCAGGGGCCCCCCACCAGCCAGATAGGGAGTTCAGAAAACTCCTCCCGAGACACAAGGAATTCAAACCAATGCCTCGGAGCGACCAGGAAAGATGAGTCCCGACCCAAGTAAACCACGTAGTCCGGGAAGAAGCATATATTCCCCTGAGCAAGCCACCAGGGCAGATCATCATTGAGATCCAAGGAAAAGGCCTCTTAATAGAACATGACCTCAGGAGATTCCCCCCTGATAAGAGAAATCGAAAAGCCTATTACGTACATCAAAATCTGAAAGGACACGCGACAGACAGGTGCAAATATTTGCGGAAACAGATGGAAGACCTGGCGAGGAATGGATATTTAAACAAATTTATTGACCATGAAGTCATGACGGCTAGGCAGAGGGCGCATGACCGACAGATAAATATCATCGCATGAGGGAAAACCCTGGCCGGAGATTCTAATCGGTCGAGAAAAAACTATAGCAGAGCTCGGGGGACAGACGTGCTAGAAACAAAACAGGCCCCGGGATTACAAAATGGGCGGTCGGTACCAATAATGTTCACCGACGAGGACGCCCAAGGGGTAAGCTTCCCCCATGACGATGCGTTAATTATCAAGGCAGTAATCGGTGGCTTCGAGGTGAACAGAATCCTGGTGGACCCCGGGAGTGCGGTAGACATAATCTCCAAAGAGGCCCTGGACAGCCTTGAAGTAGAGTATGCAGCTCTGACCAACGATAGCACCCCCTTATATGGCTTCGGGGGCTCAACGATCGTCCCGTTAGGGAGGATACAGTTAGCAGTAACAATCGGGACTCATCCCCGAACTCGGACAATCATGATAAATTTCACCGTAGTGGATTGCATGAACAGCTACCAAGTCATCGTTGGTCGGCCTTTCATGATGAAGACAAAGGCCGCAATGTCTTGCTATCACTTGAAACTGAAATTCCCCACCCGGGAAGGGATCGGGATCGCATGCGGAAGTCAGAAGGCAGCCCGCAGCTGCTTTGCAACTTTCTCACGAGAAACCCTCTGCATTGAGAAGGGTACCAAAAAACGGCAGATGAATGAAGATGGAGGAAAAGCCAGTGGAGATCTTAGTCCTCGGCCAAACAGAATAGCCCGGCTAGTGGCGGCTGAGGAATTAGAAGGGATAGAACTCTTCGGACAGGAAAAAACATAAAGATAAGGGGAGGCTTGGACAAGACCCTAAGACAGAGCCTACTAGAATGTCTAAAAGAGTATCCGGACATCTTCGCGGGGGACATACTCAACGCCCATTACAGAGGACAGTTGGCACCGAGGCCACTTCAACAATCGGCTCGGGGCTGGAGTTCGTTTCGCCGAGGCCACTTCAATAATCGGCTCGGGGCTGGAGTTCGTTCCGCCGAGGCCACTTCAACAATCGGCTCGGGGCTGGAGTTCATTCCGCCGAGGCCTATTCATCGGCTCGGGGCTGGATCTCGTTCCGCCGAGGCTGCTATACTATTCGACTCAGGGGTCGGGTTACGTCCCACCGAGTCGTGCTTATCGGCCTGGGGAAAGAACATTCCCCCAGAACCAAATGTCTCTTTAGCTCGGGGTCCTCAGAATATTCAGGGACATACTCGATGCATAGGATCCGTGAGAAGCATAGCACGTTGATGGATGATACCCCCGTGGCGATTGCTTGCTCCAGTGTTACCGAACATAAGGAGGAATGTGCCCTTAATGTTTCGAAACACTCTCTGATCCTCACTTACCCGATGTAATGGATCCGTGAGAAAGCATAGCACGGGGAGAGATGATGCCCCCATGACGATTGCTAGCTCCAGTCATGCCGGACCTAAGGAGGAATGTGCCCTTAGTATCTCGGACACTTTTTGATCCATTCATCATTTGGATCCAAGAGAGGCGCATCACGGGGAGGCGTTGTGCCCCTGTAGCGTGTGCCATCTCCAGCATGGTAAGGAGGAGCCCTCGCACAATACACAGGCTCCACAGTGACCCGACGTATAGAGGATGTGCCCTTACCATTTTAAACGCTCTCTGATCCAAATCCTGGTTCGCCGGGACACTGAATTGAAAGGTTCAGAATTGTGTTTTGGAGGCCTCGGCAGGACGCTGTTTTGAGGCATCTGTGTTGTTGTTTACGCTTGTGAAAAGTTTTGCTTTGGGACAAGTGCTAAGTCACCCCCACATTTTGATTTTATTTTCCAAAGTTTTGTTTTTGTTTTTCGCCGGTCTGGCAATGGAACGCCCGTGCCAGATTTGGTAGGGCTTCAAAAGGTTGAGTCACCTCCCTTCTGAATAAGTCCCAAAGGTTAATCGACTAGGGGCTAGATTCGTTCCGCCGAGGTTTCGTGGTGTAGGCTCGGGGCTGGATTTATTCCGCCGAGGCCTATGTGTGCCACTTGGTTATTCGGCTCAGGGCTGGATTTCGTTCCGCCGAGGCCACTTTGTTATTCGGCTCGGGGCTGGATTTCGTTCCGCCGAGGCCAATTAGTTATTCGACTCGGGGTCGGGATACGTCCCACCGACTCAGCCCTTCGGACTGGGGACGTAACATTCCCCCAGTTCCAAGTGCCTCTCTTTATTCGGAGTCGGGTTGCGTCCCACCGAGTCAGTCCTTCGGACTGGGGACGTAACATTCCCCCAGGTCCGAGCATCTCTCACAGCTCAAGACAGGATCACATGCCACCGAGCACATCATCGTTAGCTTAGAGGCAAAATTTTCTATTCATAATCGAGATTGGATCAGTCAGGGGTCAAGACCTCCAAATCTCTGGTACATATATTACAGAGGAGGAGTCATTTTTAGTTTGGACAACAAGAGGAACTTCATCTCCTGATGGGACGACCAAGTAAGCAATTTGCTTTGAGGTGGAGAATCATTCTGAATAGGGTCAACATTTCCAAAAACCGAGGATATGAAGATAGAAACAGAAGACTTAGTTGATGGCGAATGCAATTTCTCTGTGATTTCTGGAGCGACCACCAGCAAGGCGATCAGTACACCATCTTTATATAGTTCCCGGCACCAACTTGCATACTCGTTGGAACCGAGAACTAGGGGACAGATGTTGATGGTGTTTTCAGGCACTATGTTATTTAAGCAGCACGACAAGGGTAAAAAAAGGTAATTCACTTCTCAGTCAAGATTATTAATGCCGACCTGACCACTAAAGAGTCAACAGTAAGGGGCCGTGAACTTTACGGTTAGTGACCGAGCACTTGAGTTCAAGATGACCGGGCAATTATCAGGTCGACAATAGCATTCTCAGTACAAAAGACTATTATGACCGACCACATGAAGACCGACCTCGTGAAAACCGAGCATATGGCAAGACATGTTCGGGAAGATAAGGCATTCTATCCATACAAGATAAGATAATAAGTTATCCTACTTTCATAGGGGTAAACTAGTAAGTCAATGTCCTAGTATGATAAAGGAAGTGAATGTAGTTTTTGACTAGGAATCCTTCTGGGAAAGGGAAATTGTTTCAACTAGGAAACCCTTGTAAAAGAAGTAATCTGATTTCTGCATTATTATAAATATGAGGGTAGAGTATGCTTAAGGGGGGGAAGAAGAAGAGAACCAATATCAGGATCAGAATCATTACCATCAGACTTGTAAAAAAACCAGAAGCAGAGCCGAGAATCGTGTTTGAGTAATAAAAGTATCATCCTTTTTGTGCCCGTGGACGTAGGTCGGACCAAGATCCGCCGAACCACGTTAAATCTCCTTGTCGATTGGCGTATTATTTGTCTTTTGCTAAGTTTGCTTTTGGTCCCCCATAACCAAACAAATTCACTATTGAGGGAGGATTGTCTCGGGAGTAATATTCCCATATTGCCCTAAGACCAAAATGAGCCGTCAACAGAAATAAATAAATAAATAAATAAATAAATATATATACACACACACACACACGTTGTCAAGTGATTTCAACCCAAAATAGAATCTCATAATGAAATGTCTCATGAATAATTCTAGTTCACCCAAAGATAGTCAAGTGATTTTAGAATGGTAGTCATAGCTCTAAGCTTTAATCTAGAGTTCCAAACTCTAATTTTATGTCTTTGTCTAACATAAATATTTTGACACAATTACAAGCATATTGTGTTTATACTTCCAAAGCATCTTAACATAATTAATTAGCCTAATTTCAACATTATGTATCTAATACATAATTCAACACTATATGATCAAACTGACCTAGCAAGGTTGATTCAAAAATCCAATCTACTTCTCCTTGTTGAAATATTTGGAGAACTTACAAGGATTAGCAAGCTTGACTCCAAGATCCAATCTTGATTCCAATGCTAGCAACCTTCACTTCAAGATCAAATCTTGATTTCTCCTAAATGAAATGTTGTAGAGACCTCACAAGCTTCTCTAAACATTTCTCTAATTTAGGCTAATTTCTCAAAGAATTGCTTGTACTTAGCTTTCTCAAGCTTTTACTTTGCTTAATTAAAACATTCCTAAAGCTTACTATTTATAACAAAACTTATGCAATTTTTAATTAATAAAAGTTGTAATAAACTTTTAGGTGGGCTTAATCTAATTTGTCCAAATATGTATAATTAGGTGTGACTAATCTCCATTGTCTACCACTTTGATTTAATCCAATTAAATCAAGACAAAGATTAGGAAATTGATTAGTTAAATATTTGCCACTTTGATTTAATCCAATTCAATCAAGCCAAAATCACATATTATTACATACTTACAATTACCATAATATCCTCAAATGATAGAGATAATTATGATTTTATAATTAAACCCTTGTTTAATTATAGAATTAATCCAATTAGGTCAAAGTAAATAATCAATGTTATCCAATAATACTTGATTATCTTAGTTGATAATTATAATATCGAATATTATTTTTATCAAAATTAATCGGCTACCCAAGTGCTCAATGAGTACACTTCATAATGGGACTCTCTAAGTTCATACACTTTCGTCATATAAGCCTAGCTAATATGTACGTAATTCGGCCACCTTCAAACTCACGAAGAACACGAACGACCTTTCTAAACTATACAAGTCAAGGTATCACATATGTTTAATAATCCATCTGTCGTAGGCTATCTAGAGTTTTGCTCAGGAAACATAGAATATACCGTCAAGTTTCTGAAGCGCACATCTCATATCGACATGTCCACGATTCTTCATAACTGATGTGATCCACCCTAGGTAATCGACTTTGGCCAAAGCTTTAAGAATCATGACTTTACTCACATGGATAAATAAACCTCTTATGGTACACATACGGGCCGACGTATCTTATCTTACTTCACACTTGATTACTGAGTGCATTGGTTCACACCCAACGAACATCTAGAGGTCAGGCCATGAAAGGTTTCTGACATACACGGTATCAAAGTGTGGAGGATCTCACACAAAATCAATGCTATCCTATAGTCAAATGATTATATATGCTACTCGACTCGAGAAAAATCCTATTGACGGTGGTGAGTATTTCCAACTATTAGTAATCACCTGTGAGTCATTCAGTATTCGGTCCAACCAATACCCACATGTCTATACGAGTTTCTAGAACTCATGGTACATCGGGTTAAACCATTGGAACTCCAATTCCAATATACGAAATGTGATAGTCTTCTAGGTTATAGGAATTCGACCGTATTTCACAACCAATAACTAGGAATATTTACTTTAGGAATAGTTTACAATAGTAATACTTATCTCAATGTCGGACCACCTAATGTCCAGTATTACTACAAGATTATTCTAATGTCGATATCATTCTTAGCATATCTATACATCAATCTAATACGCATAATGACAATATCATTAATAAGTTATGAAATGAAAATGTAGTTATTTTATTAATAAATAATAAAATATACATTACATTATTCGGATTGGCGCTCCAAGCACCAATTCCAATAGTCATAATTAATACTTGATAATTATGAAATAAATTTATTGAGAAATAATTATAATTTATATTTTATAAAAAGTAATTTTTTTTTATATTTGAAATATCAAGAGTGGATCCCATAACTCTAGTATTTTATTTTATTATTTTTATTTTATTAGTTGAATTATTATTTTATCCTATTAAATTTATTTCATGTGGATCGACCCCGGACTTACTGTGTTATTTTATTACTTCGACACTCTTATACTTGGGGGTAAAGAATTACTTTTTGAGCGTGTCAAAATCTATTCCCTGTGGATCGACCCCGGACTTACCGGATTATTTTATTACTTCGACACTCTTATACTTGGGAGTAAAGAACCACTTTTTGGGCGTGTCAATTGTACCGAGCTTGTATAAGACCCGATGTGTATTATCATTTTGTGAGTTCATATTTTTATTGTAGCTCGGGTTGATATTGACTCCGAGTAGTAATAAAATACACATTCTTTCTCCTATGGACGTATGTATGAGCCACTCTCCGCCGAAATGTATGAGCCACTCTCCACCGAACCACGTAAACTCTGTGATTTATCTATTTGCTTGCTAAGTTTGCTTTGATTCCCAAATAACCGAATAAATTCACTATTGAGAGAGATTTGTTCAAAAGATTAATTTCCCAAATTACCCTTAAAACGAAAAACAAACATCTAACAACTTTAATGTTTAATGCAAAGTTGCATAAAAACATATTTTTAATCTTCAACTTTCCCTCTATAATAAAAGTCGGTGGCATCTTCAACATATAAATAACAAAATTTCTTAAGCAAAATTTAATATAACGAGTTTTCTGCTGCAAGTGTAGCTCAACAGTAACTATCGAAAAACCTATCCCTCTTCTTCTGAGATATCCTTTCGATTGTACCAAGTCAATATATTGGACACAGAAAATACACATACATAAGTTACCTCTTTTTTTTTTTTTTTGATTAATTTAATATGTGTATAATGACAAAACTATAAACTGTCTGGTCATCTTATGAGGGCTTAGAGGCAATACCTTCGAAAGTCGAAAACGATAAGAAAATTGAATTTATATTTTAAATTCAAACACATCGGTTATTTTTTGTGGATATATCATTACTCTTTATGGAATGGGTCATGTAGTCTATTTTTTAGGGCGGATAACTTTATTGACTTAATTATGGAGTGGGAATCATGTTGTCTGTGATTTGGGGCTATAAATTTTTAGTTGCAGAGGATATCATGTTATAGAGCTTGAAGGAAAAAGTTAATTACTTGATAAAATGGAGAAATAGAGATGAATTACTATATAAATAATTGGGAGTAATGATATGTTCACAAAAAAATAGTACAAAAATTAACACAAAATCATTAAAAATAATTAATATTTAATTAGTAGACAAATATTTTTACTTGTCTTTTATTATTTTTATACTATTTTTTATGCTAACTTTTGTGAATGTATCATTTTTACTCCATAAATAAGTCAATTTACTCAAATTAAGTTTCCAGTCCCAAAACATCAAGAACATGACCCACTCACCCACTCCACAGATATGTTTTTTTTTTTTTTTTTTCAGGAATCCTGCACCATAGATATTAGTCACATGCAACAAACAATAATATTATTACATTGTATAAACAAACTAAATCGATATATATATATATATATATATATATATAATAGTGTGAGTGAAAAAGAATGTAACGAATGATTATGATTAAGCGAGATAATGTATCCAAATGCCTATGTTTATGTGGCTTAATTGGCGGCTCAGATCATTTCATTATAATCTAATGGCTGATACAAAATCTTTTCATTATAGAATCTCTTTGAAAATGACAATTGTAGGTTACCAAACAAATCAAATAACAAAATCCTTTTATTATAAAATCTTTTTGAAAATGATAATGGTAGATTACCAAACAAATCAAATAACATAATCCTAAAATCTCTCTGAAAATGACAATGATAAATCATGCAATAAATTCTGTAACACCATGTCGTAGGCACGTGCAATATCTAATATATATATATATAATATATATATATATATATAAAAAGAAGATATGGAAACCATATGAGTATATGACCATTGACCCATCCATATATGTTAACAAAGAAAAAACAAATAAAATAATCTACAGAAAGTCGAAAAATAATTTGAAAACCGACAATTAGACCATAAATCACAATAGCCACTGCACATATTTATTTGTTAATAAACAAAATATGAACCACCGAATCATTAGAAAGAAAGAAAATAACGATTGTTAAGAAGTTTTACCTAGTGTTTGCAGCGCCCAAGAAACTTTTTTTTGGTCAGTAGTAGTAAGTATTCGAATTAATCAAAGGCCTAATAGGGTTAGAAATTTCTTTGAAAATTCAAGAAATTTAATAGAACCAAAAATTTAATGACTGTCAGTCATACTCTCTATTAAGAAACATTGACTCAGCAGATGAAGGATGATGTTTGGAATGAAGATGATGAAACTCGAAGATGATGATGAAACAATGACTCACCAAATTCTGATATTTGCTATCCAGAAGATGGAGAAGTTTGCTCACTATTTCTTTGCGGTAATAATTAAATCAGGGTTGTAAAAGTTATGTTTTAACTTTTACTGTCGTTGTCAGAGTTCTTATGTGGGTTGAATAAAATTAAAATATAATTTTTTATAATAATAAAGATTTGGTGAGAAATCTAATTTTAAATAAAATTTATATTTTTTAAATCGAAGAAAAAGCATATGTAGTGTTTTAAGGGAAAAAAAGAAGATAAAAATCCTATGTGACATTTTATGAAGAAAAACACTGAACTTTTATACATACTAACATCATGTTTGCTCTTTGCACGAGTTTAATAAAATTTTAATGCTATTTTCTTATAATAATAAAATATTTGAAGACAAATTTAATTATGAATATGATTTGTATCTTTTAAAATCAAAGAAAATCATATGTGGCGCTTTAAGAATAAAAATAAAATCTTATGTGGCGTTTTAAAAAGAAAAATATTAAACTTTTATATATAAAAATACTAGCGCAGAGTCCACTCTTTGTGAGGGTTGAGTAAAATTAAAATGCCATTTTCTTATAATAATAGAAGGTTTTATGAGAAAACTAATTATGAATATGATTTATAGCCCACTCTTCATGTTGGGTAAATTTTAAATGTTATTTTCTTAAAATAATAAAATATTTGAGGACAAATCTAATTATAAATAAGATTTATATCTTTTAAATAAAAGAGTAATCCAATATAGCATTTTAAGAAAAAAAACAATTATCCCATAGAGGAAAAGCATTGAATATATATATATATAATGATAAAGATTAACCTTAAACTATGACATTTAATTAGGACTTCAAATTTTCTTAAATGATTTAGAGTTGTCATGATATTATCATTATATGATGCTATCCAAGGTATTAGAATTGAGTGTTACCTAAGTTTAAAAAATACTCATGATACATCAAGAAAGAGGTTCTTGGACAAATTTCATCAAAAAGTTTCAAAAGAAGACCACTCAGATAATGACGGCGGGATTTGCATAGTCTTCATATTTTGGTCGTACCTTTCTCATCTGATGTACGATTTTGGTTGTTGAAGTTGCATTAGAAAGAAGACTCAAAGATTTACAACTTTGTAACTTATGTTAAAGACAAATTCAGACTTATTCCTAATAAAAAAAGTCGTAGTTATCCATGCAGCTTTATGTTATATGTTTTGAATTTTATGTTATGTTTAAGTGATGAGCTGGACTCTAATATTATTTTAAAAGCCCATGCACGAAATTTTGAGTCTTATTTAGCTTAAGATTTAATTTTATTAGTTCAATTATGATTTTTTTAAGTATTTTTGTTTAATTAGTTTTCTTTTTTCATGTAACTTAGAATTTTACAACGGTCTATTTAAATGTGCATTTAGCTTGTAATTTTGGTAGAGAATTTTGAATAAATAATAATCATTGGCGTTTAACAGCCAAATGTATGTGAGGGTGGATTCTCTCATGGTTCTTAACTGAACCATTATCAAAACTTATCAAAAATTGGCAATCTTTATGGTGTCTTTAAATAACTAGTAAGATTGCTTCAAGAATATAAAAGAATTGTTAGAGGCGGGTTCTCTAAAGGTTCGACTTGATCTTGGAGAGATTTTGTTTATTAATAAAACGGGTTCAAGGTTTTGACAAGAAATAAAAAAGGGTTTTCGAAAATAGATTTTTTGGGGGTTTAATTACTTGATCTTGAAAAAGGATTTTATTTTTAGAAAATCATGATTTACGGTTCTTGGGGGAAACATTAAGTTGCTTAAGAATTCAATCCTACGGTGGTTTCCGTCATTATATAATCAACCTTTTTTTACAAACCAAATGAAAATAAAAACTACCATTATATTAGCAGTATCTAAAAAATGAAATTTTTTTAATTTTTTTTAATATAACATTAAATAATGTATATATTTTCTATCACAACTTATATTAATAAAACTTGATAAATAAGTATATGTTATGAAATCTCATATAACTTGATAAATAATATTTGTTACGAAATCTATCATAACATTTTTGTCTTGAGGACTCTTGTATTTTTGTTATATTTGTTGGGTTTTGTGTGGCAATACAGGTAAACGCAGCGGAACGCGGGAAATCAAAATTTTCCGATTTCAATAATTTTTCTTGGGTAATTAAAATAAACTAAAATGATTTTTCAGTAATTACCATTTAGCCCCAAAATTTTGTATTTTTTTTATTTTAGTCCAAAATTATCAAATACAATTCTAATTGATTCCAAATCAATCCCAAAATGATTTATACATGTCTAATACATGAAAATACAATTTTCAACTCATAGAAACGAATTTCCAAAATTTTCCGAATGGTCCCTAAACTTTCAAGAATTTGCAATTTGGTCCTTTTTGTTCAAAACATGTCAAGATCAAATCCAAAAATTCTCAAATTTAATATACATCATATATAAATCAAATCTCATCACATATATGAAAAGCCAAATTTGGTGAAGGTTAAAACCCTAATTTTATAATTTCACAAATTAACAAAATTAACATCAAATTAATCAAATTCAATACTTTAATTCAATTCCCACAACACCAAACAGCCTCACCATCATGAAACAAATAAAGAACAATTCTAGGTCAATCATGAGTGGCTAAGTAACTCTAGAATGGCAACTTCCATCAATATGGCAAAAAGAAAGCTTAAAGAACAATTTTAAGCATTCTAAATAAACATACATGCTTCTATCTTTCAATCAAGCTCCCAATCATCAAAACACATCCATAAGAAAGTAGAGAAGAAACTAAGCAATACATGTTGAAGCTTATGATCTTAGAAACAATTTTCAAGAAGAAGAAAGTAAGAAAATCCTTACCAAATTTCCAAAAATTGCAAGCTTTTCTTCCTTCTTTCACTTTTCCTCTCTTTCTCACTTTGTATTTGATTTTCTAGGGTTCTTAGATTTACAAAAACAAATCAAAAAATGGTTTTATATATTTTCCCAAATTACCGAAAAATGATGGAATAAATATAAGCCATATGTTTTAATTTTGTTTCATTAATTGGAAAATGATTTAACAAATATTTGTGGTGTAAAACCATTAATCAAATTAATGTTTTTCACAAAATATCCAATTAAATCATGCCATTTAAAACCAATCAAAATTGGCCAAGAAAATCAATTAAAAGCCATTTAGTTTACTTAAAAAAGTAAACTAGATATTTAATATTTAATATTTAATTATTTAAAATTTAAATAATCAAATAATTAAATACAAAAATCTCAAATATATGTATTATATTTACATTAAATAATCAAAATACATATATTAATAATAAATGTCAAATATCACAATTCGACATTTAATAAATGTCCGATAAGATCTCAAAAGCATGTATCTTCGTTTTACTGTTAAACAACTTATAAATAATCAGTATTATTTATAAAAGTTGTCCTAGTACCATATGAGTATATCTCATTAGTGAGACTCTATAGGTTCAGGCATATCCCTCACTAAATCTAATTTCGTGTCCATAATCTACCCACCCGTAAATTATGACAAACACAGATAAAATCTCTGAACCTTACAGATCGAGGTCACTGCATACGTATAATCCTTCTGTCACAGGTATCCGGATTATCCCAGAGATATAAATATAAACGTCAAATCTCTTTAGGTATAATCCAGTCAAATATTCTATTGGCAATCTCTTAAATAACACTTAGAATTGATTTCTACACTATACCACGGGCCCGTGGATTTAACAGATTGTTAATTCCATAACGGATACATATGCTTTGTATACAAAACTGACGGATTCTATCTTGATACGCACATGATATCCTGGGGATCAGTCCACACCCAACGAACAGGCGGAGGTCTGATCTAAATAGATCGGTGACGTGACTGCCATCAAAGTGTGGAGGATACCTCATACATCCTCAATGGTACCTCAAGTCGGAGTATCACTATGCTCACTCAACTCGAAAAGATTCTTATTGACGTTGGTGAACCATGTATTAAGAGTTTTTGGTGAGTCGTTCAGTGTTTATCCGATATAAACACCTATGTGTCTATATGAGTCTCCTGTGACTCATGGTTCATTGAGAAACTATTAGAATCCAACATTCCAATATACGACACGTATCGGTCTCATCGATTTTACTTACTGACCAAGTAATTGTAAACCTTGACCAGGAATAGTTAAAGAATGATACTGTTAAGATACTACTCAATGTCAGTTGCGACGCTTTTACAACGGTATCATAACCAATCACTCTATGGTCATTTATGTCTTTACCATATAATAAAAGAATTTATATTACATAAACTGTTTATTTTATTCATTAATAAAATATATACAAGAGTATTTACAGGGAAATACATAAGAAATTGGCGCTCAGAGCACCAACCCTAACAAAATCTCCCACTTTCTCTAGTGCCAATATCGATTGTATCTAATACCTATCGACACTACATGCTTATCAAATAAATTCGGAGGTATGGCTTTCGTGAGCGGGTCTGCTACATTATCTTCACTGGGAACTTTGCACACGATAATGTCACATCGCGACATAATCTCTCGAATGATGTGGTACTTTCGTTCCACATGCTTCAATTTCTGATGCGCCCTCGGTTATTTTGCTTGCGCAATGGCACCAGTATTATCACAGTATAACGGAATCGGATTCTCGATACTTGGGACAACTCCCAGTTCCGTGATAAACTTCTTAAGCCAAACAACTTCTTTTGCAGCTTCAGAAGCAGCAATATATTCCATCTCTGTGGTGGAATCTGTTGTAGACCCATGTTTGGAACTTTTCTAACAAATTACACCTCCGTTATGGGTAAATACGAATCCTGATGTAGATTTTCTATCATCGGGATCCGATTGGAAATCAGAATCCGTATACCCATTAACATGTTGTTCATTTACTCCATAAATGATAAACTTATCCTTAGTACCTTTAAGATACTTCAAGATATGTTTAACGGCCATCCAATGGTCGTTTCCTGGATTGGACTGATATCTACTGGTTATACTAACAGCGTAGCTAATATCAGGCCTCGTACATAACATGGCATACATTATGCTACCCAAACATGAAGCACAAGGCTGTTTAGACATTCTAATCTTCTGTTTTCGGACACATCTTCTTCGTAAGATGAATGTCATATCTGAATGGTATATTTGTTGTCTTCTAGTTAGAAAAATTGTACCGTTCTAAGATCTTATCTATGTACGTCGATTGGGATAACCCAATAAGCTTCCTTTCTCTATCTCTATAAAGCTTTATACCCAAGATATAAGAAGCTTCACCCAGGTCTTTCATGGAGAAATTCTTACAGATGTAAGCTTTGACGCCTTGCATCATTCCTATATCATTCCCAAATGATTAGGATGTCATCGACATAGAGAACCAAAAATACTATCATACTCCCACTGACCTTTTGGTACACACAGGATTCTTCTGTATTCTTGAGAAAACTAGACAATCTAATAGTCTCGTTGAATCAAAGATTCCAACTTTGCGAAGATTGCTTAAGTCCATAAATGGACTTCTTAAGCTTACAAACCATGCCTGAGGTTTCGCTGGATACAAAACCCTCCGGCTGTTCCATATATATTTCTTCATCAAGAAACCCATTTAGGAAAGCTGTTTTGACATCCATTTGCCAAATCTCATAATCATGATAAGCAGCAATAGACAATAAAATCCTTATAGACTTTAGCATCGCAACTGACGAAATTTTTTATCGTAGTCGACATCAGGTCGCTGCATGTAACCTTTAACTACCAGTCTGGCCTTAAAGGTTTCAACCTTTTCATCAGGCCCACGTTTCCTTTTGTAAACCCATTTACTACCAATAGGAATAATTCCTTCAGGAAGCGGAACATAGTCCCAAACTTGATTATGATGCATAAAGTCTAACTCTGATTTCATGACCTCTTGCCACTTCGCGGAGTCGATGTCCAACATCGCTTCTCTATAGGTGTAAGGGTCAGTCTCTTCAATTAAGAGAACATCTAGACTCTTTTCTTGTATCAAATACAAGCGTTCATGAGGTCTAGACACCCTTTGGGACCTACGGAGTGTGTGTGTTGAAGGCTCTTCTATTAGTGTCTCTAAGACTAGTCCAAGGATTCTAAACATTGATTCACGTGTGAATTTACCAAAGAAAGTTGCGGAATACTTACATTGGTAGATTGAAGTTCAAAACTTTTCCATGGATGTAGAAGCTCCAAGCTTTTATTTTGAATTCCAAACTCAAGGGTGAGTTTCCCTGTCACCTTTCTTTGACTCTTTAAGTGCTAGCTTGGATGAAATTTTGCAACAAAATTTCAAGAACTAGAGAGGGAGTATTCGGCCATGAGATGAGGGAGAAGAGAGAGATAATTTTTGTGTTCTGTTGACTTGTATTGGTTTTCCAAAAACCAAGTAGTTGTATAATTGTTTTTCCAAAAACAAAAACCAAGGTTGGTTAAAAGTAAGTGGTTTTGTGAAAACCAATCACTTTTGCCAACTACCACCATCACCTTTGACAAGTGATGTGAGTGGTGGGTCCCACCCAATTTTTGAATTCCAAATTCAAGTTGGCTTACACAACACACTTTGGGCTCGGGTTCGTTTAATCCGACTAAATGAATTTTCTGTCGCTACGTAATTAAATCCAATTTAATTAAATAATAATGCATAGCAAAATTATTACGAAAATCGCGTACGAATTAATTCCAAATTAATTCGTTCGCTTGAATTAAAATCCAATTTTAATTTCATGTTGAAATCCAATTTCAATCAATATATCCGATATATTATTTTAGCCCAATTAAATAAATTAAATAGTAAAATCCAATTTAACTATTAAATTTACTTTGCCGATTAATTCCAAATTAATCACGTTCTCTCTTCTAGATGAATTAATCCTAGATTAATTCTTACCGTAATTAATCCCAGATTAATTTTCTCATTCATAATTAATCCCAGATTAATTTGTACCGCAATTAATCCCAGATTAATTTTCTCTTTCATAATTAATCCCAAATTAATTCTTGCCGTAATTAATCCCAAATTAATTTTCTCTCTCAAAATTAATCCCAGATTAATTCTGTTCGAGTCAAATGTCATCGGTGAATCTTTGGGAAGCGACCCAATAGATCCCTGGATATGTTGGCAGTAAATAAAATTGTCGGACTATCTGACACGTGCGTACCCCGTACAACGTTCTCACCGATTTACAAGACATGGTTGGCTTCTAGCAAAGCACCGTGCCCACCAAATTCACGAGAAATATTCAACGAAGAATAATTAATCTGTATCAGGCGTAGTATACAATGTATTACGTAATACGATCCAGTATCAGATTTCACATGCTAGGCCTAGGGCTGGAATTGTGTCTGCCCCGTACGAAGCATATATCAGATCATCAGCAACAAGTCTCTGTAATCAGATAATCAGGACCTAGTAATATTATCCTGATAGCTGCATCATTTAAGAGTACTAGTTCTGTATCATGTGTGATCATCATCTCCATATGACTGAAGTGATACTTCCATCTTGACATCACACCCAATACACTACGATTCTCAGTAAACCCAGAAGAGGCGTACACAGAACCTGTTAAAGCTCCGGAAGACCAAAACCAAAGCGTATTGATTGTCTCAAGTATTAGCGATGCAAGTCTCAGGTTAAAACCACATACACCTACCCTGATTCGGATTCCCATAGACACATAGTCATACTACCAATGAGACTCCGAGGAGTCTATCCAGAGCGAAGCTGTTCCCGGTCTAACGGTTAATAGAACCTCCTATCACACTTGCATAAGCATCCAATACTTAAATATATGAGAACTATGCCGTTAAGCTTCCATAACACGCACAAGTGTAATACTAGTCTATTCCGCATTATCGACGTCCAGTCTCGATAATACTATAACTAGGGATATTTAATGATTAAACCTTTCGTGGATTAATACTATCTCATATCTTATTAATCCGGTACTAATCATATGGACTTTTATCATTTATATATCCAAGTAATCCAATTACAAAATGATAAAAAAGTAATTTCCTTTGTCACATAGTTAATTTGTACAAACACACAATGTCTTTTACAAATAATGATGCTATGGTTCATAATTGTCCAACAATCTCCCACTTGGCCTATAGCCAATCACTCAAGTGTCCAACACCTGAACTATGTACGGGTCGCTCAAACTTTTACTAAGATATAACTTTCGTCAGCGGATCTGCAAGGTTATCATCTGATGCGATCTTTTCGATCTTCACATCTCCATAATGTATGATCTCACGAATCAGATGAAATCATCGAAGTACATACTTGAATCATTGATGAGACTGTGATTCCTTAGCCTGTGTTGTAGCCCAGCTCAACTGCTAAAAGAACTACTCCTAATCCAATTAGAAATTTTATAGATCCAAAATACTTCTTTTGCTGCCTCAGCCACAGCAATGTATTCCGCTTTTGTTGTTGAATCGGCAACAATATCTTGCTTGGAAGATTTCCAGCTCACTGTTCTATTGTTCAAACAAAATATGTGCCCTGATTGCGACTAACAGTCGTCTCTATTAGTTTGGAAACTTGCATCGGAGATCCCAGTCACCTCAAGTTCTCTATCTCCATAAATTAACAAAGCATCCTTACTTCGTCTAAGATACTAAAGGATGTTCTTAACATCAATCCAGTGACCATCACTTGGATCGGCCTGATAGTGACTGCAGATGCTCAAAGCATATGAGACATTAGGTCGCGTACATGTTTGTCAATGTACGAGTTCTCAGAGAGTGCCAAAAACTTTTAGATCTATCCAGTAGATCCTTATTCCTAGAATAAAGGTTACCTCTCCCAAGAAAATTCATGGAGAATTTTAATGAAAGCCAAGCTTTCACCGATTTTAGTATGGGAATGTCATTGCTAAGAAGCAATACATCATCAATGTATAGGACAATCAATGTCAGTGCGCTCCCACTAACCTTCTTATATACACAAGAATCATCATCGTTTTGAATGAAACCATATACCATTATGATCTCATCAAAACATTAGTTCCAAGAACGCAATGCTTGTTTCAATCCATAAATGGATCGATTTAACTTACAAACTTTGTTTGCATGTTTTGGCACTACAAAACCGTCAGGATGTTGTATATAAACATCCTCCAAAAAGTTTCTGTTAAGGAAAATGGTTTTGACATCCATCTGCCATATTTCATAATCGAAATATGCATCAATAGCAAGCATTATCCGAATGGATTTAATCATGGCAACGGGTAAAAGGTTTCGTCGAAATCGACACCATGTTGATGACGATACCCTTTCACTACAAGCCTAGATATGTATGTTTGTATGTTGCCATTCATATATGTCTTCACAATGAAGACTCATTTGCTACCAATAGACACAATTCCTCCCGGTACATCAACCAGTGTCTAAACTTGGTTGTATACATGGAATCCATTTCGGACTTCATGGCACCTTGCCATAAAGCGGAGTCGATGCCTTGTATTGCTACCTCATACGTAGCCGGTTAATTATCCTTAATAAGATTAATATCTACATGAGGTGAGATCAGAAACCCATACCTCTAAGGTTGTTTTCTGACTCTCTCCGACCTACGCGGTTCTTGTGTATTAGAATATTATGGAACAGTCTCATCCCTGATGAACTTTTCGTGTTCCGTGAGGGGATCGGTGCCAGAAATAGTATCACTCCAATTTTCATCGAGTTCTATATTCCTCCCACTTATCATTGCATCTGTGTCTTCCTTTTCGAGGAAAACTGCATGAAGAGCAACAAATACCTTGTTCTCTTGTGGGTTATGGAAATAATATCATTCGGTTTCCCTAGGATAACCAATTACAAATAGTCACTTATCCGATTTGGGTTCTAGTTTGGTACCATCCAAACGTTTAACATATGCCTAGTATGCCCAAATCTTCAGCAATGAGAAACCTGGTTTCTTTCCTGTCCATATTTCATATGGAGTCTGTCCAACAGAATTTGACGGAACCTTATTCAAAATAAATATTGCACTGTTCAATGCGTATCCAATGAAGGAAATTGGTAGCTCAGTGCGACTTATCATTAACCTTACCATGTCCAACAAAGTTCGGTTTCTTCGTTTGGACACACCGTTCAATTGAGGTGTTCTAGGAGGAGTCCATTGTGAAAGAATATCATACTCTTTCAAGTAATCAAGAAACTCATTGCTTAAGTATTTTCCACCACGGTCCAACCGTGATGTTTTAATACTTTTGTCGGTCTTTTTTCTACTTCGTGTCGAAAATCTTTGAATTTCTCAAAAGTTATTGATTTGTGTTTCATAAGATACACATAACCATAACACGATGCAACATCCGTAAAGTTTACGAAGTATTCATAACCACCTCTAGCCTAGCTAGACATGGGCCCACATACGTCACTATAAACGAGGGCTAACAGCTCGGTGGCACGTACACATTTATCGCTAAAAGGCGTTTTAGTCATTTTGCCTAATAAACTAGATTCGCAGATGTCATATGAATTAGGATCAAATCCGTCCAAGTATCCACTCTTCGAAAGTGTAGATATACGAGTCTTGTAAATGTGTCACAGACAACAATGCCACATATAAGTCTCATATGTGTTACTTACTTTGAGCATTTTGTTTGTCATATTATATGTTTGAGATTCATTTATATTCAAAACATAAAGAACATCATTAACATCTGCTATACATATCAAAATGTCATCTTTATATACAAAACACCCAGTGTTCCGGAATACAAAGGTATACCCGCATCGGGTTAAACAAGATATAGAGATGATGTTCCTTAGTCAAACTAGGTACAAAATAACAGTCACCTAATGTAATTACATGCCCCAATGGCAGATACAAAACATAGTTCCCAACGGCCAAAACAGCGACTCTCGTCCCATTTCCGACTCGTAGGTCGATCTCATCTGAAGCAAGTATCCTGCTAATTAGCAGATCCTACACACCAGTACATATGTGAGTACCACATCCAGAATCAAAAATCCAATTTTTAAAACCAGTAGTGGACATGTTTATAACAAACATACCTGAAGCCGGAGTCTTTCCCGTCTTCACTTCCTTCAACTCTGCCTTGTACTCACGACAGTCACGCTTCCAGTGACCTCGTTTGCTACAATGTAGGCAGACGTCTTGGGATATGTCCTTAGTCTTCCCAGAAGACTTTGATGATTTGGCCCTGCCATTTTTCTTCCTTTTCTTCACACCCCCAGAAACCTTCGACCAAGCCTTGGCCTTTTGGGATGTCAAAGTAAGGTGCGCCTCGCACTTCTTGCCCTTCAGAAGCTCTGGCTCTTCTTATTTCAGCATTGCCATCAACTCTCCAAGAGTCTTCTCTTGGTTCATCATGTTATAGTTCATGATGAACCCACCCCAGCATTCGGGCAGAGACTGTAATATTAAATCTATGGAAGTCTCGGCCTCGAAGGTTATGCCCAGCTGACCTAGCTGTTCGATGTCAGCAATCATCTGTGACACATAGTGCTCAACAGATGTACCCTCTGACATATGCGAGTGAAAAAGCTTCTTTTGCAATTTGTACTTCTGATATCTAAGGTTAGATCTGTGAAGATCCTTCAATTTCAACATCATACTATAAGGATCCAATCCTTTGTTTCGATGATGAAACTGAGGTGTCATTGCGGCAAGCATGACGTATTGAGCACTAAAGTTATCATCACAATGAGTCTTCCAAAGCTCATGCTCTACTATTTGCTCAACTCCGGACTCAGGCCTGAGAGGTCTCTCTATAACATAGAGTAACTTCTCGGCTCCCAGGACTATCTTGAGATTCATCTCCCAATCTAGAAAATTGGAGCCGTTAAAGACATTATCACCCATGATGATGTCCATAACGCTAATCTTTCCAGCCATCTCGATTGCAATAGTCCAACTATCCAATCAACGATATCGGGTACACTCAAAATGTAATGGTTACTATAGTCTAACTATATAACCAACTACAAGTGGAGTAGTGTCTTGTACAGTCTAATTGTTCAAAGGAAGTAATAAAACAATATTAGTCCAACTAATATACATTTATAACGACGATAAATAAAAATAAAAGAGCGCGTTTAACAAGTATTAAATGAAATTAAAAATTTAATACTGGCCTCCCACTATTTTTCGGTGAGCCTTTAACCCTATGTGGAGTACTCGGGAAACCCAGTTTCCTAGTGGGCTAGGATCCCGTTAAATAACACACAACCTTGACTTTGGCCAACAAGCTGTATGAAACTTAACTAGGTAGATCTCTAAGATCAATTGGATCCCATCCAATTCCTAGATTCGGTAGGTGGACCTCCAAGTCCAAAACATATATCCAATATATTTCCTAACATTTTCCTCTGAATCAACTAAGCCTTGGCTTTGGCTCAACAAGCTTAATGATTCCAGTTAAGCGCGACCCATTGACAGTGGGAAAACTTCGTAATCCACGTCGATGTACAGAAGTGACCTTGACTTTGGCCAACAAGTCACAACTGCCCAAGACATGCGATATATAACAAAGCTTTCGTGGTTCAAACACATCCGCGATGGATAATGATCTTGACTTTGGCCAACAAATCAAAGTCAATCTTGGATCTTGAGAGAGAACCACTCAATGGAAGGAAAACGCTTAATATTAAAGTGAGGGTTTTTCGCGTAAATTGGCAACCAATTTATTATCTTTGAATAGGTCTCATCATACACCCTTAAACATGCATTCTAAAAGCATAATAAGGCGCGATAAAATTTAATAATGATATGCGGATGGATATATACAAATTTATTCCTAGAACAAATCTCTATATTTCCTCTCTCCCGCTAGCACTTTACATACTTCTACCCAATTACATAATACATTAGAGAAACCTCATTTGTATTGAGGGGAATTGGTGAGAAGAGAAATACAAAGAGATAAGGAGGTGAAAGGCTGGATACGCAGGTCCAATTAAATAAATTCCAAATTTACAATAATTTCTAAAATTGCCCCCACCCAACTAATATTCATCCGATATATATTATTCATTCAAATACATCCAAGTATTCACACAAAACATGCTGTCAATCAATCTAATCCAATTAATTAATATTTGATTAATGACCATCCAATGTTCATACAACGATTTGATTTGCGCGAGTCCAACTCGTTGAAGAATAAATACTCAAAGTACATATTTTTGAATTATATTTAGCTATAATTTTAAATCCAATTTAAATTGTATCCAATACTAATTCATTTTTAATTCCAAATTAAATAATTACACTTTTAATAGTGCCTTTTAGACTTGGATTCCAAATCCAATCCAATTGGGTCTCAAAGGCCCAATTAGCATCCAATGCCAATTCAATTAAAGTTCAATGTGCTTTCAATTAATTCGTTAGGCATGGGATTTGAAAATTATGGATCCAACCCAAGATGCCAAGGCCCAATTAGGAATCACCCTATGCTAAAAATCAATTTAGGCCCATTAGGCCTAATTAATTTTTTTTTAAAAGGCCCAAAAGTCATATTTGAACTTTATAGAAATGGTTTTAGGCCCAATTGGATCCAACCCAATTGTCCAAAACCAAACTTGGCCCAACCAAGCCCATTAGCCCAAATTTAACAAATTAGCCCAATCCAATTTTAAAGACTAATTTATATTAACAAAATATTCCAAATATCACATTAATTTAATTTAAAGTGTAATTAACACAATTAATCAATTAATCTAATGTTTCCAAAATACTAATTAATCCAATTAATCATGCTTAATTTCAAATTCATGTCCAACACAAAATTGAAGCAAAGTCAACTCATTCCAACATGCTCAAGCTCACGGCAATACCTGAAATTAACATCCAATTTTGATTTCAATCCAATTAAATCAACAATTAACATTCAATTTCATGCCAATTAACATATCCAATTGTCAAATTCAAAAAATCACCATGAACATTTCTAGGGTACCATTCAGCCATACTTAAAGGAATAGAGGATTTTTGATCCAATCAATTTTTCTCAAATCCAAATATGCACAAATCCAATTCATCATCATATAAACACAACCAAACAACCAATTTAGAATTTTCACACTCCAAGCATAAAATCCCCAAATTAAAGTTTAGAACCCTAGAATTTAAAATCAAGTTTAGGTGGCTCATGATACCATTGTTAGTGTCTCTAAGACTAGTCCAAGGATCCTAAACATTGATTCAAGTGTGAATTTACCAAAGAAAGTTGTGGAATACTTACATTGGTGGGTTGAAGTTCAAAACTTTTCCATGGATGTAGAAGCTCCATGCTTTTATTTTGAATTCCAAACTCAAGGGTGAGTTTCCCTATCACCTTTCTTTGACTCCTTAAGTGCTAGCTTTGATGAAATTTTACAACAAAATTTCAAGAACAAGAGAGGGAGTATTCGGCCATGAGAGAAGGGAGAAGAGAGAGATAATTTTTATGTTATGTTGACTTGTATTGGTTTTCCAAAACCCAAGTAGTTGTATAATTGTTTTTCCAAAAACAAAAAACAAGGTTGGTTAAAAGTAAGTGGTTTTGTGAAAACCAATTACTTTTGCCAACTACCACCATCACCTTTGACAAGTGATGTGAGTGGTGGGTCTCACCCAATTTTGAATTCTAAATTCAAGTTGGCTTACACAACACACTTTGGGCTCGGGTTCGTTTAATCCGACTAAACGAATTTTCAATCGCTACGTAATTAAATCCAATTTAATTAAATAATAATGCCTAGCAAAATTATTACGAAAGTCGCTTACGAATTAATTCCAAATTAATTCGTTCGCTTGAATTAAAATCCAATTTTAATTCCATATTGAAATTCAATTTCAATTAATATATCTGATATATTATTTTAGCCCAATTAAATAAATTGAATAGTAAAATCCAATTTAACTATTAAATTTACTTTGCCGATTAATTCCAAATTAGTCGCGTTCTTTCTTCTAGATGAATTAATCCCAGATTAATTCTTACCGCAATTAATCCCATATTAATTTTCTCTTTCATAATTAATCCCAGATTAATTCTTACCGTAATTAATCCCAGATTAATTTTCTCTCTCAAAATTAATCCCAGATTAATTCTGTTCGAGTCAAATGTCATCGGTGAATCTTTGGGAAGCGACCCAAGAGATCCCTGGATATGTTGGCAGTAAATACAATTGTCGGACTATCCGACACGTGCGTACTCCGTACCATAATCTCACTGATTTACAAGACATGGTTGGCTTCTAGCAACGCACCGTGCCTACCTAATTCTCCAAAAAATATTCAATGAAGAATATATAATATGTATCAGGCATAATATACAATATATTGCGTAATATGATCCAATATCGGATGTCATATGCTAGGCCTAGGGCTGAAATTGTGTCTGCCCTGTACGAAACATATATCGGATCATCAGCTACAAGTCTCTGTAATCGGATAATCAGGACCTAGTCATATTATCCCGATAGCTGCAGCATTTAAGAGTACTAGTTCTGTATCCTGCGTGATCATCATCTCCATATGACTGAAGTGATACTTCCATCTTGACATCACACCCAATACACTACGATTCTCAGAAAACCCAGAAGAGGTGTACATAGAACCTGTTAAAGCTCCGGACGACCAAAACCAAAGCGTATTGATTGTCACAAGTATTAGCGATGCAAGTCTCAGGTTAAAACCACATACACCTACCCTAATTCGAATTCCCATAAACACATAGTCATACTACCAATGGGACTCCGAGGAGTCTATCCAGAGCGAAGCTGTTCCCGGTCCAACGGCTAACAGAACCTCCTATCACACTTGTATAAGCATCCAATACTTAAATATATGAGAACTATGTCATTAAGCTTCCATAACGCGCACAAGTGTAATACTAGTCCATTCCGCATTATCGATGTCCAGTCTCGATAATACTACAACCAGAGATATTTAATTATTAAACCTTTCGTGGATTAATACTATCTCATATCTTATTAATCCGGTACTAATCATATGAACTTTTATCATTTATATATCCAAGTAATCCAATTACAAAATGATAAAAGAGCAATTTCCTTTGTCACATAGTTAATTTGTATAAAAAACACCATGTTTTTTTTTTTACAAATAGTGATGCTATGGGTCATAATTGTCCAACATCTTCATCTATTTGAACTTCAGGTTCCTATAATGGTTCGTTGGTTCCAGGTTGTACTTCATCAAGTTCAACCTGTTTATGATTACCTCATTTAGACAAAAGTTATACTTCTAGAAATTTTACGAAGCGAGCTACGAACAAATTTCGATACTCGGTATCATAGAAAAAATATCCCTTTGTATTTGAAGGATATCCAACAAACCTAAACTTTTTCCCTCAAGGCGAAAGCTTATCTGGCTGAGCCATCCTGACATAGGTAAGACAGCCCCAAATCTTAACATAATTAAGATTCGGTTTCTTACCAGTCCATATCTCATATTGAGTTGTAGGAACAACCTTGGAAGGAATTTATTCAAAAGATGAGCAGCAGTTAAAAGAGCATATCCCCATAAGTAATAGGGCAAATCTATAAAACTCAACAGCGATCGAACCAAATCCAGTAAAGTCTGATTTCTCATTTCGGACACTCCATTGTGCTGTGGAGTACTCGGAGGAGTATATTGAGCGAGAATCCCATTCTCTTTTAAATTATCGGTGAACTCACCACTCATATATTCACCGCCTCGATCAGATCGTAGATATTTAATATATTTACTAGTCTGTTTTTCTACTTTATTTCGGAATTCCTTGAACTTTTCAAAGGTTTTCGGATTCTGTTTCATCAAATAAACATAACCATACCATGACAGATCATCGGTAAAGGTAACGAAGTATGAAAAACCACTGTGAGCAGTGTGACTCATGGGACCACATACATCAGAATATATTAGTTCCAATAAGTCAGCGTCTCGATGTCCTACACCCGAAAATGGGGCTTTGGTCATTTTACCTCGAATGCAAGATTCACAAGTTGGATAAGGTTCAATAGTAAGATCATGTATCAAACCATTCCTAACCAACTGGGATAGGCGTTTCACGCATATATGACCCAACCTCATATGCCACAGTTCAGTATTATTTATATCAGATACTTTACATTTATTAATTTCAGCATTAAAGATATCTTGTGAGGTATGCAAAATGTAATGACCATGCTCATTTGGACAAACAAGGATCTGAACATTATATCTATCATATAAATATTGTAGACGCTGGTTTTCGCCCGAGGTCCACAATCGAAAATTTGTAGTTGGGGGCGCTAGCGATCCTGCAAAACAAAGGTGTAGAGTGAGCAGGAGTACTGCCCACCGGTGTGGTGGGTGCCGGGGGCACTCCGACGCCCAAGTCAGTGAATGTATAATGGGTGTAATAGAGAGAAGGTCAATGTTAGATGATAACTTGAACTGCGATAGCTGCCGTGAGGGCGGTGGAAGAGGGGTTTAGAGAGAGCTTATAGAGAGTGTAGTATTGAGCTGAGCCCAAGCTATCAGCCCCCTTTTCCCTTATCTATCTTCGTTTATATACATGCTCTCAAGGGAACGTGCGCATTTACTGCTCCTTTATTTCTTGTCCGTTAGGAGTCAGTTATGATTGCAACTTCGTGAGGGGCATTTAATGCATTTGCCGTTGTAAACTGAAACGATTGATTTTATGAGGCTGTAAGTTGAGTGGGTTGACCTTTGGATGTCCATTGGTTATAAATGTTGCAACTCATTGGGCCTGGGCCTGTATAGTGCCTTTGAGTTTGGTTATGGGTCTTCAGGGGTGTGTTTATCAGTGGGCCTTAAGTGAAATGACGAAATTACCCTTGGACCAAATTTGGCCCGTACAGTTTGTCCCCTACTCTCTAAGTCAAGGAGTCATTGGCTTGGAGAGTACTTGACGCATGTGTCGTAGGTGTATTCGAGCGTTGATGCTGCCTATTGATTGAGCCAAATGAATGTTTAAGTTATGAACTTGATTCTAAAGGAGTTATTGGGGAAGTACCCAATCGACCGAACCAGATGATGGTCGGGATAATGAACTTGATTCTTTTAGAACCATTGGGGAAGAACCCAATCAATTGGACCAGTTAAAGGTCAGGTCATAAGTCACACGACATGTGTGTTCCAGGTTTACAACTTGACTCGCCATGAATCCATGGGGATGTCCCCGGTTGACTGGACTTGATGAGACCAGGAAGTTATGAATCATGTGTAATCCATGTCTACAACTTGACTCGACGTGAGTCCATAGGGATGTCCCCGGTCGACTGGACTTGATGAGACCAGGAAGTTATGAATCATAAGACATGTGTAATCCATGTCTACAACTTGACTCGACATGAGTCTATGGGGAATGTCCCCAGTCGACTGGACTTGATGAGACCAGGAAGTTATGAATCATAAGACATGTGTAATCCATGTCTACAACTTGACTCGACATGAGTCTATGGGAGATGTCCCCGGTCGACTGGACTTGATGAGACCAGGATGTTATGAATCATAAGACATGTGTAATCCATGTCTACAACTTGACTCGACATGAGTCTATGGGGATGTCCCTGGTCGACTGGACTTGATGAGACCAGGAAATTATGAATCATAAGACATGTGTAATCCATGTCTACAACTTGACTCGACATGAGTCTATGGGGATGTCCCTGGTCGACTGGACTTGATGAGACCAGGAAATTATGAATCATAAGACATGTGTAATCCATGTCTACAACTTGACTCGACATGAGTCTATGGGGGATGTCCCCGGTCGACTGGACTTGATGAGTCCAGGAAAATATAAGTCATACGACACGTGTAAACCATGTCTACAACTTGACTCGACATGAGTCTATGGGGATGTCCCCGGTCGACTGATCTAGATAAAGATTCAGGATATAATTCATTTGACATGTGTAATCCATGTCTACAATATGACTCGACATGAGTCAATGGGGGATGTCCCCGGTCGACTGGATTTGCTGAGGCCAGGAAGGTATTCACTCTACTGGACCTGACTATGGTCCAGAATATTTCCTTAATATATAACTAGACTTGTCGAAGGTTCATGAAATAATCTTTCCTTATTTATACTGCCAGACTTGTTGAAGGTCTGTTGTCAAATGGGCTTTCAAACGGTCCTGATGAAGGTCCATCAAGATCATCACTCATTACCTTGATGAGTGTTCATGATACTACGATCGAATGAAATTGATGACCGTCCATGTGAATCTTCACTCTACACGCTCAAGTCAATATGGGAGAGAAGACAATTTTTCCATACACCATGGAATTGATGGCCATCCATCTTGTTGTTTGGGAATTGAATGAACAAAATGTTTTATCATCTCGTCATGTCGAGTGAGATCACACGGGATGATACTACAAGCCCTCGAAGTTAAAATAATTTGGAATAAAGAAAGAGATCTACTTGACTACTATCGGATGGTGTCGAGTGGACTTAATGCCTCACTCTATTACGTCTTGTCGAATGAGTGGGGGGGAAAATCAGATTAGGTGATTTTAATGTGGTCATATTATCGACACTTTCATATTTGAAGGCTTATTGCTTATGTCTGGCTTGCTGGGCCTACCAACGTGACCATGGCCCATGAAGTGAGTGGATTGAGGGGGCTGGTGTCATATGTTGTTTTGGAACTGGTTCCTCTGTGCTAGGGGCAAAGTGGTGCTATATATGGCTTCTGAATAGCCTATATCTGGCAAAGTATAATATTATTTAACCAGCTATTCATAAGGGTTTTGTGTTTCAACTCATATTTGACACGACAAATAGATTTCTCCTCAAACATGTGTTCCACTTCGCAGGCTCAATTGCGTACCTCATGATCATCCAAATTAAGCACGCTCATCTTGAAATCTTAAATTCTCGTAGCCAAGGACTGGGTCGACACAGATCTAAGGGTAATCCCTAAAACCAGTCCTCTACACCCCACCTTATTTTCCTCGACAGAGGGCTGCGCTATGTCGAGCTATCCAGAAGCCTCAAGTGCGTAGCGCGAGAACCATTCCATACGCCGCAGCAAGCCAGAGATCAGAACTATCATGGCGCCGGTGGTCCCCTCGATTCGAGAGGCATCCATGTGGATTATCCGAAGACCGAGGTCGGAGGCGAGAAGTAACTCGACGGTGCGGCCAGAGGTATCGATAGTTTCTTTTTCTGGAACCGATTTTGGCATGATGGGTTTTTGGACAAGCGTGACTCGACATGCGGTCGAATGAACTGATTGTTGCCTTACTGGAAACGATTTGGGCGTGATGGGTTTTTGGAGAAGCGTTTCCTAGGTGATGTTGGTCTCAATTTATTCATTTGCTTTGAAGCCCCTGACTGTAGGATTATTGTTCTAATTTTATGTTCTTGCTTCAATTGTTGAATAGACTTGATTGGAATTTGGTTTGAGATCTATTGATATGTATGTCGTGGGGGTTGGTCGCCTAATAGGTAAGCAGTCGAGTCCCAGGTGCCCAGAGCAGTTGCTGCGTTGCAATTGATGGAGCTGTAGGCTTGGGATTTGGATGATATACACTGGGCGAGGAGATGTGGTAACATCTAAACAAGTCAGTCTGAGTCGGTATTGGACCAGAAAAATGCAGTTGTAGTGTCCAAAATAGATGTACGAGATCTAGTGGTCGAACAAGATATAGTGTCAGTATCTGTAGGCTATTGACCCTTGTCCATCAAGTACAATGCTGTAGAATAGGGAAATGATGGGGCAGCTGGGGCTTCTTCCAAGGGTTTTGGAAATGGTTTGGAGGAACATGGGCTAGAAAGTGGTTCGAATGAAGAATAAGACGGTTATTGCAATGTGGATGCAAGTGGTGAAAGCGAAATGGTGCAAGATTCAAATACAATTTCTCGTTCAGTTTCTTTGAAGTTGGATGATTTGTGGATAAACTCTCTGTCATCTCATCACTGCAGGAGAATTCTCTCCCTACTACTGCTGTTTCTACTTCCATTCCACTGGATTCTTCAGTGATTCAATGTGAAATAATATTTAACCAAAATCAATTATCTTCGACAGTTGATCATCAGAGGAGTAAAGGTAAAAGAGTATTCATAAATCTGTTGGCAGCAACGACTATCGGCGACATCTATCAGGGCATTCTGTTGTGAATAATCATGGTGAATCTCCAATTCTTACTTGGCTCAAGATCATTGTCTTCAGAAATGTACTCGTTCTTCAATTATTGAGCCTCCACCTCTTTCACAGAACATTTGAACAGACAAGTGATTGTCTACAAGTTTATTCTCGTAGTTTATCAGATACAGATAAACCACGCAAGAATGGTGATGTTAACTGTTTGGTAAGATACTTAGTCGTCCCTCATCTTCACAGAAATCAACTTTGAGCAGCCATGAGGATGGAGAAAATGGCAATGCGAATTTATTTCAGAATGCCAAAGATAGCTTGTGATCCGGATACATATACTGGTACCGCATCGAAGAGAATACACGACATAATTATAATACAAGAATTGAGGAAGTTATAAGAGGATTCTCATCCTACCAGTCATGATAGAAACCCTTGAGGCCTTCACTCTTTACTAGACCTGGCGAATGTCTGTTATATGGGTCTTTATTCCTCATTTTATAAGGGTTTTTCAAAGGTTAGCGAGGGTCTAAGGTCGAATGGAGTTTATGGAGATCCATTGGAGTCTCCACTCTATCGGGCTTGATGGAGGTAAGGGAGGCTACATTTCACTAGACATGATAGAAGTCCGGATCATACCCATACCTTGGTCGAGAGACCATGAGTGTTATACATGTCGTATGGGGATTACCTAAAAACAGTGATGATGGGTTTATAACATAAGTGCTTTTGAAAATTATTTAAGGGTAAAAGGAACGACTCTATTTCAACAACAGTTGTACATGTAGTGTCAAATGGTCGAATGGAGTTTATGGAGTTCCAAAATAATTTCGCCCTACCTACTAAATGAAGGTTGGTCGATTGAACTCGTTGTAGGTTCCAATGATTTTCCATTCTAGGCATGATAAAAGATTCCCTTTGTAGTATAGACTTGGCAATGTTAAATCAATGTAGTATGGAAAAGATGACTAACCTTTTATGTCCTCTGGGGGAGATAACAGCCATCGCACGTAGTATGGTAAATCATATGCATGAAGTTGTTTGTCTAATGGTACCCAGTCAAGCTAAGTCTTATTCTGGTTTGGTTGATAGGGATGTCCGCGCCAAGTCTGCTTTCGGGTACTGTCGACTGGAATATCCTTCTTATGTCCAATACATCACCTCTTCATGTGATGCTAATGGTATGAAATATAGTTCCATTGAAGGGAGGCGTCTTGCTCCTGATGTAATCATCCCAAGTAGACTCAAATAGATGTAAATCTAGAGAATGCTTCTAATGGATTGGATCAGATGACAAGATTGTTGGGGTGACCCATAGCTCGGGCCTTTGGGAAGTCGAAAGAATGTGCTCCAATCAAATATACATGCTAACAAAATAGGATGACTAATTGTGTGATTATGAAATCTGGTGTTTGCTCGTTGCGTAATGACATACGAGTAGGGGTGTTTGGAAGGATCGTAGATGGAGAGATCTTTGCATGCTAAGAATCGGTAGGCCCCACGGTGGGCACCAAATTGTAGACGCTGGTTTTCGCCCGAGGTCCACAATCAAAAATTTGTAGTTGGGGGCGCTAGCGATCCTGCAAAACAAAGGTGTAGAGTGAGCGGGAGTTTGTAGACACTGGTTTTCGCCCGAGGTCCACAATCGAAAATTTGTAGTTGGGGGCGCTAGCGATCCTGCAAAACAAAGGTGTAGAGTGAGCGGGAGTACTGCCCACCGGTGTGGTGGGTGCCGGGGGCACTCCGACGCCCAAGTCAGTGAATGTATAATGGGTGTAATAGAGAGAAGGTCAATGTTAGATGATACCTTGAACTGCGATAGCTGCCGTGAGGGCGGTGGAAGAGGGGTTTAGAGAGAGCTTATAGAGAGTGTAGTATTGAGCTGAGCCCAAGCTATCAGCCCCCTTTTTCCCTTATCTATCTTCGTTATATACTGCTCTCAAGGGAACGTGCGCATTTACTGCTCCTTTATTTCTTGTCCGTTAGGAGTCAGTTATGATTGCAACTTCGTGAGGGGCATTTAATGCAGTTGCCCGTTGTAAACTGAAACGATTGATTTTATGAGGCTGTAAGTTGAGTGGGTTGACCTTTGGATGTCCATTGGTTATAAATGTTGCAACTCATTGGGCCTGGGCCTGTATAGTGCCTTTGAGTTTGGTTATGGGTCTTCAGGGGTGTGTTTATCAGTGGGCCTTAAGTGAAATGACGAAATTACCCTTGGACCAAATTTGGCCCGTACAAATATAAAAAATGATTATTAATATTTATATTATATCATTCAGTATCTAATAAAAAAAGTGATACAATATTCGCAATATATCATGGTATAAAAAAGTAGTCATGCAAAAAAAGGCTCCCACTGGGTAGGAGAATCTCGCATAAGCCCACAGAAACTTCATCAAAAGAGTCGCCACTCCCGAATCGTAATTACATATCCCCAGATTTTAGTCGTCTACTTTTCTTCAGCACTTGTAACGAATTGCAAATGTGAATTGGACAAGCAGAATCTAAAATCCAACTGGATGACATAGCTTCACAAGCTAATGAGATATCAATAATGGGAAAAATAAAGTTAAATGAAGTAGATGCTCTTCCCTTTTTGATTTGCGCCAAATAGTCATGACAGTTCATTTTCCAGTGGCCAATCTTGCTACAGTAGTGGCATTTATCTTTGGCAGCTCTATTGGATTTAGTTATCTTACCATGTGGTGGAAGATTTGTACCCTTCTTTTTATTCCCTTTCTTCTTCTTCCCTTTCTGTTTAGATTGGGAGGAAGCAGGAAGATCAATGGGTTTAGGAGGGCGAGTCGGTACTCCCTTCCTCAGATCTTCCTCCGCAGTTTACAGCATCTTATGCAGCTCCTGGTAAGAACAACTAATCTCATTCATATTGAAATACATCACAAACTGGCGATATGATGGTGGGAGAGATCCAAGTATGACACTTCGTCCTAAAGTGTCATTCAGAGGTAAATTGTAATGCCTCAACTGTTCGATCAAATCAATCAGATGTAGCACGTGAAGGCTCACAACTTGTCCCTCGTCAAGTTTTGCACGGAACAGTTCCATAACAATTTTATGAACCAGACCTATTCATGGTTCATAAAAGAGTCTCCCAGCCGCATCATCATAGTATATGCATCGGGCAATCCAAAATATTGCCTCTTAAGCTCCGGTGCGAAGGAACTGAGAATATATGATTTGACTCTTCTATCATCATCTCTCCATTTTTGGAGAGTCTCATGTTCCTCTTGTGTAGCATCAGGTGCTATGGCAAGTGGCAACGGACCTTCTAACACATATTCTATCTGCTCAGACCCAAGAATAATTCTCAGATCCAAGTTCCAATATGTAAAAATTTTGGCGCCTTTAAGCTTGTTCGTATCAAGTATACGAGCAAAAAAGATTAGAAGCAGGTGCCGCCATCGTAAATCTATCATATAGATAGCGAAAAACGGTTAGAAGACTATACAGTTTCACATAATATAAAAATAAACAAAGCATAAATAGATCATGGATTTTTAATCTAAAAATGACCATCCCACTATTACATGCAATACTGTAATCCCCAAACAGAATGCAAACAAATAATTAATCAAAATAAATTTAATAGCGAAAGGTGGATCCAATGAATATATTTCAGCTCACAGCTTTGGCACGATCTCGCCTACCAATATTCATTAGGTAGACAACTTATTGCCAATCACTCAATAGTGACTCCTGTGTTCCGGTCCTGGTCGTTTCTCGTTGTGATAGCTTTGGCACGTTCATAATGAGCCGTACCAAGGTTAAACTTGTCAATGATAAATTCAGGATACTTGCGTAGTCCTGACAGCTTTGGCACGTTCAGGATTTTCGCTTTCGCTTGAACTTATCTAGTATCACATATACATCCGGTAATGGATAAATTTCTATCAACTACACCCTCACTGCTTTGGCACGATCTCGAATGCAGCCATATAACAAATATCCACACACCGTATTGACAAGACAGACCAAGAAATATGCATCCAATACATATTACTTTTAAAATCTTATTAATTAGGGATTTTCCGCAAAGATAATACGTATTTAATTTAATCAAATTAAATAAATACAAGCATGTATAAAGTAAGAACATAATTAAACATTGAATTTAAAGTCATATTCATATCATGTGTTCAGGCTCAGACCTACTCTGATACCATTTTTGTTGCGGTTTTGGGTGACAATACGGGTAAACGCAGCGGAATGCGGAAAATCAAAATTTTCCGATTTCAATAATTTTTCTTCGGTAATTAAAATAAAATAATTTATTTCAATTACTCAATACTTAAAAATTGAAATTTTTACCCAAAAATCAGACTTTTCAGTAATTACCATTTAGCCCCAAAACTTTGTATTTTTGTCATTTTAATCCAAAATTGTCAAATACAATTCTAATTGATTCCAAATCAATCCCAAAATGATTTATACATGTCTAATACATGAAAATACAATTTGAAACTCATAGAAACCTAATTTCCAGAATTTTCCGAATGGTCCCTAAACTTTCAAGTATTTACAATTTGGTCCTTTTTGTTCAAAACATGTCAAGATCAAATCCAAAAATTCCCAAATTTAATATACATCATATATACATCAAATATCATCACATATATGAAAAGAAACAAATTTGGTGAAGGTTAAAAACCCTAATTTTATAATTTCATAAATTAATAAAAGTAACACCAAATTAATTAAATTCAATACTTTAATTCAATTCCCACAACACAAAACAAGCCTCACCATCATGAAACAACTCAAGAATAATTGTAGGTCAATCATGAGTGGCTAAGTAACTCTAGAATGGCAACTTCCATCAATATGGCAAAAAGAAAGCTTAAAGAACAATTTTAAGCATTCTAAATAAACATACATGCTTCCATCTTTCAATCAAGCTCCCAATCATCAAAACACTTTTTTTTTTTTTGGAAAAGATTACGATTATATTCCAAAAGAGATTTTCTGTACAAATGTACAAGGGGCATCCCCCAGGTTGGCGCTTAAAGCACCCAAAGAAACAAAGATTCAGAATGCCCAAAACTAGGCCAGAAGACAAAGCTAAAAAGCAAGACTAAAGTCCAAAGCCAACAGATGGCAAATCAGAAAAGAAAAAAAGCCTCTGAAATCACTTGTGGAAGCCGAGAAACTGGGAAAATCAAACCCAACTGCCCAGGCCATAAGCGCACGCTGAAACAAAGCCCAGTCAGCCCAAAATCGAGGCAAATCATCCATAGGCCCAACAGAAGCTTAATCTTGATGACACCACAGTGAACCGCAACAAAAGGCCTCACTATGACAAGCCAAGAGCCGGTCCATCTGAGGTCCCCCACAAGCAGAAGCCCAAGCAAAACAATGGCTTAGTCCCACATCGCCTATTGCAGACTCCCAACACAAACTCTGGCAGAAGACCTTTAGTCCCTCATCGTCCACTGCAAGAAAACAGCAGCTAACAGCTTACAGGCCCCAAAGGTAATTTACCTCAGTAGGAAAGATACAACAATTACTCAGCCAGGACAATCTACATCTGATAGCATCACAGATTTCCCTTGTGACATGGTCCTCTGAGCAAGAGCTCTGTTTAAACACTCTACGATTCCTTTCAAACCAAATGTAATACACAGTGGTAGCTAAAGCAATGTGAACAAGAATGCAAACCGTGTCATTTTCCTTTTTAAGCTTAACAACCGCCCAACGGAGGAAATTCCCCCAACGCAAATGAGGCCAGCAAATAGGAATCCTTTGGCAGATGATTTGCCAAATCCGGTTAGCAAAAGAACAATCAAAAAACATATTCTCATGCGATTCAACCCCAGAAGAACAGAGCGCACATGAGGCATTTTGGAGTATACCAAACTTGCAAAGCCTATAAATTGTGCGCAATCTTTCCATTGAGGCTAGCCATAAGATAAAGGAGTGTCTTGGAATATGTCATTTAAACCAAAGGAGGTGGTGGATAGAGCTAGGACTCCTCTTAGCCCGAAGAAAATTCCAAGCATTATCAATTGATAATGGTGGCTGGAAGTTCCCTGTTAGCTTCCCGGCTCTGCAAGATGTTTGGGACTCCATTTCCTTTGTGCCTATTCCTTTCCTTTGTGCCCAATCATCAAAACACATCCATAAGAAAGGTTAGAAGAAACTAAGCTACACATGTTGAAGCTTATGATCTTAGAAATAATTTTCAAGATGAAGAAAGTAAGAAAATCCTTACCAAATTTCCAAAAATTGTAAGCTTTTCTTCTTTCTTTCACTTTTCCTCTTTTTCTCACTTTGTATTTGATTTTCTAGGGTTCTTAGATTTACAAACAAAAATAAAAAAATGGATTTATATATTTTCCCAAATTACCAAAAAATGAGGGAATAAATATAAGCCATATGTTTTAATTTTGTTTCATTAATTGGAAAATGATTTAACAAATATTTGTGGTGTAAAACCATTAATCAAATCAATGTTTATAATAAAATATCCAATTAAATCATGCCATTTAAAACCAATCAAAATTGGCCAAGAAAACCAATTAAAGTAAGCCATTTAGTTTACTTAAAAAAGTAAACTAGATATTTAATATTTTATTAATTTAATTATTTAACATTTAAATAATCAAATAATTAAATACAAATATCTCAAATATATGTATTATATTTACATTAAATAATAAATATATATATATTAATAATAAATTTCAAATATCACAATTTGACATTTAATAAATGGCCGATAAGATCTCAAAAGCATGTATCTTCGTTTAACTGTTAAACGACTTATAAATAATCAGTATTATTTATAAAAGTTTCCCTAGTGCCCTACAAGTATATCTCATTAGTGAGACTCTCTAGGTTCAGGCATATCCGTCACGAAATCCAATTTCGTTTCCATAATCTACCCACCCGTAAATTATGACGAACACGATAAAATCTCTGAACCATACAGGTCGAGGTTACTGCATACATATAATCCTTCCATCACAGGTATCCGGATTATCCCAGAGATATAGATATAAACGTCAATCTCTTTAGGTATAATCCCGTTGACGATTCTATTAGCAATCTCTTAAGTAACACTTAGAACTGATTTCTACAGTGTACCACGGGCCCATGGATTTAACAGATTGCTAATTCCATAATGGATACCTATGCTCCGTACACAGAATGACGGATCCTATCTTGATACACACATGATATCCTGAGGATCAGTCCACACACAACGAACATGTGGAGGTCTGATCTAAATAGATCGGTGACATGACTGCCATCAAAGTGTGGAGGATACATCATACATCCACAGTGGTACCTCAAGTCAGAGGATCACTATGCTCACTCAACCCGAGAAGATTCTTATTGATGTTGGTGTACCATATATTAAGAATCTTCGGTGATTCGTTCAGTGTTTATCCGATATAAATACCTACGTGTCTATATGAGTCTCCCGAGACTCATGGTTCATTGAGAAACCATTAGAATCCAACATTCCAATATACGACACATATCGGTCTCAGCGGGTTTACTTACTGACCAAGTAATTGTAAACCTTGACCAGGAACAGTTAAATAATGATATTGTTATGATACTACTCAATGTCAGTTGCGACGCTTTTGCAACTGTATCATAACCAATCACTCTATGGTCATTTACGTCTTTACCATATAATAAAAGAATTTTATTATAGAAACTGTTTATTTTATTCATTAATAAAATATATACAAGAGTATTTACAAGGAAATACATAAGAAATTGACGCTCAGAGCACCAACCCTAATAATATTAAGATTCAATAATAACTTAGAACTATGAGGCACTATAAATAGAGCTCGACTCCCCTTCAATAAATAATGTTTTTGAATGGATAAATTGGTTAGGCTTTTAAGCTATGACCTGTCATGTTGGTTAGGTATTCATAATCTCTTTATATTTAGGTAACACTAGGTGAAATTCATAAATACCATTATTGAGGCACGCCTCCAATTATTCAACTTTTATGTTCCTTAATTAATTTACTGTTTTTATTTTCATCTTTTGAGATTGATTTTGACGTCAAAAATCATTCTTTCAAAATTCAATCTTTTTATTCATAAACTCTATAAATATATAAAAAAATGTGTTTTTAGATAAAAACTCTTAACGTGTTTTTCGAAGAAGCAAGACACAAGTCATGTAACAATATATATGAAGTTGCTTACAAGCACACTCAATCAACAATCTCTATATACCTAAGAGGGGTGTGAATGACTAATAGCCAAATTATGTAGAATTATAAATTCTTTTCAATTTTACTTTACTAAGTTAGTAGCTTTATCAATTAAGCTTAATAATCAATTTTCTCAATCACAATATATTACCAAAATGCAAGTTAATAAATAATGTGCAAATACAAAATATAACTTGTGATAAATAAAATGAGTTTAGGGATATAGAAAATGACACCAGATTTATAGTGGTTCGGCCAACTCTTTGCCTACGTCCACTCCCCCAAGTCACACTTGAAGCTTTTTAGTATGTAAAAGTGATCGCACACTTTACACCGAGATCTTTCCGTGGCTCACTCCCAAACCAAGAGTTTTTCAAGGTTCACCCCAAACCTTTTACAACATCAAGAGTTCGTTCCTAGGCTCATTCTTTAACATTTACAACTAAAAACTATCTTTTTGAGTATACCCACTCAATAATGGATTTTCCAATCGCAAATGTTTACAGATAAGAATTACAACACAACTTGGGCACTCACAAAAGATAAGAATATTTAGGATGTGAGTTTCATACCTATTGTAAATTCTCTAAATATATAGTATGTGTGTAGGAGGGTCATGTCCCTTGGGTTGTGCCTTATGGGAAAGACACAAACATGTAGGGACATGTCCTCTAATTTAGAAAGATGAGACTTTAGACCTCAAAGGGCATAAGGAGAGGGGTATAACCATTGGGAGGGTTACACCCCACACCAAAGGGTTCCCTCAAAAGCACCCTTCCATGCCTATAAATTAAAAGGCCTAGAGTTCTTATAATCCAGAAGATAACAAGTCTAATACATTTGTCTTATAGAGTCTTTTAAGTAAAAGAGAGTTTCCACCGTTATCTTTGTTCAAGATCTTGTTAAAGGAGTGCCCCTTCAACAAGAAGCATTCAAGGAATCCTGGGAGAAGATTAGCCACATAGCATCCGTAAAGTATCGAGACGGGACTAATAAGTTCTTAATGACATATGTATCTCGACTTGGATTTCATTTTTCAGTATCTCCAACATTTTTCCAGGTTTTTCTTATTCTTATAAGGTTTATGGTTTAAGGTTGAATATTGGCATGATAGTAGATCTGTTTGATACATGTTAAATTTTGTTTACTAACACTAATTCAACCACAATCTTAAGAACTTATTAATTTTAGTGTTGTTAGATGAAAATTTACATGTATTAATAGCCATTTTTTGGGAAAATATATTATGTGCATGAAAAATATGTAAGGGCGTTCGAACGCCCGACGAACGCGTAGGCAAAATTTTGATTTTTCGTAATCTCATTTGAAAGCGTCTTCACACGCAACTCGAATGCAAGTCTTCTGTCAAAGAAAGTTCAAACGCGTATTCAAACGCAACACGAATGTAAACTCTTTGGAACATTTCATTTGAACGTGTTTTCGAACACTACGCGAACGTAAACTCTCTGGAACAATTCGTTCGAACGCGTTCTTGAACGCTACACGAACGTGAACTCTCTAGAACACTTCGTTCGAACGCGTTTATGAACTCTAAACGAACGTGAACTCACTGGAAAGTTTCGTTCAAATGATGAAACAAATGTGACACTAACGAAATTAATCCTGGAATTATTTTTAGAATAAAATAGACTTAGATTAATTTATATTATCATAATATTAATTTAGTAAAATCATATAATGTATTACAATAAACTTGGTAGTATAGATTTAAGTTAATATTAGGGTGTTCAATTATCACTAGCATACACATAGTGATAAAGTTGAAATTTAATTATGTGTTGCATACTTGGTTGAGAATTAAAAGTGTAATCTTACACACGTAATTCCGTCCAAGCTTGATTGATTAATACACACATACAAATATAATTCTACACATATTGTATTGTGAATTGAAGTGTAATACTAAGTTTAAATGTCTAAGATATTCTATTGAGAAAGTGTTTAAATGATATTCTGTCAAAAAGGCGATAAGAGCCTAAGTGGGCAAGGATTTAAGTGGTTACTCTGGACCCCCATCGTCCCCTGGGAATATTCATTTATTTACTTATCATAACAAACCTTAGTCGTCAATTCAAGGACTTGTGTTAATTGGTACTATTGTCCAATATAACAACGAGTGGATTCTTAGTATATCACTTAAACAAGATCATTCGTTTGATCGTTGTGCAATTTATATTTTGTAGACTTATTAATTGTTGTTGGTTTTTCCAGTTACACATGGCTAACGGAAATATCACTGTACCACTTGCTCATGGAGAAAAATCAGAAAAGTTTGGTGGAGCAAACTTTAAACAATATCAGAGTAAAATATTATTCTATCTGACAACGTTGCAGTTGACTAAGTATCTCAAAGATCTTCTGAGTCCTATGGAGGGAGAAACGGAAACAGCCAAGCCACTGCGAGAAGAGACATGGTCGTTAGATGACTTCTTATGCAAGAACTACCTCTTGGGAGGACTTGATAATACCCTGTACAATGTGTACCAAGGCATGATTTCGGTGAAGATTTTATGGGAATCTCGAGAGAAGAAATACAAAATTGAGGATGTTGGACAAAAGAAATTTATCGTGGGTAGGTTCCTGGACTACAAAATGGTAGATTCAAGAACGGTAATGTCTCATTTGGGTGAACTTGAAATGTTACCTCCATCATGGAAGGACTTCAGGAGCTATCTGAAACACAAAAAGAAGTAGATGAATCTTGAAGACCTTGGAGTTCGATTGAGGATCGAAGATGACAACAGAAAGTCTGAGAAAGCCAGCTACAAGACTATGAAGTCTAAGGCCAACATCGTCGAGGTTGGAAATGGTAGAAAAAAGAGAAAGAACAGTGGAGTTGATTCTTCCCAAGCAAATAAGAAGTTCAATGGGAAGTGCTACAACTGTGGAAAAAACGGTCATATGGCAAAGGACTGCAGAAACAAGAAGTCTCTGGACAAAGGCAAGAAAAAGAAAACTGAGGCCCATGTCACTGAAGATGAGCAGCTAATGACCGGCGTAAACACACACGTATAACGCAAGCGCACGTATCGTTCAAGTAGTATAAAAATATCGATCCCACGAGGACTTAATTCCTACTGTTGTTATTAATTATTGAATCTATTTATTTACAAATATCTAATTAAAGGGAGAATAGAATTGATTGCTCGATTGATTTGGTTGATTGAAGATTTGCTAAATAAAAAGATAAAAGAAAATACTAAGGAAAATAATAGACACAAAAATCTAAGGTTGTGATTTATTTTAATATCATTTAAAAGATGAAGTGATTATTTTATGTTTGTGTAATAAATCAGTTTACTAACCTGGAACACTAAATTATGTAAAAGCCTCTTCCGATGGTCAATTACAAATACCCAGTATAACCCAATTGAACCATATTCCTATGTCAACCACATTACCTGGATTCATTAAGTCTAAGTTCCAATTATGGCTACCCCCGCCCGACAGGTATATTCCTATCCTGTAAGGAAATCTATTAAAGGGTTATCTATCCTCAAGGAAGATCGTGGGCTATGAAGTCTAAGGCTAAAACCTAAAATCCCTATGTCTAGTTCATTTTAGATTTACCATTTCAATCTTATTGGTGATCAGACAATAAGAAGCATTAAGCTTAAGACTTAATAAGTAAACTTATTAATTATCCAAACTATAAAATAATCCCTTATAACTATTGATATTAAAAGTCATCAACCCCTAGTTAACTAACACATAACTAGGACTAGTAAAAACATAAAAATAAAAGACATAAAATAAAAATACTGAAAAGTAAAATAAAATAAAATGTTAAGGTAAAAGGAATTAATTCTACTACTACTTATTTAGATATCTCCCATTAAAATAATATATAAACTTGTGATTTTTACCAGCCATAAAGGCGGAACCAAAATAACCAGCCATAAAGGCGGAACCAAAATAACCAGCCATAAAGGCGGAACCAAAATAACCAGCCATAAAGGCGGAACCAAAATAACCAGCCATAAAGGCGGAATATATGTTTTATTATTCACCGACCAATCTGGCGGTATCCTGATTAAGTCCAATTTAAATAGTAAATATATTATTTTAAGGGAGATTAATCTAAATAGTAATAGTAAAAGAAATTACCTTTCACCCGAACATAAAGAAATTACCGCATCACGGTAAATAGTAAAAACTGTAAAAAGTAAATAGTAAATAGTAAAAACTGTAAAAAAGAAAGTAAAAAGTAAAAATTAAATTACTATTATTACAAAAAGTAATTAAAAATTATTACAAAAGTAAAGAAATAAAAACTTAAAGACTTTTAGAGAGAGAAACTCTCTCTTTAGGAAGATTGAAGAGAGAGGACTGGACACTGAATTCTGAAATCTCGCCCTCTATTTTAGGCGCGGATGGGTGCGCGCGTCGCGACTCTGGGCGCGCGTCGCGCCGCGAGCTACAGTGACACGTGTCACTTGCTGGTTCGTTGACTCAGATCTGATCCGCTGACGTGGCACTGTTCATGACGTCATCGCTTACGTCATGCTGACATGTCAACTGTTCATGACGTCATTGCTTGCGTCATGGTGATGAGGTGGAAGGTGACGTGGCGACACGTGGGGCGGCGGCCGTCCGACGAATGAGATGTTGACACGTGGCGCGCTGTGATTGGCTGATGATGACGTGGCACGTTGACTCGGTTGACTTGCTGACGTGGCTGCTGATGTGGACGATGATGTGGCGACACGTGGCATGACACGTCAGGCGGTGGCCGTCCAAGCAATGAGATCTTGACACGTGTCACGGCGCACGTTAGCATCTCCGTTGTGATGGTGACACGTGGCAGGCGCATGTTAGCAAAGTCAACTTTTCTCATATTCTGATTTTGTGGACCCGGCGTATTTTAGCAATTTCGGCGCAGGCTGGGCGTCGCGGCGCGCAAGGCTCCAGAGTCGCGACGCGCAGAAGAAGGAATTTTTCCTGTTGACGCATTTTTGACCGTTTTTGTCCCAAATTGCCTCCAGTGCTGTCCAAACTTTATTTATCTGCAAAATAACAACAAAACACATCAACGTTCATAAATCTCGAAACAAGACAAAACATTAGGTCAAATGAGTGGGAAATAGTGATATAAATACCACTCATCACACCCCCAAACCTAACATTTTGCTAGTCCTCGAGCAAAACAGAAAATAAAATAACATATAAAATTTAACTAAGCCATTTTCGTAGGGATCACGGTTGCATTTAGCGTATGCAACAAGCCTTTAAACCCCTAGGTGTCCCTAGTGGACGAGTGTAGTCTCGTGAGGGTTTACAGCATGATACCCACAAACATTTTTACAAAGTAAAAAGTTAATAAAAATAATGCACACAAAAGCAAAAAGACAAGAGAAAAGAGAATAAGAAAGTTAGTGACTAATTATGTGAAAATTCTACTCCAAGTTACTAGTTGTTTGTTTCTTTCTAAATTACCGAATAAGTAAATTCTCCGATTATTTTTACCATTCTTCATATACACAGCTAACAAAATATTTAATCAACTCATTTTTGCCCACAACAGTCATAAGTGCAGTTGATAAGAGAGTAATATTTTTGTCCTAAAGTTCTTTCAGATTTCACACCTTTTTGTAGCAATGGAATAATTTTCTGATTTTTCTGATTTTTTCTTTGATTTTTTTCTCTATTTTTTATTATATACAATACCTTCCGTCTATGTAGCGAGCTTTGGGTTGGTGGCTCCCAAACCAGTTGGCTTTAGGGCACCAGGTGTTAAGACACCCCTACGAACTTAATTACTCAGACTTCAGATATTTATATTTTTGCAGCATCTTCGATCCATGTAACGAGCTTTGGGTCAGTGACTCCCAAACCAGTTGGTTTTAGGGCACTAGGTGTTAAAACACCCTTACAGACTTAATAACTCGGATCTCGGACGTTTTTTTTTTTTTTTTTTTTTTTTCTCTCATCACTATTTAGAGATGCTTCCTCCAATTAAACTATAGCACGGAATATACAAACTTTTCAATTTTAGCTCATGACTGTATGTTCCAATGTAAGTTCATAATACCTGTCAACTGAACATATGAAGATTCATTTTAGTCAGATTTATGGAGAATTCACAAATTAAATAATTCAAAAGGAAATAAACAAAAATTAACTTGTTTTTGAAATAAATGGTTTGAGATACGTATCAGGAGTGAAAACTCCTTACTCAGCTACCCTCTCACCAATTTTCACTTTTTAGTCAAAACAAAAACAAAAAAAATGCAAAATATTTTTGTAATTTTTGAAAAATTTTCAATTTTTTTGTATTTTTCGAAAAATTTTGGACTAAAAATAAAAAACAACATACAAACTAAAAACAAGGTACTAATCAACTAAATCCCTCCCCCAAACCTAAATGAGACATTGTCCCCAATGTTTTAAACAGTAAAAGGAGAGTTAGAAGGTTGTACCTGGTTAGCTGAAATCTAAAGGAAATTAAAGGTTAAGATCCAGATTAATTCGTCGCCTCTTACCACGATCGTCCTCAGACCAATTTATCTTTGAAAGGATAGGGTCAACTTGTGGTTCATAGGCTATAAGTTGGTCTATCAGATCCGGAGCAAGTCTGGCAGTGAAGAGGAGTTCTTTCATAGGTTTTGACACGAACCCATTTCTCCGAGCATCATCAAGAAACACACAAAGAAAATCATAAAATCCATCAACGTTGAGTAGTCCAATTGGTTTCTGGTGTATGTTCAGGTTCGCCCAAGATAGAACTATAAAAATTTCCTCCAATGTACCCAATCCACCTGGCAAAGCAATAAAAGCATCAGCACGGTTAATCATTTCTACTACCAAACGTTCAGACATACCTGATACAATCAGTTCCTCTCCGTTTGATGATCCAATAAGATTTGCATCTGCCAAGGGTTTTGGGACGATTCCCAAAACGTGACTGCCTCCTTCCTGTACGGATTTTGAAACGATCCCCATAAGTCCGAGATTTCCTCCGCCATATATTAAATGCATATTCCTTGCGGCTAAGACTCGACCCAACTCCTGTGCTGCTTCTATGTATTGTGGTTTAGTACCAACAGTACTACCGCAAAACACACAAATGTTTTCAACTCGTCTTCTTGAAGTGGCTTCCATTTTTCTATGTATTTCTTTTCAAATTAGGATGCCTTCAAAAGTGCAATGACGGGCTGAATTATAGTACCGGCCTGAAAAAGGGTGAGTAATAATAGCAGAAGTATCTTCCAGAGACGTTTGTTAGCTAAACAACAAAAGAAATCGTGAAAGGTCAAAAAGTCTGGATCCTGTCTACGAAAATAAAGATAATTACAACAGAAAAGCGAATCAAAGCAATAATTAAGGCAACGGAATTGTGTACGCAATACGCCACTCGTTTAGTATAAATTCATTAGAATGAGTCTCAAGATTTCATTCTTTATTCAGCCAGCGCTAATGAATTGTTTCTTATATTTGCTTGCCAAACACAATTCCTTCTGTCTTAAAATGCTTCGTTTGTGCCTTTCCCTACAAAAATAACACACAAAATTAAAAAGTTCACAAAATAAAAAAATAAATTACAACAAATTGCATGGGTTGCCTCCCTGCTAGCGCTGAATTTTTCGTCTTCAGCCAGACGTGACTGAAATTCATCTGTTAAGGAGGTTTCAATGTCGTTTTGGATGTCCGATTAAAGACAATCCCGTGAGCATTGCTTTTGAATGGTCTCTTCCAACGGTAAAGTGGCAAAATGAGTTTTGTCTCATTCAGTGCTCGTGCCACCTTTTTGACTTTTGTTGCTCCAGTGGTTCCTGAAAAGAAAGAAAAAAAATCAGGAGGTCTCGTATGATGTTTGACTTGGAATGGAAGTTCCATTCTGTCAAACTTCTGGGTGATATCTTTGATTTGTACTCCCCAACACAGCGATGTTTTTTCCTGAATGCTCTGGATTTTTATTAAGGTCAGACATTTGCTCCTCCATTTGCTCTGTTTCTTGCTCCACATTTTCTTCACAGATGTATTTTAAAATTCTGTATTTAGTTCTTCATCTGTCATCTGTGAAATACATGTTTCAAAATTGTCAACCTGAGAATGAAAAGAAATGTTAGATTTTAGGTCTTCATCCTCTGATATGACTGGATTGGATGGTTCAGGAAGATTTTCTTCAAACATTTGTGAAATGGAATCTCCAAGATCTTCGTTTTGAGGACACAGAATTCCATCCCCAATTTTTGATGCAGTTGGTATAAATGGATCAGCTTCATCATCGTCAGAATCTGAAAATAAAAATCAAATCGAGACTTTGCCGGTTCAAGTTCCTGAACTGATACATCTGGTTGTTGATACTGCTCAGCCTCCTCCTCTGTTGAAATGTCATTGTGAAATGATTGGTACTTGAAGGCTTCATCAGTGTCATCTGAGAATGGTTCTTGAGGTATATAGTTCTGGTTTTCTGTAATTGTCTGATCTGATCTGTCATTCTCTGTATGGATTCTGTTTGACTCTGAATTTGTGCATCAAATTGAACTGCTTGTTCCTTGAATATGTGAATCAATTGATCTTCCTCGGATGGTTCTGGTTCTTGATAAGGATCGAAGAAGATGGTGGATAAGATGGAAAATGTGGTTCTGTGAAATGTGATGGTTCTTCGTACCATGAAGGATCTTGATAGTTCTGCCACCCTGGATGGCAGTTATATTCGCAATAATCGCTTGGGTGGTCACCATTACATATGTCACATATCCACATTGAATTCTGTTGAGCAAATGTAGTATTGTTTGGTTCTGGCATCCAGTGATAATCATTGGGCTCGACAACAGACCTCAGAAAACCGGACTGTGCTCCCAGATTGGGGTGTATCTTCTTGTAAGCACGTAGTCTTTCAATCTCCCAGTATTGTTCCATTTTAAGTCACCTGAAATCAAAAGGAAGAAATAAAAATTACAGATAAAAATAAAGAAAATTAGATACAAGTAAATTAGATAACTTCAAAATTAACAACTCAAGAAATATAAGTCCCCGGCAACGGCGCCAAAAACTTGACCGGCGTAAACACACACGTATAACGCAAGCGCACGTATCGTTCAAGTATAAAAATATCGATCCCACGAGGACTTAATTCCTACTGTTGTTATTAATTATTGAATCTATTTATTTACAAATATCTAATTAAAGGGAGAATAGAATTGATTGCTCGATTGATTGGTTGATTGAAGATTTGCTAAATAAAAAGATAAAAGAAAATACTAAGGAAAATAATAGACACAAAATCTAAGGTTGTGATTTATTTTAATATCATTTAAAAGATGAAGTGATTATTTTATGTTTGTGTAATAAATCAGTTTACTAACCTGGAACACTAAATTATGTAAAAGCCTCTTCCGATGGTCAATTACAAATACCCAGTATAACCAATTGAACCATATTCCTATGTCAACCACATTACCTGGATTCATTAAGTCTAAGTTCCAATTATGGCTACCCCCGCCCGACAGGTATATTCCTATCCTGTAAGGAAATCTATTAAAGGGTTATCTATCCTCAAGGAAGATCGTGGGCTATGAAGTCTAAGGCTAAAACCTAAAATCCCTATGTCTAGTTCATTTTAGATTTACCATTTCAATCTTATTGGTGATCAGACAATAAGAAGCATTAAGCTTAAGACTTAATAAGTAAACTTATTAATTATCCAAACTATAAAATAATCCCTTATAACTATTGATTTAAAAGTCATCACAACCCCTAGTTAACTAACACATAACTAGGACTAGTAAAAACATAAAAATAAAAGACATAAAATAAAAATACTGAAAAGTAAAATAAAATAAAATGTTAAGGTAAAAGGAATTAATTCTACTACTACTATTTAGATATCTCCCATTAAAATAATATATAAACTTGTGATTATTACCAGCCATAAAGGCGGAACCAAAATAACCAGCCATAAAGGCGGAACCAAAATAACCAGCCATAAAGGCGGAACCAAAATAACCAGCCATAAAGGCGGAACCAAAATAACCAGCCATAAAGGCGGAATATATGTTTTATTATTCACCGACCAATCTGGCGGTATCCTGATTAAGTCCAATTTAAATAGTAAATATATTATTTTAAGGGAGATTAATCTAAATAGTAATAGTAAAAGAAATTACCTTTCACCCGAACATAAAGAAATTACCGCACACGGTAAAATGTAAAAACTGTAAAAAGTAAATAGTAATAGTAAAAACTGTAAAAGAAAGTAAAAAGTAAAAATTAAATTACTATTATTACAAAAAGTAATTAAAAATTATTTACAAAAGTAAGAAATAAAAACTTAAGACTTTTAGAGAGAGAAACTCTCTCTTTAGGAAGATTTGAAGAGAGAGGACTGGACACTGAATTCTGAAATCTCGCCCTCTATTTATAGGCGCGGATGGGTTGCGCGCGTCGCGACTCTGGGCGCGCGTCGCGCCGCGAGCTACAGTGACACGTGTCACTTGCTGGTTCGTTGACTCAGATCTGATCCGCTGACGTGGCACTGTTCATGACGTCATCGCTTACGTCATGCTGACATGTCAACTGTTCATGACGTCATTGCTTGCGTCATGGTGATGAGGTGGAAGGTGACGTGGCGACACGTGGGGCGGCGGCCGTCCGACGAATGAGATGTTGACACGTGGCGCGCTGTGATTGGCTGATGATGACGTGGCACGTTGACTCGGTTGACTTGCTGACGTGGCTGCTGATGTGGACGATGATGTGGCGACACGTGGCATGACACGTCAGGCGGTGGCCGTCCAAGCAATGAGATCTTGACACGTGTCACGGCGCACGTTAGCATCTCCGTTGTGATGGTGACACGTGGCAGGCGCATGTTAGCAAAGTCAACTTTTCTCATATTCTGATTTTGTGGACCCGGCGTATTTTAGCAATTTCGGCGCAGGCTGGGCGTCGCGGCGCGCAAGGCTCCAGAGTCGCGACGCGCAGAAGAAGGAATTTTTCCTGTTGACGCATTTTTGACCGGTTTTGTCCCAAATTGCCTCCAGTGCTGTCCAAACTTTATTTATCTGCAAAATAACAACAAAACACATCAAAACGTTCATAAATCTCGAAAAACAAGACAAAACATTAGGTCAAATGAGTGGGAAATAGTGATATAAATACCACTCATCAGCTAACTGATGAAATCTCATAAATAAACCTTTCAGCAGTTGTAACAGAAGCCAACTTGGTTGGGAATCCGAGAGAATGATGGGTAAACACTGAGGCTACTCGTCATATATGTGCTGATACCAAGATGTTTTCCTCGTATCAGAAGGTCGATTGTGGTGATCATCTAACAATGGGAAACTCGTCTACCTCTAGAGTGGTTGGACAAGGCACGGTGGTTCTGAAGATGACATCCGGAAAGGAGCTTACATTAAGAGTGTTCGGCATGTTCCTGATATTCGGAAGAACTTGATATCGTGCTATCTCCTTAGCAAGAATGGCTTTAAACTTGTTTTTGTTTTTGATAAGTTTATACTGTCTAAAAATGATATTTATGTAGGAATATGATACCTCACTGAGGGCCTTTTCAAGTTAAATGTAATGACAGTCAATCAACACAGTGCTAATAATAAAGCTACAACTTCCGCTTATATAATTGAGTCATAAAATATATGGCATGAGAGGTTAGGACATGTTAACTATGATACAATGCGTAAACTAATTAACATGGACCTTATACCTAAATTTGCAAATGATAACCAACATAAATGTGAGGCATGTGATGAAGCAAAAATGCAAATAGCATCATTTCATTCCATAGAACGAAGTTCTGAGCTCTTGGAACTTGTACACTCTGATGTGTGTTGATGAGTGGTAAATGTATCATTATTTCTCACTCATTTGACCTGATATTTTGTATAGATTCTTGAGTTTGGTGAATATTTTGATATGTTTTGTGTTATTTTGTAGATAAATAAAGTTTCAGGACATTCTGGAGGTGATTTGGGGATAAAACAGTGAAAAACAGACAAAATGGCAAAATCGTCTTTTCACGCGTTGCGACGCCTAACGTGCACCGGAAGCTGCTAACATACGCCGGTGACACATGTCAGAATCTGAGAAGTTTGACTTGCTAACGTGCGCCGGACTTTGCTAACGTGTGTCGTGCCACGTGTCAACATCACAACCGATCTGCTAATGTGTATCATGCCACGTGCCACAATCCTATGGTGCCGACAATCCACATCACCACGTGTCGCCACATCAGCGCCACGTCAGCATAATTATTGAGTTAATCATCCAAAATGCCACGTCAGTAGATAAGAATCCGAAGCAGCCAATCAGCGACTGACACATGGCAGTGTCACAACGCAAGAACAATTCACGCGTCGCGACGCGTGATGCTTATGGACGCCTATAAATTCAGCTCGAAATTTCAGTTTCAGATGTACCCTCCTCTCTGAATTCTCTAATGTAAATAAGGAGTTTGTATCTAGTTTTCTTTAAATTTCAGTTTTGTAATTAATTTTATTTACTTTCTGTAATAGTAATTTACTTTCTTTACTTTTTCAGTTTTTACTATTCAGCTATGAAGAGGTAACTTCCCCCTGCTAGGGTGAAAGGTAAAACTTTTCTTACTGCTATTTAGATTAATCTCCCTTAATTATAATATATTCACTATTTAAAACTTGACTTACCAAGGATACCGCTATATTGGTCGGTTGGTAATCAATTATAAACTGGTTTTAACCTGACTAAGCATGGATACCGCATGGTTGGTCGGTTGGTAATTACCGCCGATATGGCTGGTTGGTAATATCACACAAGTTAATATATTATATTAAGGGAGATATCTAAAATAGTAGTGATAAAAGTATATCCTCTAGCCCTAGCATTTTCTTTTATTGTAATTTTCTTTATTTACTTTTCACCATTTTACTTTATGTCTTTTATTTTATTTAAGTTTTTACTAGCCCTAGTTATGTATCGTAATTAAGTTAGTTATCTGGGGTTGTGATGAATTCCAATATCACCGGTTTATAAGGGGTTATTTTATAGTTTGGGTAATATAAAGGTTTACCTATTAAGTCTTAAGCTTAATGCTTCTTGTTAACTGGCCATTAATAAGATTGATCTGGTAATCTTAAAATAAACTTGACAATGGAATTTTAGGTTTTAGCCTTAGACTTAATAGCCCACGATCTTCCTTGAGGATAGATAGCTGATGAGTGGTATTTATATCACTATTTCCCACTCATTTAACCTAATATTTTGTATAGTTTCTCGAGTTTTGTGAATGTTTTGATGTTTTTTATTGTTATTTTGCAGATAAATGAAGTTTGGAAAGCACTGGAAGCAAATTGGGGTCAAAATAGTGAAATGGATGAAAAAGGGCAATTTTGTAATTTGTCAGGGTCGCGACGCGCAAGCCTCTGGCGTCTCGACGCCTAACGTGTGCCGAACAGTGCTAACATGCGCCAGGTCCACGTGTTAGAATCTGAGAAAATTTTGACTTTGCTAACATGCGCCGTGCCACATGTCACCATCACAGCCGATCTGCTAACATACACCGTGCCACGTGTCATCATCCTACGGTGCCGACAGTAACCATCACCATGTGTCGCCACGTGTCACTCCACGTCATTGCCACGTCATCATCCACATCACCTGTTGACCAAGTCAAAGTGCCACGTGGCTGCCACGTCATCATCAACCAATCACAGCGTGCCACGTGTCGCGATTCTATGGTGCCGACAGTCAAATTACCACGTCAGCGCCACATCAGCATCAATTATTGACTGACTTATCCTTATCTAACACGTGGCGGATAAGAATTTGAACCGACCAATCAGAAGCCGCCACGTGTCACAATAATTAAGATCCCAACCACCTTGCCACGTGTCACCTTATCACCTTATCTAGAATCTGAGCCGACGAACCAGAGCGTGCCACGTCGACAATGTCCAGCGTCGCGACGCTGGGAGCTTGACGTCGCGACGCCAGAAGCCGATTTTGCCTATAAATTCAGGCCTTCTTCACTTCAATTGGTGTTCTTTCCTTGGAAGCTTTTCCCTGTTTTTAGAGGATTGCATCTAGTTTTTGTAAAAATAAATAATATTTAATTTATGTATTTTAATTTTCAGTAGTAATAATAGTTCTTCTTCTTCTTCTTCTTCTCTTTTCTTTTATGTGTTGTAGTTAAATTTATGCTGGGGTAAAAGGTGAAACATTTAATATAATTATCTAGGTAAATCTCACTTAACTATAATTTATAAATTATAATTTAACCGGATTAATTAACGTCAAACTTTATTACCGCCTATATGGTCGGGTTAAATATAAATTACTTTACCGCCTATATGGCTGGTCTTTATGTGACAGATAATTACCGCCTATATGGCTGGTGTAATTGGACTAAATGGATTACCGCCTATATGGCTGGTTTTAAATGTTTAACATTATTAATTCCCGAGAAAGCAGAATATAAAATAATTTATATTTTATAATAAGTGAGATTCCTAGATAAGAAATATTAAATATGGATCCTCTAATCCTATCATTTTATTTTTATTCTAGGAAGTGATGAAACACAATATCCACACACTTAATAATTGATTTTCTTTATTATGGGTAATTCTTTAGTTTGTTTATTGAGTCTTAAGCTTAATGCTTCTTGTTGTCTGATCACCAATAAGATTGATTTGGTAAACTTAAAATGAACTAGACATAGGGATTTTAGGTTTCAACATTAGATTCAATAGTCCACGATCTTCCTTGAGGATTGATAACCCTTTAATAGATTTCCTTACAGGATAGACATATACCTGTCGGGCGGGGGTAGCCATAATTGGAACTTAATCTTAATGAATCCAGGTAATTTGGTTGACATAGACATATGGTTCAATTAGGTTATACTGGGTATTTGCGTCTGACCATCGACAGAGGCTTTTGCATATTTTCGTGTTCCAGGTTAGCAAATTAATTTATTACACATAAATAAGAGAGTCAATTCATCTTTATAATAATATTGTGTGGAGTCACGACCCTAGATCCTTGAGTCTTTTATTTTATTTTCCTTAGTATTTTCTTTTGATTCTATTTTTATTTTGCTTAGCAATTCCACATTCAACCAACCAAAAGTAATCAATTCCCTTTTTCCTATCAGCGCCACGTCAGCTTCAATTATTGACGGACTTATCCTTATCTGACACGTGACGGATAAGAATCTGAACCGACCAATCAGAAGCCGTCATGTGTCACAATAATTGAGATCCCAACCACATTGCCACGTGTCACCTTATCACCTTATCCAGAATCTGAGCCGACAAACCAGAGCGTGCCACGTCGACAATCTCCAGCATCGCGACGCTGGGAGCTTGGCGTCGCGACGCCAGAAGCCGATTTTGCCTATAAATTCAGGCCTTCTTCACTTCATTTGGTGTGCTTTCCTTGGGAGCTTTTCCTTGTTTTTAGAGGATTGCATCTAGTTTTTGTAAAAATAAATAATATTTAATTTATGTATTTTAATTTTCAGTAGTAATAATAGTTCTTCTTCTTCTTCTCTTTTCTTTTATGTGTTGTAGTTAAATTTCTGCTGGGGTTAAAGGTGAAACATTTAATATAATTATCTAGGTAAATCTCACTTAACTATAATTTATAAATTATAATTTAACCAGATTAATTAATGTCATACTTTATTACCGCTTATATGGTCGGGTTAAATATAAATTACTTTACCGCCTATATGGCTGGTCTTTATGTGACCGATAATTACCGCCTATATGGCTGGTGTAATTGGACTAAATGGATTACCGCCTATATGGCTAGTTTTAAATGTTTAACATTATTAATTCCTGAGAAAGCAGAATATAAAATAATTTATATTTTATAATAAGTGAGATTCCTAGATAAGAAATATTAAATGTGGATCCTCTAACTCCAACATTTTAATTTTATTCTATGGAAGTGATAAAACACAATATCCATACACTTAATAATTGATTTTCTTTATTATGGGTAATTCTTTAGTTTGTTTATTGAGTCTTAAGCTTAATGCTTCTTGTTGTCTGATCACCAATAAGATTGATTTGGTAAACTTAAAATGAACTAGACATAGGAATTTTAGGTTTCACCTTAGATTCAATAGCCCACGATCTTTCTTGAGGATAGATAACCCTTTAATAGATTTCCTTACAGGATAGACATATACCTGTCGGGCGGGGGTAGCCATAATTGGAACTTAATCTTAATTAATCCAGGTAATTTGGTTGACATAGACATATGGTTCAATTGGGTTATACTGGGTATTTGCGTCTGACCATCGACATAGACTTTTGCATATTTTCGTGTTCCAGGTTAGCAAATTAATTTATTACACATAAATAAGAGAGTCAATTCATCTTTATAATAATATTGTGTGGAGTCACGACCCTAGATCCTTGAGTCTTTTATTTTATTTTCCTTAGTATTTTCTTTTGAGTCTATTTTTATTTTACTTAGCAAATCCACATTCAACCAACCAAAAGCAATCAATTCTCTTCTTCCTATAATTAGATACCTGTAAATAAATAGTATCAACAATTAATAACAACAGTAGGAATTAAGTCCTCGTGGTATCGATATTTTTATACTACTTGAACGATACGTGCGTTTGCGTTATACGTGTGTGTTTACGTCGGTCAAGTTTTTGGCGCTGTTGCCGGGGACTTATTTTTCTTGAGTTATTAATTTTGAAGCTATCTAATTTACTTATATCTAATTTTCTTTATTTTTATCTGTAATTTTTATTTCTTTTTTTTTTCAGGTGATTGAAAAATGGAACATTATTGAGAGATTGAAAGATTTCGAGCTTTACTAGAAGAAGATACACCCCAAATCTGGGAGCAATAGTCTGGTTTTCTGAGGCATGTTGTTCAACCCAACAACTATCACTGGATTTCAGAATCAAGCAATTCTACATTTTCTCAATAGAACGAAATGGGGAGATGTGACATATGTAATGGTAACCACCCGAGAGATCATTGTGAGTACAACTACAATCCAGGGTGGCAGAGCTATCAAAATCCTTCATGGTATGAAGAACCATCATACTTTCCATCTTATCCACTATACATCTACGATCTCCATCAACAATCAGAACCATAAGAGGAAGATCAGTTGATCCACATGCTCAAAGATTGGCTCGAAGAACGGGAAGCTCAATTAGATGCACAAATTCAGAGTCAAGCGGCGTCTATACAGAGGATGACAGATCAAGTTAGACAATTAACAGATAACCTGAATCACATATCTCACGGAGCAAATTCAAATACTACTGAAGAAGCCTTCAAATATCCTGAGATTCATCATGACATCATAACAGAGGATGAGGCTGAGCAGTATCAAGAATCTGAGGTATCAGTTCAGGAACCCAAACCAACAAAGTCTATGTTTAATTTCTATTATTCAGACTCTGACGAGGATGAAGAAGCTGAGCTGTTTATACCAACTGCACCAACAAATGAGGATGGAATTATGTATCCTCAAAATAAAGATCTTGGAGATTGCTTTGCTCTGATGTTTGAAGAAGATCTACCTGAACCATCCATTCCAGTCGTATCAGAGGATAAAGACCTAATGTCAGAAACATCTTTACATCCTCAGGCAGATACTTATGGAGCATGCATTTCACAGATGACGGATGAAGAGTTGAATACGGAAATTTTAAAATTCATCTGTGAAGAAAAGGTGGAGCAAGAAGCAGAGCAAATGGAGGAGAAAATGTCTGAACTTATTAAAGATCCAGAGCATTCAGAAGAAACATCACTGTTTTGGGGATTACAATTTAGAGATATCACCCGGAAGCGTGATAGAATGGAACTTCCATTCAAGGTCAAACACCATACGAGACCTCCTGATTTTATTTCTTTCTTTTCAGGAACCACTGGAGCAATAAAGGTTAAAAAGGTGGCATAAGCACTGAATGAGATAAAATATATTTTGCCACTTTACTGTTGGAAGAGACCCTTCAAAAGCAACGCTCACGGGATTGTCTTTAATCGGATATCCAAAACGACATTGAAACCTCCTTCACAAATAGATTTAAGTCACGTCTGGCTGAAGACGAAAAATTTAACGCTAGCAGGGAGGCAACCCATGCAATTTATTGTAATTTCTGTTTTTATATTTTGTGTATACATGTTGTAGAGTTTTTAATTTTGTGTGTTATTTTTGTAGGGAAAAGCACAAACGGAGCATTTTAAGACAAAAGGAATGGTGTTTGGCAATCAGAAAGAAGAGAGCTAATTCATTTTTGATGGATGAGTAAAGAATGAATTCTTGAGACGCATCCTTATGAATTTATACTAACCGAATGGCGTATTGCGTACACAATTCTGTTGCCTTAATTATTGCTTTGATTTACTTTTCTGTTGTAATTATCTTTATTTTCGTAGATAGGATCCAGACTTTTTGACCTTTCACGATTTCTTTTGTTGTTTAGCTAACAATTGTCCTTTGGAAGAAACTAATGCTATCATTACTCACCCTTTTCAGGTTCTATAAATTCAACTCATCATTGCACTTTTGAAGACATCCAGAGTAAAAAATGGAAGCCACTTCAAGAAGACGAGTTGAAAACATCTGTGTGTTTTGCGGTACTAGTGTTGGTACTAAGCCACAATACGTAGAGGCAGCACAAGAATTGGGTCGAGTCTTAGCTGCAAGGAATATGCACTTAATATATGGTGGAGGCAATCTTGGACTAATGTGGATCGTTTCAAAGGCCGTACAGGAAAGAGGCAGTCACGTTTTGGGAATCATCCCAAAACCCTTGGCAGAGGCAAATCTTACTGGATCATCAAACGGAGCTGAACTGATCGTGCCAGGTATGTCTGAACGATTGGTAGAAATGATTAACCATGCTGATGCTTTTATCGTTTTGCCAGGTGGCTTGGGCACATTGGAGGAAATTTTTATAGTATTATCTTGGGCGAACCTGAACATACACCAGAAACCGCTTGGACTGTACAACGTTGATGGATTTTATGATTTTCTTTGTGTGTTTCTTGATGATGCTCGGAGAAATGGGTTCGTGTCAAAACCTATGAAAGAACTCCTCTTTACTGCCAGAACTGCTCCGGATCTAATTGACCAACTCTTAACCTATGAACCACAAGTTGACCCTATCCTTTCAAAGATAAATTGGTCCGAGGAAGATCGTGGTAAGAGGCGTCGGATTAATCTGGATCTTAATCTTTAATTTTCTGTAGAATTTCAGCTAACCAGGTATTATCTTCTAAACTTCTTATTCTACTGTTTAAGACATTGGGGACAATGTCTCATTTAGGTTTGGGGGAGGGAATTAGTTGATCAGTACCTGTTTTTAGTTTGTGTGTTGTTTTTATTTTTAGTCCAAAATTTTTCGAAAAATACAAAAAAAATTGAAAAATTTTCAAAAAAATTACAAAAATATTTTGCGTTTTTATATTGACTAAAAAGGTGAAATTGGTAAGAGATAGCTGAGTAAGGAGTTTCCACTCCTTAGACGTATCTCAAACCTATTTCGGAACAAGTTAATTTTTGTTTATTTCATTTTGAATTATTTAATTTGTAAATTCTCCATAAAACTAACTAAAATGGATCTTCATATGCTCCGTTGGCAGGTATTATCAACATGCATAGTAACATACGGACATGAGCTAAAATTGAAAAGTTTGTAATATTTAATGCTCTAGTTTAATTGGAGGAAGCATCTCAAAAAGCAATGGAGTAAAAAAAAAATCTGAGATCCGAGTTATTAAGTCTGTAAAGGTGTTTTAACACCTAGTGCCCTAAAGCCAACTGGTTTGGGAGTCACTGGCCCAAAGCTCTCTACATGGATCAAAGATGCTGTAAAAATATATATATCTGAAGTTTGAGTAATTAAGTCCGTAGGGGTGTCTTAACACCTGGTGCCCTAAAGCCAACTGGTTTGGGAGCCACCGACCCAAAGCTCGCTACATAGACGGAAGATATTGTATATAAATAAAAAATAGAGAAAAATCAAAGAAAAAAAATTAGAAAAATCAGAAAAATCACATACCTCACTTGTGCTGATTGTGGTAGATAGAACAATTTTAGATACTCATATTGGTTTGACCCATTAACTACTGAGAATTGAGACGAAATCACCTAGTTGACAACTTAAAATCGAAGCTGTTTGCTAGACTATTCACACACACACTTTGAGTCTGATTTAGATATGTTGTTCAAAAGAAAGGATTTTAGTTGGAATATGCATTTTGAAGGTTCCTCTAACTTTGATGCTGGACATTCTCTGAGGACGATGTTTATATATTTATTATTGTCTTTTTGCTCTTGTGTACATTCATTAGTTTTACTTTCTTTTTACTTTTGTAAAATGTTTATGGGTATCATTGCTGTAAACCCTCACGAGACTACAACTCGTCCACTAGGGACACCTAGGGGTTTAAAAGCTTGTTGCATACGCTAAATGCAACCGTGATCCCTACGAAAGTGGCTTAGTTAATTTATTTTTAATTTATTTTAGTTTGTGTTTTGCTCGAGGACTAGTAAAATGTTAGGTTTGGGGGTGTGATGAGTGGTATTTATATCACTATTTCCCACTCATTTAACCTAATATTTTGTATAGTTTCTCGGGTTTTGTGAACGTTTTGATGTGTTTTATTGTTATTTTGCAGATAAATGAAGATTCGAAAGCACTAGAAGCAAATTGGGGTCAAAACAGTGAAATGGATGAAAAAGGGCAATTTTGTAATTTGTCAGCGTCGCGACGCCTAACGTGCGCCGAACAGTGCTAACGTGCGCCAGGTCCACGTGTCAGAATCTGAGAAAAGTTTGACTTTGCTAACGTGCGACGTGCCACGTGTCACCATCACAGCCGATCTGCTAACAAGCGTCGTGCCACGTGTCATCATCCTACGGTGCCGACAGTCGCCATCGCCACTTGTCATCATGTGTCACTCCACGTCATTGCCACATCATCATCCACATCACATGTTGACCAAGTCAAAGTGCCACATGGCTGCCACGTCATCATCAACCAATCACAGCGTGCCACATGTCGCAATTCTATGGTGCCGATAGTCAAATTGCCACGTGTCGCCACGCCAGCGCAACGTCAGCGCCATGTCAGTATCAATTATTGACTGACTTATCCTTATCTGACACGTGGCGGATAAGAATCTGAACCGACCAATCAGAAGCCGCCACGTGTCACAATAATTGAGATCCCAACCACCTTGCCATGTGTCACCTTATCACCTTATCCAGAATCTGAGCCGACGAACCAGAGCGTGCCATGTCGACAATATCCAGCGTCGCGACGCTGTGAGCTTGGCGTCGCGACGCCAAAAGCCGATTTTGCCTATAAATTCAGGCCTTCTTCACTTCATTTGGTGTGCTTTCCTTGGGAGCTTTTCCCTGTTTTTAGAGGATTGCATCTAGTTTTTGTAAAAATAAATAATATTTAATTTATGTATTTTAATTTTCAGAAGTAAAAATAGTTCTTCTTCTTCTTCTCTTTTCTTTTATGTGTTGTAGTTAAATTTCTCCTGGGGTAAAAGGTGAAACATTTAATATAATTATCTAGGTAAATCTCACTTAACTATAATTTTTAAATTATAATTTAACCAGATTAATTAATGTCAGATTTTATTACCGCCTATATGGTCGGGTTAAATATAAATTACTTTACCGCCTATATGGCTGGTGTAATTGGACTAAATGGATTACCGCCTATATGGCTGGTTTTAAATGTTTAACATTATTAATTCCTGAGAAAACAGAATATAAAATAATTTATATTTTATAATAAGTGAGATTCCTAGATAAGAAATATTAAATGTGGATCCTCTAACGCCCAATATTTTATTTTTATTCTAGGGAAGTGATGAAACACAATATCCACACACTTAATAATTGATTTTCTTTATTATGGGTAATTCTTTAGTTTGTTTATTGAGTCTTAAGCTTAATGCTTCTTGTTGTCTGATCACCAATAAAATTGATTTGGTAAACTTAAAATGAACTAGACATAGGGATTTTAGGTTTCAGCCTTAGATTCAATAGCCCACGATCTTCATTGAGGATAGATAACCCTTTAATAGATTTCCTTACAGGATAGACATATACCTGTCGGGCGGGGGTAGCCATAATTGGAACTTAATCTTAATGAATCCAGGTAATTTGATTGACATAGACATATGGTTCAATTGGGTTATACTGAGTATTTGCGTCTGACCATCGACATAGGATTTTGCATATTTTCGTGTTCCAGGTTAGCAAATTAATTTATTACACATAAATAAGAGAGTCAATTCTTCTTTATAATAATATTGTGTGGCGTCACGACCCTAGATCCTTGAGTCTTTTATTTTATTTTCCTTAGTATTTTCTTTTGAGTCTATTTTTATTTTACTTAGCAAATCCACATTCAACCAACCAAAAGCAATCAATTCCCTTCTTCCTATAATTAGATACCTATAAATAAATAGTATCAGCAATTAATAACAACAGTAGGAATTAAGTCCTCGTGGGATCGATATTTTTATACTACTTGAACGATACGTGCGCTTGCGTTATACGTGTGTGTTTAGGACGGTCAATAACCCTTTAATAGATTTCCTTACAGGATAGACATATACCTGTTGGGCGGGGGTAGCCATAATTGGAACTTAATCTTAATAAATCCAGGTAATTTGGTTGACATATACATATGGTTCATTTGGGTTATATTGGGTATTTGCATCTGACCATCGACAAATGCTTTTGCATAATCTCGTGTTCCAGGTTAGTAAACCGACATATTACACAAACATGAAATAACCACTTCATCTTTAAAAAGATATTGGAAGAAATCACAACCCTGGATAGTTTTATAAATTTGAATTTTCCTCAACCTACTTTCGCACAATTTTATTTATTTGTTTTTAAGTTTAAAGTCATCACCCAGTCAATCAATCAATCTGTTAGATACTAGTCATCATTTGCCTCATAAAAATTAATAGCTTAGGTTTTAAGTCCTCGTGGGATCGATATTTTTTATACTACTTGAACGATACGTGCGCTTGCGTTATACACGTGTGATTTCACACCGGTCAAGTTTTTGGCGCCGTTGCCGGGGACTTATTTATCTTTCACTATTAGTTTTGAGGTTAGATACCTTTACTTGTATCAAATTTTCTATTTACTTATTATTTCTGTTTTCTTGTATTTCAGGTTCTCAGACACTTCATGAGATGAACCAGAAGCTTTGAACTCCGACCGCTTGACCCAGAAATTGAAAGAACCATCAGACAGTTGAGAAGGGAAAGACATGAAGGCCAAGAAGCTTTAGTCAACATGGAACCTGAACCTCTGGAAGTTGCACCACCAATACACATTCGAGACAGAACCATTTCGGTGGTCGACAGCTTCATTTCCTGTATTGTACTTCCTCATTTACCAGCAAATGCGTGTGACATCAAAACACGCATTCAGATGATTCAGCAGTCAGTGCAGTTTGGGGGGAATGCAACTGAAGATCCTAATACCCACATCAGCAAATTCCTGGAAGTTTACAGCACTTTTAATTACAACTGATGAGCTGAAGAAGCAATGAGACTACGGGTTTTTCCATATTCCTTGAAAGACAGAGCAAAAGCTTGGCTACATTCACTACCAGTTGGTTCCATCACAACTTGGAACACTCTAGCCACCAAATTCCTTGCAAAGTATTTTCCACCAGTCAGAACAGCAAAACTGAGGAATGACATCACATCCTTTGTACAACATGACTCGGAAACTCTCTACGAAGCATGGGAAACGTACAAAGATTTACTCCGGAAATATCCTCACCATGAGATTCCAAAATGGCTTCAAGTCCAAACCTCATAAAATGGACTTTCTGGACCGATGAGAACCACAATTGATGCTGTTGTTTGAGGAAGTTTGATGGAAAAATGAGAAGATCAAGCCTGGGACCTAATCGAAGAAATGGCTAACAACAATTCCTTATGGCCAACAGAAAGGAGCATGATTCAAAGAATTGTTGGAATTTATGAAGTTGGAGCCAATTCAGCAGTCAACGCCAAGCTGGATCAGATATGCAAATTCATGGAAACTCTCAGCACTGGATCCACAAGTTCACCATATGGAGGAGCACCAGAACCAAACCAACTTGAAGAGACGGTAAATTATGTCAAAAATTTCAATAGACAGAGGAACAATCCATATTCCAACACCTACAACCCAGGGTGGAGGAATCATCCCAATTTTTCATGGAGCAACAATTCAGGGCAAAAGAACTATCCACCACCTGGATGTCAGTTTCTAAAGTTTTTCCAAGATCATTCAAGCATAAAAACATGTGAATACAATAAAGAAGTATGGCGGAATCATACTTACAATGAACGGCTTATGGAAGTGTTGATAACAAAAAAAATTTCCTTGTAGAAGCCCTCCAAGATTTCGGCCAAGGTCTCAATTTGTTGAAGATGAACAAGCTCCAAGCTTTGAGAAGATTCCAAGCTCTTAGATTGGTTTCCCTATCACCTTTAAATGATCTTTGAAGTGTGCTAGCAAGTGAAGAAAGAAAAACAATTTCCTTGTTCTTCAATGGAGGCTCACGGTTTTGTGAGTATTTGGGAGAGAGAGAGAGTTTTGTTTGTTTGATTTTTGTTTTCCAAAAACAATAATGAAAAAAGTGTTACCAAAATTTGGTAATAGCTTTTCCAAAAAGCAAAACCAATTTTGGAGCCAAAAATGGCATTCAATGCCCTCAACGACCACCATCATGAATAGTGACTAGTTGTCATTCACTAAAAGGTGACTTGACATCCATCACTAAAGTGACATGCGATGTGACTTGTGGCCGCACTTGATTCAAAATCGGAGTGGCCTCGCAAACACATTCTGGGCTCGGGTTCGTTAATTCCGAATTAACGAATTTTCCGTTGCGACGTAATTAAAATCAAATTTAATTAAATAATAATGTCAAGCAAAATTACTATTCACGTCGCTAGTGAATTAATTCTAAATTAATTCGTTAGCCCGAATTAAAATCCAATTTTAATTCCACGTCGAAATCTAATTTCGTTTAATATATCGAATATATTACTTTAACGATTAATTCCAAATTAATCGTTCTCTCTCTTCAAATAGTATTTTATCCCAGATAAAATCTCTCCGTAATTAATCCCCGATTAATTAAGTTTGAATCATTCGTCATCGGTGAATCTTTGGGAAGCGACCCAAGAGATCCCTGGATATGTTGGCAGTAAATCTGGTCGTCGAACTATCTGAACACGTACGTACCTCGTACTACATTTTTACCGATTTACGAGACATGGTTGGCTTCTAGCAAAGCACCGTGCCTACCCAATTCTCCAGAAATATTCTTAATGGAATATATAATCTATGGCAGGCGTAGTATACGTAGTATTGCATATTGCGATCCAGTATCCGATGTCACATGCAAGGCCTGGGGCTGGAATAGTATCTACCCCGTAAGAAGCATATATCGGATTACAAGCAACTAGTCTCTTTAATCAGATAATCATAACCTTGTCATATTATCCTGATGGTTGCAACCATTTAGAGTACCAGTTTTATATCCCTGCGTGATCATCTTCTCCATATGACTGAAGTGATACTTCCATCTTGAAATCACACCCAATACACTACGATTCTCAATAAACCCAGAGGAGGCGTACACAGAACCTGTTAAAGTCCTGGACGACCAAAACCAAAGCGTATTGATTGTCGCAAGTACTAGCGATGTAAGTCTCAGGTTAAGACCAAATACACCTACCCTGATGCGGACTCCCATAGACACATAGTCATATTACCAATGGGATTCCGCATGGTCTATCCAGAGCGAAGCTGTTTCCGCACCATCGGTAAACACAACCTCCTATCACACTTGCATAAGTATCCAATACTTAAATATATGAGAACTATGCTGTTACGCTTCCATAACACGCATAAGTGCAATACTAGTCTATTCCGCATTATCGATGTCCAGTCTCGATAATACTACGACTATGGATATTTAATGATTAAACCTTTATGGATTGATACTGTCTCATATCTTATAATCCGGAACTAATCATAGGGACTTTTATCATTTATATATTTAAGTAATCAAATTACAAAATGATAAAATGCAATTTCCATTGCTACATAATTAATTTGTATAAAAACCACAATGTCTTTTACAAATAGTGACGCTATGGGTCATAATTGTCTAACAATCTCCCACTTGGCCTATAGCCAGTCACTCAAGCATCTAATACCTGAACTATGTACATGTCGCTCAAACTTTTGCTGAGGAATAGCTTTCATCAGCGGATCTGCAATGTTGTCCTCTGATGCGACCTTCTCGATCTTCACATCGCCACGATGTATGAACTCACGAATCAGATGGAAACGTCGAAGAACATGCTTGGATTGTTGATGAGACCGCGGTTCCTTAGCCTACGCTATAGCCCCGTTATTGTCACAATACAATGGAACAGGCTCAGCTGTTAACGGAACTACTCCTAATCCAATTAGGAATTTACGGATCCAAACTGCCTCTTTTGCTGCTTCAGCTGCAGCAATATACTCTGCTTCTGTTGTTAAACCGGCAACAGTCTCTTGCTTGGAAGATTTCCAGCTTACTGCTCCATTATTCAAACGAAGTATGTACCCGGATTGCGACTTGCAATCGTCTTATCAGTTTGGAAACTTGCATCGGTATACCCAATTACCTCAATTTCTCCACTCCATAGATTAAGAAAGCATCCTTAGTTCGTCTAAGATACTTAAGGATATTCTTAACCGCTATCCAGTGACTATCACCTGGATCGGCCTGATAGCAACTACACATGCTCAAAGCATAGGAGACATCAGGTCGCGTACATATCATGGCATACATGATCGATCCGACTGCCGAGGCGAACGGTATCCGACTCATGTTGTCTCTCTCATCTTGAGTTTTAGGACACATGTCCTTAGATAGAGTGACGCCATGTGACACTGGCAACAGTCCCCTCTTGGACTGATCCATGTTTAATCTCTTCAACACTTTGTCAATGTACGTGCTCTGGGAGAGTCCAAGCAGCTTTCTAGATCTATCCCGGTAGATCTTTATTCCTAGAATAAAGGCTGCTTCTCCCAGATCCTTCATGGAGAATTTTAATGAAAGCCAAGCTTTCACCGATGTTAACATGGGAATGTCATTGCCAATAAGCAATACATCATCAACGTAAAGGAAAATGAATGTCAGTGCGCTCCCACTAACCTTCTTATATACACAAGGATCATCCTCGTTTTGAACGAAATCATATTCTTTTATGATCTCATCAAAACGTTGGTTCCAAGAACGCGATGCTTGCTTCAATCCATAAATGGATCGATTTAACTTACAAACCTTGTTTGCAAGTCTAGGTACGACAAAACCGTCAGGCTGTTTCATATAAACATCCTCCAAAAGGTTTCCGTTAAGGAAAGTGGTTTTGACGTCCATCTGCCATATCTCGTAATCGAAATATGCAGCAATAGCAAGCATTATTTGAATGGATTTAATAATGGCAATGGGTGAAAAAGTTTCATCGTAATCGACACCATGTCGTTGACGATACCCTTTCGCTACAATCCTAGCTTTGTATGTTTGTACGTTGCCATCCATGTCGGTCTTACTCTTGAAGACCCATTTGCAACCAATAGGCTTTACGTCTTCTGGTGCATCAACCAGTGTCCAAAATTGGTTGGTATACATGGAATTCATTTCGGAATTCATGGCTTCTTGCCATAAACCGAAGTCGATACCTTGTATCGCTTCCTCATACGTAGCTGGTTCGTCTTCCTCAATAAGATTAATATCCACATGAGGTGAGATCAGAAACCCATACCTCTCAGGTTATTTTATGACTCTCTCTGACCTACGCGGTCCTTGTGTATTCGAAGATTGTGGTACAGTCTCATCCCTGATGGACTGTTCATGTTCCGTTAAGGATTCTGTGCCAGGAACATTATCACTCCAATTTTCATCGAGTTCTACTTTCCTCCCACTTATCACTGCATTTAGGAATTCCTTCTCAAGGAAAACCGCATGTAGAGCAACAAATAGTTTGTTCTCTAGTGGGTGATAGAAGTAATATCCTTTGGTTTCCCTAGGATATCCTACAAATAAGCATTTATCCGATTTGGGTTCAAGTTTGGTACCTTCCAAACGTTTGACATATGCCCAGCAACCCCAAATCTTCAGGAATGAGAAACCCGGTTTCTTTCTAGTCTATATTTCATATGGAGTCTGTTGAACATACATTGACGAAACCTTATTCAAAATAAGTATTGCATTGTTCAATGCATATCCCCAGAAGGAAATATGTAGCTTTGTGCAACTCATCATAGACCTTACCATGTCCAACAAAGTTCGGTTTCTCCGTTCGGACACACCGTTTAATTGCGGTGTTCTGGGAGGAGTCCACTGTGAAAGAATACCATATTCTTTCAAGTAATCAAGAAACTCAATGCTTAAGTATTCGCCACCACGGTCTGACCGTAATGTCTTAATACTTTTGCCGGTCTTTTTTTCTACTTCGTGTCGAAACTCTTTGAATTTCTCAAAGGTTTCCGATTTATGTCTCATTAGATACACATAACCATAACACGATGCATCATCCGTAAAGGTTACGAAGTATTCATATCCACCTCTAGCCTGGCTAGACATGGGCCCACAAACGTCACTATGAACAAGGGCTAACAGTTCGGTGGCACGTGCACCTTTACCGCTAAAAGGTGTTTTAGGCATCTTGCCTAATAAACAAGATTCGCAGACGTCATATGAATTTGGATCAAATCCATCCAAGTACCCACTCTTCGAAAGTGTGGATATACGAGTCTTGTTAATGTGTTCCAGACGACAATGCCACATATAAGTTTCATATTTGTTACTTACTTTAAGCCTTTTGTCTGTTACATTATATGTTTGAGATTGATTTATATTCAAAATATAAAGACCATTATTTGCATCAGCTGTGCAAATTTCTATATCATTTTTATACATAAAACACCCAGTGTTTCTAAATACAAAAGTATACCTGCATTGGGTTAACATAGATACATAAATTATATTCCTAGTCAAACTAGGTACAAAATAACAGTATATAAGTTCAAGTACATGCCCCGAGGGCAGTTCCAAAACATAAGTGCCCACGGCCAAAATGGTAACTCGAGTCCCATTTCCAACACGGAGGTCAATCTCTCCTGAGGCCAGTCTCCTGCTAATCCGCAGATCCTGCACATCAGTACATATGTGAGTACCACAACCAGAATCAAAAATCCAATTTTTAAAAACTAGAAGTAGACATGTTTATTTCTATAACAAACATACCTGAAGCCGGTGCCTTGCCCGCTTTGATTTCCTTCATGTGTGCCTTGTACTCGCGGCAGTCAAGCTTCCAGTGACCCCGCTTCCCCCACTGCAAGCATACATCTTGGGATTTTTCCTTGGGTTTCCCAGAACCCTTTTGACGATTTGGCTTTGCCCTTTTTCTTATGCTTCTTCTTCTTAACACCTCCAGTCACCTTGGGCCAAGCCCTCGGAGTCTGAGATCTTGAAGCATAGTGCGCTTCGCGCTTCTTGCCCTTAAGGAGCTCATTTTCTGCCTCACGCAGAGTGGACATCAACTCTCTAAGAGTTTGGTCTTGGTTCAACATGTTGTAGTTCATGATGAACCCACTCTAAGTGTCGGGGAGAGACTGTAGGATCAAATCCACTGAAGTCTCAGCCTTGAAAACTATGCCCATCTGTCCGAGCTACTCAATGTCAGCAATCATCTGTGAGACATGGTGTTCAACAGACGTACCCTCTGACATGCGAGCGCGGAAGAGCTTCTTCTGCAACTCGTATCTTTGCGATCTAAGATTAGATCGGTGAAGATCGTGCAACTTCACCATCATCTCATATGGATCCAACCCCTTGTTTTGACGATAGAATTGTACAGTCATAGCGGCAAGCATTACCGATTGAGCAGTCGCATTATCATCGCTATGAGTCTTCCAAAGCTCTAGCTCAAGCAACTGATCAGGTCGGGGCTTAGGCCCAATAGGTCGCTCTAAAGTGTAGAGTAACTTCTCGGATCCCAGAACAATTATGAGATTCATATCTGTGGGACACAGAAACTGGGCGACGCATGCTGTTCCGGGCTCGCGACCCAGTTGGGAGTACGGAGTAGCCCGCGGGGGACTAAACCGGAGAATAATGGAGTCGCCACCCGGTGTGAACCGGGACAAAGATTTAAGGACGCACTCACCCCTCGCAAGGGAAGACCTCAAACCGTTGGGTTCGGAATGGTCCCTTACTTATGCCACTTATAATGAAATGATTTGTGCAATAATTTAACCTAGCCTAAGCAACATTTATTTCCAAGGATAATTTACTCCTAAGTTCGTATGCATAAGTACAAGGCTCATATCTAAGTTTTCATATAACCTATGTCCGAATTTGCATGCATAAAGATAAATTGAAATACGACAAGCATACAACTTCATGAACATGTTGAATGGATGAATGCGGAAGCATAAATAGATAACTACCGTGTAAACATGCATCATGGAAACGAACATGTGATCTTGTGAACACAATAAATGACTAACTGCGAGAACATGAACAATCAAAAAGGTAAATGACAAAATGAGTAACCATGCATTAGATGTGATGGAAGAGGGCCTGTTTACCGTGGGCGTTCGTGCGGCATTCGTAGCCGCGTTCGAACGGTAAACAGAAGGTTCGCGTTCGAGTAGCGTTCGTAAACGCGTTCGAACGAACTGAGATAGAAAACATGCGTTCGTGCGACGTTCTAAAACACGTTCGAATGGGGTTACAGCAGTGACCTCCAAAATACTGTAAACAACATGACACATACGTGAACGGATGAATAGATGACACCTAATAAATAATAACGGGCTAAAAGGCGCGGCAAAACATCGTGGTAAAGGATTTTAACCCCTCGACATGGAGGACCTTTAATCCAACTTACTAAGCTCATGCGCTAATAACATAATGCATATAAAAATAAAGACAAAAATATCGGACTTTGTATACCCGATTGAACACATCTTACATTCAACCGAATATACGTCATCTGGTGCGGTGAAGCATCGTGGTAAAGGATTTTAACCCCTCGAAATGGAGGATCTTTAATCCAACTTACTAAGCTCATGCGCTAATAACATAATGCATATAAAAATAAAGACAAAAATATCGGACTTTGTATACCCGATTGAACACATCTTACATTCAACCGAATATACGTCATCCGGTGCGGTGAAGCATCGTGGTAAAGGATTTTAACCCCTCGAAATGGAGGATCTTTAATCCAACTTACTAAGCTCATGCGCTAATAACATAATGCATATAAAAATAAAGACAACCATATCGGACTTCGTATACCCGATTGAACACATCTTACATTCAACCGAATATACATCATCCGGCGCGGAAAAGCATCGTGGTAAAGAATTTTAACCCCTCGAAATGGAGGACCTTTAATCCAACTTACTAAGCCCATGCGCTTCGTCTCATCATTACATAAATAAATAACATGCATAAACTAAATAGCGGATAGTAAATGAATCAAGATAACATAAAACAAAATATGTGTTGTTTACTCAAGTGGTACGTGGAGTTGTATCCCAAGTACAGACAGCACTACTGTCCATTCAGATTCGGCTACGGAATTTATGTCTGGGTTTCCATCCTATATACCACAAGAGGCGACACATTTTCCATTTATTCAAGGGCCACAACACACATCATTCCACAATACTCATACAAATAAAATTTAATAAATAATTACGAGATGAATGAAAATAAATTAGAAAGATGCCCTCAGGTCTAACCTTTTATGTCGACTCTCGGAAGCACGTTACAAGGCCGTCGGAAGGGCTAACACTCCGTAACTTTTCTGGTTCACTGGTTCACGTCTTTCTTCGCAGTATCGCTGCTCAAGCTACTGTTTTCCCTCCATTTCGCTGCTATTTTTGGACTGCAGTTTTCTGGACTGTTTGGCAGTTTTCTGGACATTTTTCTGGGCGGTTTTTGGACAGTTTTATGGGTAGTTTCTGGACAGTTTTCTGGGCAGTTTTGGGTTATTGGGGACTTTTTTTGGGGTGTTATTGTGCAGTTTCTGGTGCAGTTTGCGGGATAGTTTTGTGAAGGATAAGGGGCTGATTTGGTGAAATTTCAAGGGTGTAAAGGGGTTGGTTTTAGGCGTTAAGGTTGGCTGGTTTCAGGGGCAGTAACGTGGGTTAATGGAGGGCTGGTTAGGCGTGAGGTTGCTGAGTGTTGAGGGGGGTTTTTAGGCGTGTTTGAAGGGTCAGTACGTGAGTTAATGGGGGCTGGTTGTGAGAGTGTTTATTGGCGTGAATGAGTGGCTTACGTGAGGGGGGCTCTTGATGTGTGGATCCGTGAGGGTTAAGGGTTGTTGAAGGTGGCTAAGCGTGAAATGTTTGAAGGGACTGGTGCGAGTTTATTCGGCTAGTGGGGAGCTGGTGAATGTGGCTTTAGCGTGAGGGATGAAGGTTGTTTAAAGCTTGCTGTGAAGTGTTGAATGAGGGGTCTGGCTGTGTATGTCGAGAAGGTGGTTGTGTGTGAGTGTAACTGTCGAGTGCATGTGTTGAAGGGTTGCCGAGAATAGTGTCTTTGGTGGGCTGTCCAGAGGTTGAGAGAATGATGATGGAGTCGTTATGTATGTGGGAAAGAGAATCTGTTAGCTTAGGGTTTTTTGTGGTTTTCGTGGGTAGTTGCTGAGTGTCTTAGGGTTTGTGAGCAGTGAGTGGGCGTGTTGGTGTCGCCGTAAAGAGCCATTAGAGTTTCAGATTGTAGAGCTTTTAGGGAAGGCGTGAGGGAAGAGGCTGGTTTTAGGCTTAGTGAGCTGCACGAGAGCTTCTTAGGGTTTTCATTGTGAATTCTCAACTGCCGTGTACGTGTGTGGGGAAGATCATGGTCTGTTTTAACGTGGAGGGCTACATGTTGAAGGGTTTTTTCGTTTTGGTCAGTTGCAGTGAGTGGTTTTGAAGAAGATGAGGGAAGGGAGAGTGGCGAGAAAGAGAGAGGGGAAGGTAGGTCACAGGGGCTTAGGGTTTGGAGAGTGGCGTGTGTTCATTGTGTTCGGTGTGAGGTGTCTATCTTGTTGAAAGTGCTTTGTGTTTGTTTTGATAGTTTAGGGTTTCGGCTGGTGGGTCGTTTGGCCGAGAGAGAAGAGAGAAGATCCGTGAAAAGGGATGAGTTTTAGGGTTTCATTCTTTGTGTTTGTGTGTTGGCCGTGTATGTCTAGGGAGGGAGAGTTGTGGGTTTTGTGTTATGTTTTATAGTTACAAGCTAGGGTTAGGGTTGTGCATGGTTTAATTAAAAAGGAAACAAAAATCAATTAAATGGGATGGATTTGATTAGTTAAAAAAAGGAAAGGATAATTGTAATTTTGGTGGGGAATTTCTTTAAATCGGTGAGTGAATTAATTAAATTTAGGAAGGAATTTAATTTAATTTTGGAATTTAATTTAATTAGATTTAATAATTGGATTTAGTTTAATTTAATTTCAATTTAATTTAATTTCAAATTAATTGGTTTTAATTTAATTGGATTTAATTTTAATTTAATTTCAATTTAATTGGTTTTTAATTTAATTTGTGACATGTTTTTTAAATGTTTTAATTGTGATTTAATGGGCTTGGGCTAGGTGTGTGTTTTAAAACGAAGGCCCAACAAGCGAACCCGAAGCTAATCCAGCGAATTAAATCCGACAGTGAGTCAATTCTTGACTCTTCCCTTCCGACGTTCGTTTTCCTCGACTTAAAAGGTAGTGTCTCCAAATGAGACTCATCATAGGGACTTATATGCAAAAATACAGTGCCTACAATATCACAGTCCTAAAAGTTTGTGCCATTAAAGACGTTTTCGCCCATGACAATTTCCCTAATGCTTAACTTTCCTATCATCTTAACCGCAGTAGTCCAACTATTCGATTAACTATGTATGGGTACAGTCTAACTGTTACAAGAAAAATAATAATATATTAGTCCAACTAATAAAATAATTGACGAAATAATTTGAAAGCGCGTAAAGCTAAGTATTTGAACGAAATTGCAAATTCAATACTAGCCTCCCACTATTTTTCGGCGAGCCTCTAACCCTCTGTTGAGTACTCTAGAAACCTAGTTTCCTAGTGGGCTAGGATCCCGTTAAATAACACACAACCTTGACTTTGGCCAACAAGCTGTATGATATTTAACTAGGTAGATCTCTAAGATCAATTGGATCTCATCCAATTCCTAGATCCGGTAGGTGGACCTCCAAGTCCGAAACATATATATTATATATATGCCAATATATCCAATATATTTTCCTAACCTTTTTCCTCTGAATCAACTAAGCATTGGCTTTGGCACAACAAGTTTAATGATTCCAGTTAAGCGGAACCCATTGACTTAAGAAAGCTTCGTAATCGATGTCGATGGATAAGAAGTGATCTTGACTTTGGCCAACAAATCACAACTTGGACAAGACACACGATATGGAACAAAGCCTTCATGATTCAAACACATCCGCGATGGATAAAGGTCTTGACTTTGGCCAACAAACCAGTGCCAATCTTGGATCTTGAGTAAGAATCACTCAATGGAAGGAAAACGCTTAATATTTTGTTGAGGGTTTTTTTCGCGTAAATTAGCAACCAATTTATTATCTTTGTTAGGTCTCATCATACACCCTTAAGCATGCATTCTAAAAGCATATTAAGGCACGAAAGTAAATTAATAACGATATGTGGATGGATATCTCACAGATTGTTCATAGAACAAATCACTCCATTTCCTCTCCCCGGCTAGCACTATTCTTACTTCTACCCAATTACATAATACAATTAAAGAAACCTCATTAACATTGAGGGGAATTAGGTGAGAAGAGAAATACAAAGAATCAAGAGAGATAAGGCTGGACACGCATGTCCAATTTAATAAATTCTAAATTTACAACAATTTCCAAAATTGCCCTTTCCCTTCTAATATCCATCTGATATACGTTATTCATTCAACACATCCATGTATTCACACAAAGCATGTTATTCAATCAATCTAATCCAATTAATTAATCTTGAATAAAGTGATCATCCAATGTTCAAACAACGATTTGATTTTGCGCGAGTCCAACTCGTTTGAGAATAAGTACTCAAAGTACGAATTCTTGAATTATATCGACCTACAATTTAAATCTAATTTAATTCATATTCAATACTAATTCCATATTTAATTCTAAATTAAATAACTACACCTTTTAATGTGCCTTTACGACTTAGATTCCAAATCTAATCTAAATGGGTCTCAAAGCCCAATTAACATCCAATGTTATTTAATTAAAGTACAATGGGATTTCAATTAATTTCTTAAGGCATGGACTTTGGTCAATATGGGTCAAACCCAAATACCAAAGCCCAATTAAGGAATCACCCTTATTTGCCAAGAAACCAATTTAGGCCCATAAGGCCCAATTAAACATAAAAGGCCCATTTGTCATATTTGGACTTAATGGAATGATTTAGGCCCAATTTGGATCCAATCCAATTGACCTAAACCAACTTGCCCAACCAAGCCCATTAGGCCCAAATACAACATTTAAAGCCCAATTCTAAATTAAGTCCAACTAATTAAATTTCAAAATTTCTAATTTCATAATTTAATTAATTAAAGTGTTTAGCCATGATTAATCTTTTTAAATTAACATTTCCAAAATACTAATCTAATCCATTAATCATGCATTAATTTGTTCAACACATGTCCAACATTTTGAAACAAAAAATCATCTCATTCCATGCTATATCACTCACGGCATTGGTGGGTTTTAATATCCGATGCCGTTTTCAATCCGATTGAATTACAAATCAACATTTCCCAAGTCTTTAAACTCATCCAATGATCAAAAGAACAAAAAATACCATGAGTTAGGGCAACATTCATATTCGGCCAAGCCAAGATTTGGGCCAAAAATTGATCCAATCAACTTTTCATAAAATTGATTATATATAACTCCAAGTCATCATCATACAAGCATACTCAATCAATCAATTTTATCAAATCATGCTCAAATCAATTTTACCCAAATTTTACCCTAATCATTTTCATGCTCAAATTAGGCTCTATGATACCATTGTTGGTTTCTAAAGTTGTCCCAAGATCATTCAAGCATAAAAACATGTGAATACAATAAAGAAGTATGGCAGAATCATACTTACAATGAACGGCTTATGGAAGTGTTGATAACAAAAAATTTCTCCTTCTAAAAGCCCTCCAAGATTTCGGCGAAGGTCCCAATTTGTTGAAGATGAACAAGCTCCAAGCTTTGAGAGGATTCCAAGCTCTTAGATTGGTTTCCCTATCACCTTTGAATGATCTTTGAAGTGTGCTAGCAAGAGAAGAAAGAAAAACAATTTCCTTGTTCTTCAATGGAGGCTCACGGTTTTGTGAGTATTTGGGAGAGAGAGAGAGTTTTGTTTGTTTGATTTTTTTTTTCAAAAACAATAATGCAAAAAGTGTTACCAAAATTTGGTAATAGCTTTTCCAAAAAGCAAAACCAATTTTGGAGCCAAAAATGGCATTCAATGCCCTCAACAACCACCATCATGAATAGTGACTAGTTGTCATTCACTATAATGTGACTTGACATCCATCACTAAAGTGACATGCAATGTGACGAGCGATGTGACTTGTGGCCGCACTTGATTCAAAATCGAAGTGGCCTCGCAAACACATTTCCGGCTCGGGTTCGTTAATTCCGAATTAACGAATTTTTCGTTGCGACGTAATTAAAATCAAATTTAATTAAATAATAATGCCAAGCAAAATTACTATTCACGTCGCTAGTAAATTAATTCTAAATTAATTCATTAGCCCGAATTAAGATCCCATCTTAATTCCGCGTCGAAATCTAATTTCGTTTAATATATCGAATATATTACTTTAACGATTAATTCCAAATTAATCGTTCTCTCTCTTCAAATAGTATTTTATCAAAGATAAAATCTCTCTGTAATTAATCCCAGATTCATTAAGTTCGAATCATTCGTCATCGGTGAATCTTCGGGAAGCAACCCAAGAGATCCCTGGATATGTTGGCAGTAAATCTGGTCGTCGAACTATCCGAACACGTACGTACCTCGTACTACGTTTTTACCGATTTACGAGACATGGTTGCCTTCTAGCAAAGCACCGTGCCTACCCAATTCTCCAGAAATATTCTTAATGGAATATATAATCTATGTTAGGCGTAATATACGTAGTATTACGTATTGCGATCCAGTATCCAATGTCACATGCAAGGCCTGGGGCTGGAATAGTGTCTGCCCCGTACGAAGCATATATCGGATTACAAGCAACTAGTCTCTTTAATCGGATAATCATGACCTTGTCATATTATCCCGATGGTTGCAACCATTTAGAGTACCAGTTATGTATCCATGCGTGATCATCTTCTCCATATGACTGAAGTGATACTTCCATCTTGACATCACACCCAATACACTACGATTCTCAATAAACCCAGAAGAGGCGTACACAGAACCTGTTAAAGTCCTGGACGACCAAAACGAAAGCGTATTGATTGTCGTAAGTACTAGCGATGTAAGTCTCAGGTTAAGACCAAATACACCTACCCTGATGCGGACTGCCATAGACACATAGTCATATTACCAATGAGATTCTGCGGGGTCTATCCAGAGCGAAGCTGTTTCCGTACCATCGGTAAACACAACCTCCTATCACACTTGCATAAGTATCCAATACTTAAATATATGAGAACTATGCCGTTACACTTCCATAACACGCACACATGTAATACTAGTCTATTCCGCATTATCGATGTCCAGTCTCGATAATACTACGACTAGGGATATTTAATGATTAAACCTTTATGGATTGATACTGTCTCATATCTTATAATCCGAAACTAATCATAGGGACTTTTATCATTTATATATTTAATTAATCAAATTACAAAATGATAAAATGCAATTTCCATTGCTACATAATTAATTTGTACAAAAACCACAATGTCTTTTACAAATAGTGACGCTATGGATCATAATTGTCTAACACTGGATTCCAGCAACAAAACAAAGGCCAAGAGTTTGAAAAAGAACCAGAAATGAAAGAATTGATTGCAGAAATGTTCAAAAAGCAACAAGCAGCATATGATGCTATTTTTCAAAGCCAATTTGCTTCCATCAAAGCATTGGAAAATCAAATTGGACAATTAGCCAATGCTCAAAGTTACAGACTGCCAGGGAATCTTCCCAGCGACAAAGATGTTGGAACAATGTCAAGCCATTACCTTGAAAAGCGGCACTGAGATCAACAAAGATGTTGGAATCAAGGAAACTATTGAAGAAATTCCAAAAGATGCAGTCCCACAGATGGAAGAAAAAGAAGCAAAAAAAAAAGATCAAATCACTCCACCTCTACATTTTCCTCAGCGTCTTCAGAAAAACAAACTGGACAAGCAGTTTGCTCAATTCTTGGAACTGTTCAAAAAGCTGCATATCAACATTCCATTCGTAGAAGCCTTGGAAGAAATGCCCAGGTACGTCAAATTCATGAAAGACATTCTTTTTCAAAAAATGAGATTGGGAGATTACGAGACAGTAGCATTGACGGAAGAATGCAGCTCCATCATTCAGAGGAAACTTCCCTCGAAGTTGAAAGATCCTAGCAGTTTCACTGTTCCATGCACCATTTGAGAACATTATATCGGTAAGGCTTTATGTGACTTAGGTGCAAGTGTTAATTTGATGTCTTTTTCTATTTACAGGAAACTTCAAATTAGAGAAGCAATGCCTACCTCAGTCTCTATGTAACTTGCTGATAGAACACTCGTATTTCCAAGAGGTGTTGTTGAAGATGTGCTGGTTAAAGTTGATAAACTCATTCTCCCAGCAGATTTCATTATCCTTGACATGGAGGAAGACAAAGATGTTCCTATCATTCTTGGGAGACCATTCTTGGCTACAGGTAGAACTATGATTGATGTACAAAAAGGAGAACTAACCATGAAAGTTCAGGACCAAGAAGTTACCTTTAATGTTTTCAAAGCCATGAAATTCCCGAGTGATGAAAAAGAGGAAGAATGTTTCAGAGTTGATGTGGATACTGATGCAGTACCACCTCATACAGACAAACTTGAAGCTTGCATCACTAACATGACTGACAGCGAGCTAGATACTGAAATTCTGGAATGTATCAACTATCTTGACAAACCATTTCACTTCAAATCGACACCACCAGTTGAAAGTCTGGAACTCCCAAAGAAGGAGCGAATCAAGCCCTTAATTGAAGAACCACCACAGCTGGAGCTGAAGTTACTGCCGAGCCATTTCAGGTATGTATTTCTTGGAAACTCTTCTGAATTACCTGTTATTATTTCTTCTTCACTAACATTGGAGCAAGAAAAAAAGTTGTTGAGAGTGTTACGAGAACACAAAAGAGCCATTGGCTGGACTATAGCAGACATTCGAGGTATTAGTCCATCATTTTGCATGCACAAGATTCTGATAAATGTTGAGTACAAACCCAAAGTAGAGCATCAACGGAGACTCAATCCAATCATGAAGGAAGTCGTGAAGAAAGAAATCATCAAATGGTTGGATGCTGGCATCATTTACCCCATCTCAGACGACACTTGGGTGAGTCCTATGCACTGTGTACCGAAGAAATGAGGAATAATTATAGTCACAAATGAAAAGAATGAGCTAATTCCAACGAGAACTGTGACTGGATGGAGACTTTTTATGGACTACCGGAAACTGAATAAAGCAACAAGGAAATATCATTTTCCGATGCCATTCATTGATCAGATTCTAGACAGACTGGCGGGACATGAGTTCTATTACTTTCTGGATGGATATTCGGGGTACAATCAGATTTCCATTGCCCCAGAAGATCAGAAGAAAACCACATTTACATGTCTGTATGGTACTTTTACATTCCGCAGGATGCCATTTGGACTGTAATGCTCCTGCCACATTCCAACGTTGCATTATGGTCATTTTCTCAGATATGCTGGAACAGAGTATGAAGGTTTTTATGGATGATTTCTCTGTGTTTGGAGACTCTTTTGACCACTGCTTGCAAAATCTAGAACATGTATTACAAATATGCGAGATACCAACCTGGTACTCAACTGGGAGAAATGCCACTTCATGGTGCAAGAAGACATCATCCTGGGACATCGGATCTCACAAAAGGGAATCGAGGTAGACAAAGCAAATATTGAAACAATTGAAAAACTACCTCCACCATCATCAGTTAAAGGGATTCAGAGCTTTCTCGGACATGCAGGTTTTTACAGGAGATTTATCAAAGACTTCTCAAAGATTGTTAAACCTCTGTGCAATCTTTTGGAGAAGGATGTGCCTTTCAACTTCACCAAAGAATGCCAGGAAGCTTTTGAGATCCTAAAACAGAAGCTAGTTTCTGCTCCTATCATTGTAGCACCAGACTGGACCTATCCATTTGAGGTAATGTGTGACGCTAGTGATTTTACTGTAGGTGCAGTTTTGGGACAACGCAAAGCACAGATTTTCCACACCATTTACTACTCCAGCAGATCTTTGAATGAAGCTCAACTCAACTACACAACCACTGAAAAGGAGTTGCTCGCAGTTGTGTACGCTTTTGACAAATTCTGCTCCTATCTGCTGGGTCCTAAAGTGGTGGTCTACACAGATCATTCAGCAATCAAATACTTGATCACGAAGAAAGATGCCAAACCCAGATTGATCCATTGGATATTTCTTCAACAAGAATTTGACGTGGAGATCAGAGACATGAAAGGGACAGAAAACCAGGTGGCAGATCATTAATCGAGGCTTGAGAATAGAGAAATAGCTGGCAAAGAACTGACAATCAAATAAACTTTTCCAGATGAACAATTGTTTGCCATGAAACAACATGATGCTCCTTGGTATGCTGATTATGTCAATTACATAGTGTCAGGAAAATGGCCGTTGGAATGGATAACTCATCAACGAAAAAAGTTCTTCAAATAAGTCAAGCACTATGTTTGGGATGAGCCATACTTGTTCAAACGATGTGCTGATCAATTATTGAGACGGTGTGTTCCACATGAGGAGGTCAACAGTGTTCTTCAACATTGTCATTCATCACCATATGGTGGACACTTCAGCGGAAACAAAACTGCAGCCAAAGTCCTACAATCAGGTTTGTTCTGGCCCACTCTTTTTAAAGATGCTTACTTGTTTTCTCTTCAATGTGACAGGTGCCAAAGAACAGGAAATATTTGAATGAGAAATGAAGGACCTCTGCAAAACATTCTGGAAGTGGATATATTCGATGTATGGGGTATTGATTTTATGGGACCCTTTGTGCCATCATTTGAAAACCTATACATATTGGTTACTGTAGACTAAGTCTCCAAATGGGTTGAAGCAATCGCACTGCCATCAAACGATTCAAAAGTGGTGATCAAATTCCTTAAAAATAATATTTTTCACTCGCTTCGGAACACCTCGGGCTATTATCAGTGATGGTGGCAAACATTTCTGCAACAAATATTTCGATGCGCTCCTATCCAAATACGGAGTTACTCATAAAGTTTACATTGCCTACCATCCTCATTCAAATGGACAGGTTGAAGTTTCAAACAGGGAGATCAAAAGAATCTTGGAAAGAACCATCGGATAAACAAGGAGGGACTCGTCTAAAAAATTGGATAATGCATTATGGGCCTATCGGACAGCTTATAAGACACCCATTGGTATGTCCCCATATCGTATGGTGTTTGGGAAAGCATGTCATCTGCTAGTTGAGCTTGAACACAAGGCGTACTGGGCACTGAAGAAGTTGAATCTTGATCCACAAGCTGCAGGAGAGAAACGACTTCACTAACTCAACGAATTGGAGGAGTTTCGTCTACAGGCTTATAAGAATGCCAGATTATACAAAGAAAATACCAAGAAATGGCATGACCGAAAAATAGTGTGCAGACAATTGGAACCAAGGTAGCATGTGTTGTTGTACAATTCAAGGTTAAAACTTTTCCCTGGAAAGTTGAAATCAAGGTAGTCAGGTCCATTTGTGATCACTTAGGTTTTACCATATGGAGCTGTTGAGTTACTTGATCCCAACACCAACGAAACATTCAAGGTTAACAGTTAGCGTGTCAAGTACTACTGGGGAGAATCATTTGAGCGACAAAAAGAAAGTGTCACACTTTCAGATCCAGCCTAACGTTCGAGAAGTCACGTCTAGCTGACGACGTTAAACTTAGCGCTCGTAGGGAGGCAACCCAAGCAATTTGTGTATATATTATGATCTGTTGTGTTTTATTTTTATGTGTTTAATTTTTGCATGTTAAGTCATTTCACAATGGAAGAAGTTCTCGTAAATCTTCACAAGTAATTCCTTTTTCTCCCTCAAAAATCTCTGATGAAATTTTACAAAGCTCGCTTGGAACGGATGAGACTACTGATGATCAAAGGTATGCCTACTGACATTCGTTGGATTATTGAAGCACGGGTCCGATTGGCAGGTGAGTCCCCTGACTCTTTTATTTCACATCTGTCTGGTTTAGGAAGAAGCACATATGCTAAAAAGAGAAGAGCCAAAAGAATGTGTGTTTGTTATAAATGTGCTCGTATGTTTTGTTATACACATTGTCGTTCTTTAGGAATGGTGTCTGATAATCATGAAGATAAGATTAATTTCATTAGGGATGGCTTGAGTAAGGAGTCTTTGGATGACATATCTAAGACTCTTGAGACGCATCCCAGTGGATATGTGTATCATGAAATTCGCATGTTATATACAAAATTTCAAAAAGAAAGACAATAGTTAAGTCTCGGGAATCTGACTCAAAAAGACCCTGTTTGCCAATTTATAAGAAAATTGGAGGGGAAGCTTGTCCCTGACGCATAGACATCATTCAAGCCATACATTATTGTAAATATTATATCTCTTTGTCTTTTCCTAGTAATTGTGATTTGTTTTGTTATTTTCTCCGACAGGATCCATGCTAGCTACTAATCGTCCTTTGGAAGATACTTGTGCTATTATTACTCACCCTTTTCAGGTTCTATAAATTCAACTCATCATTGCACCTTTGAAGGCATCCAGATAAAAATAGAAGCTACTTCAAGAAAACGGGTTGAAAACATCTGTGTGTTTTGTGGTACAAGTGTTGGTGTTAAACCAGGATACGTAACAGCGACACAGGAATTGGGTCGAGTCATTGCTGCAAGGAATATGTACTTAGTATATGGCGGTGGCAATCTTGGACTAATGGGGATCGTTTCAAAGGTTGTACAGGATGGAGGCAGTCAAGTCTTGGGAATCATCCAAAAACCCTTGGCGGTCGAATCTTAATTGATCATCAAACGGCGAGAAACTAATCGTGTCAGGTATGTCTGAATGACTGGTAGAGATGATTAACCGTGCTGATGCTTTTATTGCTTTGCCAGGAGGCTTAGGCACGATGGAGGAAATTTTTACAGTACTATCTTGGGCAAACTTGAACATACGCCAGAAACCGCTTAGACTGTACAATGTTGATGAATTTTATGATTTTCTTTGTGTGTTTCTTGATGATGCCCAGAGAAATGGGTTCGTGTCAAAGCCTGTAAAAGAACTCATCTTTACTGCCAGAACTGCCCCAGATTTAACTGACCAAATCTTAGCCTTTGAACCTCAAATTGACCTCATTCTTTCCAAGATAAACTGGTCCGATAATGATCGTGGTAAGAGGGGTCGGATAAATCTGGATCTTAACCTTTAACTTTTCATTTAGATGTAAAATTTCAGCTAATCAGGTACGGTTTTCTAAACTCTTCTTCTACTGTTTAAGACATTGGGGACAATGTCTCATTTAGATTTGGGGGAGGAGAATAGTTAAATTGTATCTTGTTTTTATTGTTTTATTTTTAGTCAAAATTTTTCGAAAAAGCCAAAAAAAAATTGAAAAATTTTACAAAAACCAAAAAAAAAAATATTTTGTATGTTTGTGTTTTTATTTGATTAATCAGGTGAAATTGGTGTGAGATAGCTGTGTAAGGAGTTTCCACTCCTGACACGTATCTCAAACCTATTTCGGAACAAGTTAACTTTTTATTTATTTCCTTTTGAATTATTTAATTTGTGAATTCTCCATAAAACTGACTAAAAATTTATCTTCATATGCTCAGTTGACAGGTATTATTAACGTGCATGGTAACATACGGACATGAGCTGTAATTGAAAAGCTTGTAATATTCAGTTCTATAGTTTAATTGGAGGAAACATCTATGAAAAGCGATGGGATAAAAAAAAACGTCTGAGATCCAAGTTATTAAGTCTGTAAGGGTGTCTTAACACCTACTTCCCTAAAGCCAACTGGTTTGGGAGTCACTGGCCCAAAGCTCGCTACATGGATCAAGGATGTTGTAAAAATATATATATCTGAAGTCTGAGTAATTAAGTCTATAGGGGTGTCTTAACACCTAGTGCCCTAAAGCCAACTGGTTTGGGAGTCACTGACCCAAAACTCGCTACATAGACAAAAGATATTGTATATAAATTAAAAAAAAAATTCAAAAAGAAGAAAAAAATCAGAAAAAATATTCCATTGCTGCAAAAAGGTGTGAATTCTGATAAAACTTTAGGACAAAAATATTACTCTCTTCTCAAGTGCACTTGTGACTATTGTGGGCAAAATGAGTTGATTAATATTTTGTTGGCTGTGTATATGGAGAATGGTAAATACAATCGGAGAATTTATTTATTCGGTAATTTAGAAAGAAAGAAAACAACTAGAAACTTGGAGTAGAAGTTTCACCTGATTAGTCACTAACTTCTTTATTCTCTTTTCTCTTGTCTTTTTGTTTTTGTGTGCATTAGTTTTACTATCTTTTTACTTTTGTAAAATGTTTGTGGGTATCATTGCTGTAAACCCTCACGAGACTACAACTCGTCCACTAGGGACTGATGAGTGGAAAATATATCAATATTTACCGCCCCTTTAACTTAATATTTTGTTTAGTTTCTTGGGTTTGATGAACGTTTTGATGTGTTTTAGTTTATTTTGCAGATAAAATAATATCGGGTCTCAATGAAATAATTTAGGACAAAATATGGGTCAAATAAGGGCAATTATTGGACTTGATATTTTAATTTTGGAGATTGGAAACTTGAAAGGGCGTTTTAACGAAGTGCAGTTTTGGAAATTCCAGTTTTGCGCATCTGTCGTATTTTAGGCATAACTTTTCACTCTGATATCGGATTAAGCTGATTTAAGTTCCATATTAAAGAAGACTAAAAAATCTACAGCTTTGAAAGACAAAATAATTTCTAACTCTGAAGATTTCATGCCCGAAATTAATGAACCATCCAGAAGTGTGTTGTGTGTAATTATTAAAGTCACTTTCAATCATTTTCAAAGCAAAAAATAAATTAATAAATAAATAATAAAAATTATCAAATCATCACCAAACATGATAAGAGATTAATGGAGCAATTAATAATGGATTTGGTGGAGCAATTAGTGGAGCAATTAATAATTGATTTGGTGGATAATTTGATGGAGGCAAAATTTTGCCTATAAATACCAAGTCATTTCATTTGTAAAATTCATACTTTCTTCTTTGAAATTCCTAATGAATAAATAAGAAGATTGTATCTTGTTTGTTTATTTACAGCTTCCAGTAATTAATTTCCGCTTTCACACTTTCTTTTCTTTACTTTTCAGTTTTTACTTTCCGTAATTTACTTTTACACACAAACATTTTCTTTCTTTACTTTTGCAGTTTTTATTTTTCAAGCAATTAAGAGGGAACTCCCCCTTGCTGGGGTAAAAGGTAAAGCTTTTATTATTGCTATCTAGATTAATCTCCCTTAAATATAAAATATAAACTATTTAAAACCTGACTTAATGAGGATACCGCTATATTGGCCGGTTGGAAATTAATTATAAATTGGTTTTAACCTGACTAAGTATGGATACCGCCTGGTTGGTCGGTTGGTAATTAATTATTAATTTGACTTAATCAGGATACCGCCTATATGGCTGGTTGGTAATTATCACGCAAAGTTAATATATTATATTAAGGGAGATATCTAAAATAGTAGTAATAAAAGTTGATCCTCTAACCCCAGCATTTTCTTTTATTGTACTTTTACTTTATTTAATTTCAGCAATTTACTTTCAGTAATTTACTTTTTTTTTTTACTTTTACTTTTACTTTTACTTTATTTACTTTTCAACAATTTACTTTCAGTATTTAATTTTTAGTATTTTACTTTATGTCTTTTATTTTTTACTACTTGTAAATATGTGTCGTAACTAAGCCAATTATCTGGGGTTGTGATGAAATCCAATATCACCGGTTTATAAGGGGTTAAATTATAGTTTGGGTAATATAAAGGTTTATTTATTGAGTCTTAATCTTAATGCTTTTTATTAACTGGCCATTAATTGTAACATCCCGCCTAGGCCAGGATGTTACCGGCAGGAGACAGGCTAAACCCATCTCCATAAGCCTCTGAATCTAACGAAATTTCGGCATGATGTATTCGTAAAATCATGCAACCTGGCCTGTAGCCAGCATCCAAATACAACCAGAACACAATCAACTCGGCCTCAGGCCGGAAACTCAACATCAATGCATTTATCTACGAGGCCTCAGGCCTGAACTCAATAAACAAAATGCAAATACTTGGCCTCCGGCCAGAACTCAAAATAAACTATGCTATTACATGATTTATACATATATAATACCAATACAAGTACAAAGACAAGGGCCGTGAGGACCCATAACTCGACCCAGGACTTGACACTTCCTCGACTGCAATTGGGGCGATCCACTGTCTTCAAGCCTTCACCAAAAGATGCAAGTTATAAAAGACAGCTACAGACCTGCAAAACTAACAACGGAAGTGGTGTGAGTCGTAATGATTCAGTAAGTAATCATGTAAACATTAACAAAACTAATTTGACTTTATAGCTTATATCCGTTTATTTCCGTGTCACCTGCTATTGGTCTTTTCACCCGAACATACACCTATATATATTAACTTCTATTAAAATCCAAACAACTCATCATGTTCTATTTCATAAACTAACAGGTTAAGATTCATTTTACTTTTTCTGTGCTATTCTGATTATTCTCTTTACCTTTTTCTGTTTTTCTCTGAGCTAATTCTAGATCTGACAGTTATTATAGCTTTCTTTCCTTTACTATCTTGAAATATCATCAAATCGGATAATCAAGATTTATTTCTGTTAACTACCCAATCCACTATCACTATCCATGGTTACATGCATGTACTACTATTTCGTCATGACTAGCATCCTTACAGTATGTTCTTTCTAAATATGCAAGTAACTCATACAATCAACCGTGACATACATGCACTAACATAAGATCATGCTTATATGTACTCATACCTCACGAAGTGCTAACTATATACTTATGAATATGAAATTATGTAATCATGCATCAATATCATTTATATGCATCTCAAATGGATTTCTAGGATGTATGAATTCGTATGCATGTCTTATAAACTGTACTTTACTTGAACACACCATGCTTTTGAAAAATGTTTTCTGAAAACTCTCTTTGAAGAACCATTTTTCTAAAAGTCTCTTTCTAATCTCATTTCTGAAAACTTTATTTTACTTTCTCTTTCTGGAAAAGTTCTTTCTGAAATATTCTATTTCTAAAAACTTCGTTTTTCTAAAAACTGTCTTTAAAATAACGTTTTATAAAAAAAAAACTCTTATTTAAAGTCTGAGTTCTGAAGTCTGAAAACTTTATACTAAAGATCTGAAAACTAAAAACTGATAATACTCGATGCCCAGGACCATAACTCAACTGCGGCATCTCTGAAAACTGAAAATCAAAATCTGCAAAACTGTTTCTAAAAACTGTGTACTGAAAGTCTGAAAACTGAAAACTGGGTATTAAAAACCTGAAAAACTGTTCTCTGTATGTCTGAAAACTGAAGAAACTCTACGTCCAGGACCATAACTCAACTGGACGTCTCTCTACACCCAGGACCATAACTCAACTGGGTGTACTCGATGCCCAGGACCATAACTCAACTGGACATCTCTGAAATCAGGATTTCGAGACCCTATAGCCTCTAGTCCTGCTCGAGGATCTGAGAGCGTCCCCTCAGTCCTCCACATGTGCACATGCGTCTAACCGTCAATTCCAAACTGTACAACTGGGATGGGTCAAATCCCAAATCCCGAATCCAAAGTATCCGTCAATTCCGAACTATATCTCAAGTTACATACTGGGGTGAGTTTTTACCTCATGCCCCAAAAACCATAAAATCATAATCTGCAACTCAAACTGTAAAATATTTTCTGAAATACGATTCTTTTCAAAAACATTTGAACTCTTTCTTTAAAACATTTAAAATTGTTGAAAACATTGTTATCATTGCTCAACTGCTGAAAACTTAAACACACACACACATGCACTTGCATAAATGCATGACTCGTGCCTCCCTCTACTCTAGTCATGATTTCATCTATAAGGATTTTACTAACTATATGCTCAACTATCAACAAAATGCTTGTTCAAACTAGAACATGCTACATTTTCTATATATATACACACATTCAAACATTATAACTTAACTTACCTCTATAGCTTACCGTGCTAGTGGCTCACGATCATATATTGCATAAGTCAAATTCATACGTGCAAAATCAAAGTTCTACTACCACATAAAACATCAACATGAAAAGGTTTCAATACCTCAGTTCTTAAACTGATTCGCTAATTTCTAACTAACTACTCGTACTCAAAAATCTCATGTCATAACTCATTATACTTTCTCATGCTATGCATAAACTACTCATTCATGCTCTTATCACATTACATATTCATATTCTTACTCATGTTGCTATTATTCTTATGTAATGCAAAATTACAACTTTTTCTTCATAACTCTAGTTCATATAAGTTTATCTCATTTATAACTTAATCCCATTCCCTAGGGTGTAGTTTTCTACAACCCCCCAAACCCAGGTTTCACTAAATATTATTCATGAACATAACATCATTCATATGCTCTATTTATCTATATAAATACATATACCTATTTACATCTAAACATGCATATCTTTACTTCTAAATATACATATATTCATGCATATCTCTTGCTTATGTGCATGCTTATAATTGTTTATCCACTTCTATGTTTGCATACAACTACACCTGTCTCTTTATCCTATATTCAACTTCATATATACCTATATAGATTTCATGAATATATATCTATTTACTATAGTATTACATTACTAGTCTCGAACATCGTTATGTCTACCAAGTACGCAGAACATGAGTTACTTACCTGGTTGAGCGAACGCCCGCGATCCAGGTCCGATCTGCCATAACAAATCACAACATCTGTCAGAACCGCTATTTGCGGAATTTATAACTCATCTATAATTAACTACGGATTTTCTCGAAATCCTCAAATCCTCACCGACTCTACGATTTAAGTTTCATAACTCTAATATGTCTTTCTATATCATTCTAAACTAACTAGATACCTTAGATTCTCACTTTACGTGTTTGCGGCAAAACTTGCGGAAAAGTTTCCGCAAACGCTACGGAAGGGTCTCGAACCCCCCCCCCCCCCGAACTAATCCAGAATTACCTAATTACCCTCGCAATAACATATCTATACTATTTTCATGATTACGGTCATCTAAGCTCAATCGCGCGAGAAACTTTGTTTTACCGGAAACTCGCTAATTCTACCGGATCAATCAAACCTAATATGTTTCTCCCCGGATTCTGCCACATTAATCGTTTTAACACATTAAGACATATCCAATTCATTTCATGCAAATTCGTTACACTACGAAACTACCGGAAACATCCGAATACAATTCGATATACTTGAAAATAACAAAATCTAAACGGAGAGTCGTACCGAAATTACGAGGCCATATTCGGACTCCCCTCGGCCATACGAACGCGCTGGTGTCGACGGAATTCTGATCGGAGTTACCGTTCGACATGGGTTTACTGTTCACCGAACCTTCTTCTCTCGATTCGCGAGCCACCGGCCGATGTTCGGCGAAACCGACTCTGCATACTCGTAGTACTCTCCGAGGGCTTCGTTTTGGTAGGTGGCTCGGGCCGTGAGACGACCCGACGGACCGGATCCACGAAACCCATTTCACGCCCAAAACACTCCTCGCCAAAACAATAAACTTTACGCGTTGTACGAAAATCGCATAACCGGCTTTTGATCCTACGCGTTTTCCAACGCGACGAAAGTTCATAATCTAATATTCCAACTCATAAGACATCACTTAAACTCTTATTCTTCATCATCATCATGCTCCGAGACTAAAACATCGCTCCGGAAAACTTCTAGAACATTCCTGAAAATCTGGGATGTTACATTAATAAAATTGAACTGGTAAACTTAAAATGAACTAGACATAGGGATTTTAAGTTTAAGACCTTAGACTCAATAGCCCACGATCTTCCTTGATGATAGATAACCCTTTAATAGATTTCCTTACAGGATAGGAATATACCTGTCGGGCGGGGGTAGCCATAATTGGAACTTAATCTTAATGAATCCAGGTAATTTGGTTGACATAGACATATGATTCAATTGGGTTATACTGGATATTTGTAGTTGATCATCGGAAGAGGCTTTTACATAATTTAGTGTTCCAGGTTAATAAATCAATATTTTACCCAACTATAAGATAACCATTTCATCTTTAAAATGATATTGCAAAGAAATCACAACCCTATATAGTTTTTAATATTGAATTTTCTTTAACCTACTTTCGAACAACTTTATTTACTTATTTTTAAATTTAGAATCGTCACCTTTTCAAATCTGTTGATGGTGTTTTCAGGCGCTACAACATTTAAGGCAGTACGACAAGGGCAAAAGGGTAATTCCCTGACTGGATGAGATCATGTAACCGACCCGACCACAACATGTTAAGACCAACCACTTTGTCCCAGACGACCGATCACTATAAGGTCGGCAGAAACACTATCAGCACAAAAGATTATCATGGCCGACCTCATGATGACCGACCAGACAACGAGCCGTGTTAAAGACAACAGCACCCCATACTTGTGGATAAGATAAGAAAGATATCCTACTCTCACAAGGAGAAAGAGTCAGAATCCAAAAGGGAATACGGAAGAATAAGGCAATACCGGATCAGGAATCCCTACAAGAAGAGAAGATTGAGTTCAAATAGGATTTCTTATGCAAATAGGAGTCTGATTTCTGTATTATTATAAATAGGAGGGTAGAGCATGTGTAAAAGACATCTGAAAATCATCACAAGAGTGAGGGATTAGAATCATCAAGCTCCGATTTGTAAAAGCAAAGAAGAGACCCGAGGAGTGTATTTGAGTAATAAAAAGTACCACCATGTTCTTGTCCGTGGACGTAGGTCGGATCCCAAATTCCACCGAACCACGTTAAATCTCTTTGTCGATTGGTGTGTTTTCCCGTCTCCCGCTAAATTTGCTTTTGGTCCCCCATAACCAAACAAATTCACCGTTGAAGGAGGATTACCTCGGAGGTGATATTCCCATATTACCCCGAGACCAAAATCAGCCGTCAACAAAATCAAGCAAACAACCTGTTAGATACTAGTAATCATTTGACCTCATAAAATTAATAGATTATATATTAAGTCCTCGTGGGATCGATATTTTTTATACTACTTGAACGAAACGTGCGCTTGCGTTATACGAGTGTGTAAGCACCGGTCAAGTTTTTGGCGCCGTTGCCGGTGACTTATTTATCTTTTACTATTACTTTAGGGGTTAGATACCTTTACTTGTATCTAATTTCTTTTTACTTATTGTCATTGTTTTCTTGTGTTTCAGGTTTTCAAAAACTACATGAGACGAACCAAAAGCTTTGAATTCCGACCGTTTGACCCGGAAATTGAAAGAACCATCAGATAGTTGATAAGGGAAAGGCGAGAAGGCCAAGAAGCTTTAGTCAACATGGAACCTGAACCTTTGGAGGTTGCACCACCAATTCCCATTCGAGACAGAACCATTCCGGTGGTTGACAGACTTATTTCCTGTATTGTACTTCCTCTCTTACCAGAAAATGCATGTGACATCAAAACATGCATCCAGATGATTCAGCAATCAGTGCAGTTTGGAGGAAATGCAACTGAAGACCCTAATACCCACATCAGCAACTTCCTGGAAGTTTGTGGCACTTTCAATTACAACCGAGAAGCTGAAGAAGCAATGAGATTGCGTGTTTTTCCATACTCCTTGAAGGACAGAGCTAAAGCTTGGCTACATTCACTACCAGCAGGTTCCATCACAACTTGGAACACTTTAGCCACCAAATTTCTTGCAAAATACTTTCCACCAGCCAAAACTGGAAAGCTGAGGAATGACATCACATCCTTTGTGCAGCAAGACTCAGAAACTCTCTACGAAGCTTGGGAAAGGTACAAAGATTTGCTTCGGAAATGTCCTCACCATGAGATTCCAAAATGGCTTCAAGTCCAAACCTTTTATAATGGACTTTCTGGAATAATGAGAACCACAATTGATGCTGCTGCTGGAGGAGCTTTAATGGAAAAAAGAGAAGATCAAGCCTGAGACCTAATCGAAGAAATGGCCAACAATAATTCCTTGTGGCCAACAGAAAATAGCATGATCCAAAGAATTGAAGGAATTTATGAAAGTGGAGCCAATACAACAGTCAACACCAAGCTGGATCAGATATGCAAATTCATAAAGACTCTTACCACTGGATCCACAAGTTCACCATATGGAGGAGCACCAGAACCAAACCAACTTGAAGAGACGGTGAATTATGTCAAAAATTTCAACAGACAGGGGAACAATCCATATTCCAACACCTACAACCCAGGGTGGAGGAATCATCCTAATTTTTCATGGAGCAACAATTCAGGGCAAAAGAACAATCCACCACCTGGATTCCAACAGCAGAACTATCCACCACATGGATTCCAGCACCAGAACAAAGGCCAAGAGTATGCAAATGAACCAGGAATAACAGAAGTGCTGAATCAGTTAAAAAAATACAATGCTATGTTTCAGAGCCAATCAGCTTCCATCAAAGCACTGGAGAATCAAATCGGACAACTGGCCAACGCTTAGAGTTATAGACCGCCAGGTAATCTTCCCGGCAACGGAACCAAGGGAATTAGTTGATTAGTATCTTCTTTTTAGTTGTGTGTTGTTTTTATTTTTTAGTCCAAAATTTTCGAAAAATACAAAAAAAAATGAAAAAATTTCAAAAATTACAAAAAGATATTGTGTTTTTTTATTTTTATTTTGACTAAAATGGTGAAATTGGTGAGAGATAGCTGAGTAAGGAGTTTCCACTCCTGATACGTATCTCAAGCCTATTTTCGAAATAAGTTAATTTTTGTTTATTTCCTTTTAAATTATTTAATTTGTGAATTCTCCATAAAACGGACTAAAATGGATCTGCATATGCTCAGTTGACATGTATTATCAACTTGCATAGTAACATACGGACATGAGTTAAAATTGAAAAATTTGTAATATTCAGTGCTCTAGTTTAATTGGAGGAAGCATCTCAAAAAAAGTAATGGAGTAAAAAAAAAAGAATAAAATCTGAGGTTCGAGTTATTAAGTCTATAAGGGTGTTTTAACACCTAGTGCCCTAAAACCAACTGGTTTGGGAGTCACTGGCCCAAAGCTCGCTACATGGATCAAAGATGTTGCAAAAATATCTGAAGTCTGAGTAATTAAGTCCGTAGGGGTGTCTTAACACCTGGTGCCCTAAAGCCAACTGGTTTGGGAGCCACTGGTCCAAAGCTCGTTACATAGATGGAAGGTATTGTATATAAATAAAAAATATAGGAAAAAAAATCAGAAAAATCAGAAAATTATTCCATTGCTGTAAAAAGATATGAATTCTGATAAAACTTTAGGACAAAAATATTACTCTCTTATCAACTACACTTGTGACTGTTGTGGGTAAAAATGAGTTGATTAATATTTTTTCGACTGTGTATATGGAGAATGGTAAAAATAATCGGAGAATTTACTTATTCGGTAATTTAGAATGAAACAAAACAACTATTGACTTGAAGTAGAAGTTTCACATGATTAGTCACTAACTTCTTTATTCTATTTTCTCTTGTCTTTTTGCTTTTGTGTGCATTAGTTTTATTATCTTTTTACTTTTGTAAGACTTTTGTGGGTATCGTTGTTGTAAGCCCTCACGAGACTATAACTCGTCCACTAGGGACACCTAGGGGTTTAAAGGATTGTTGCATATGCTAAATGCAACCGTGATCCCTACGAAAGTGGCTTAGTTTAATTTAATTTTTATTTTGTTGTTTTGCTCGAGGACTAGCAAAATGTTAGATTTGGGGGTGTGATGAGCGGAAAATATATCAATATTTACCGCCCCTTTAACTTAATATTTTGTTTAGTTTCTCGGGTTTGATGAACGTTTTGATGTGTTTTAGTTTATTTTGCAGATAAAATAATATCGGGCCTTAATGAAATCATTTAGGACGAAATATGGGTCAAATAAGGGCAATTATTGGACTTGATATTTTAATTTAGGAGATTGGAAACTTGAAAGGGCGTTTTAACGAAGTGCAGTTTTGGAAATTCCAACTTTGCGCATATGTCGTATTTTAGGCATAACTTTTCACTCCGATATCAGATTCAGCTGATTTAAGTTCCAGATTAAAGAAGACTCAAGGATCTACAGTTTTGAAAGACAAAATAATTTCTAATTCTGAAGATTTCATGCCCTAAATTGATGAACCATCCAGAAGTGTGTTGTGTGTAATTATTAAAGTCACTTTCAATCATTTTCAAAGCAAAAAATAAATTAATAAATAAATAATAAAAATTACCAAATCATCACCAAACATGATAAGAGATTAGTGGAGCAATTAATAATGGATTTGGTGGAGCAATTAGTGGAGCAATTAATAATTGATTTGGTGGATGATTTGATGGAGGCAAAATTTTGCCTATAAATACCAAGCCATTTCATTTGTAAAATTCATACTTTCTTCTTTGAAATTCCTAATGAATAAATAAGAAGATTGTATCTTGTTTGTTTATTTACAGCTTCCAGTAATTAATTTCCGCTTTCGCACTTTCTTTTCTTTACTTTTCAGTTTTTACTTTCCGCAATTTACTTTTACGCACAAACCTTTTCTTTCTTTACTTTTGCAGTTTTTTTTTTCAAGCAATGAGGAGGGAACTCCCCCTTGCTGGGGTAAAAGGTAAAGCTTTTATTATTGCTATCTAGATTAATCTCCATTAAATATAAAATATAAACTATTTAAAACCTGACTTAATGAGGATACCGCTATATTGGCCGGTTGGAAATTAATTATAAATTGGTTTTAACCTGACTAAGTATGGATACCGCCTGGTTGGTCGGTTGGTAATTAATTATTAATTTGACTTAATCAGGATACCGCCTATATGGCTGGTTGGTAATTATCACGCAAAGTTAATATATTATATTAATGGAGATATCTAAAATAGTAATAATAAAAGTTGATCCTCTAACCCCAGCATTTTCTTTTATTGTACTTTTACTTTATTTAATTTCAGCAATTTACTTTTCAGCAATTTACTTTCAGTAATTTACTTTTTTTTTTACTTTTTACTTTTACTTTTACTTTATTTACTTTTCAACAATTTAATTTTCAGTATTTAATTTTTAGTATTTTACTTTATGTCTTTTATTTTTTACTACTTGTAAATATGTGTCGTAACTAAGCCAGTTATCTGGGGTTGTGATGAAATCCAATATCACCGGTTTATAAGGGGTTAAATTATAGTTTGGGTAATATAAAGGTTTATTTATTGAGTCTTAATCTTAATGCTTTTTATTAACTGGCCATTAATAAAATTGAACTGGTAAACTTAAAATGAACTAGACATAGGGATTTTAAGTTTAAGACCTTAGACTCAATAGCCCACGATCTTCCTTGAGGATAGATAACCCTTTAATAGATTTCCTTACAGGATAGGAATATACCTGTCGGGCGGGGGTAGCCATAATTGGAACTTAATCTTAATGAATCCAGGTAATTTGGTTGACATAGACATATGGTTCAATTGGGTTATACTGGATATTTGTAGTTGATCATCGGAAGAGGCTTTTACATAATTTAGTGTTCCAGGTTAATAAATCAATATTTTACCCAACTATAAGATAACCACTTCATCTTTAAAATGATATTGCAAAGAAATCACAACCCTAGATAGTTTTTAATATTGAATTTTCTTTAACCTACTTTCGAACAACTTTATTTACTTATTTTTAAATTTAGAATCGTCACCTTTTCAAATCAATCAAACAACCTGTTAGATACTAGTAATCATTTGACCTCATAAAATTAATAGATTAGATATTAAGTCCTCGTGGGATCGATACTTTTTATACTACTTGAACGATACGTGCGCTTGCGTTATACGCGTGTGTAAGCACCGATTAGGGACACCTAGGGGTTTAAAAGCTTGTTGCATACGCTAAATGCAACAGTGATCCCTACGAAAGTGGCTTAGTTTAATTTTATTTTAAGATGTTAATATTATTTTGTGTTTTGCTCGGGACTAGCAAAATGTTAGGTTTGAGGGTGTGATGAGTGGTAAATGTATCACTATTTCCCACTCATTTGACCTAATATTTTGTATAGATTCTTGAGTTTTGTTAATATTTTGATGTGTTTTGTGTTATTTTGTAGATAAATAAAGTTTCAGGACATTCTGGAGGTGATTTTGGGACAAAACAGTGAAAAATAGACAAAAGGGCAAAATCATCTTTTCACGCGTCGCGACGCCTAACGTGCGCCGGAAGCTGCTAACATGCGCCGGTTACACGTGTCAGAATCTGAGAAGTTTAACTTGCTAACATGCGCCGGACTTTGCTAACGTGTGCCGTGCCACGTGTCAACATCACAGCCGATCCGCTAATGTGCACCATGCCACGTGTCACAATCCTATGGTGCCGACAATCCACATCACCACGTGTCGCCACGTCAGCATAATTATTGAGTTAATCATCCAAAATACCACGTCAGCGGATAAGAATCTGAAGCAGCCAATAAGCGATCGACACGTGGCAGTGTCGCGACGCAAAAATAATTCACGCGTCGCGACGCGTGATGCTTATGAACGCTTATAAATTCAGCTCGAAATTTCAGTTTCAAATGTATCTTCCTCTCTGAATTCTCTTATGTAAATAAGGAGTTTGTATCTAGTTCTCTTTAAATTTCAGTTTTGTAATTAATTTTATTTACTTTCTGTAATAGTAATTTACTTTCTTTACTTTTTCAGTTTTTACTATTCAGCTATGAAGAGGTAACTTCCCCCTGCTATGGTGAAAGGTAAAATTTTTATTACTGCTATTTAGATTAATATCCCTTAATTATAATATATTCACTATTTAAAACTTAACTTAACAAGGATACCGCTATATTGGTCGGCTGGTAATCAATTATAAACTGGTTTTAACTTGACTAAGCATGGATACCGCCTAGTTGGTCGGTTGGTAATTACCGCCTATATGGCTGGTTGGTAATATCACACAAGTTAATATATTATATTAAGGGAGGTATCTAAAATAGTAGTGATAAAAGTAGATCCTCTAGCCCTAGCATTTTCTTTTATTGTAATTTTCTTTATTTACTTTTCAGCATTTTACTTTATGTCTTTTATTTTATTTAAGTTTTTACTAGCCCTACTTATGTATCGTAATTAAGTTAGTTATATGAGATTGTGATGAATTCCAATATCACCGGTTTATAAGGGGTTATTTTATAGTTTGGGTAATATAAAGGTTTACTTATTAAGTCTTAAGCTTAATGTTTCTTGTTAACTGGCCATTAATAAGATTGATCTGGTAAACTTAAAATAAACTTGACAATGGAATTTTAGGTTTTAGCCTTAGACTTAATAGCCCACTATCTTCCTTGAGGATAGATAACCCTTTAATAGATTTCCTTACAGGATAGACATATACATGTCGGGCGGGGGTAGCCATAATTGGAACTTAATCTTAATAAATCCAAGTAATTTGGTTGACATAGACATATTGTTCATTTGGGTTATATTGGGTATTTGTATCTGATCATCGACAAAGGCTTTTGTATAATCTCGTGTTCTAGGTTAGTAAACCGACATATTACACAAACATGAAATAACCACTTCATCTTTAAAAAGATATTGGAAGAAATCACAACCCTGGATAGTTTTATAAATTTGAATTTTCCTCAACCTACTTTTGCATAATTTTATTTATTTGTTTTTAAGTTTAAAGTCATCACCCAGTCAATCAATCAATCTGTTAGATACTAGTAATCATTTGGCCTCATAAAAATTAATAGCTTAGGTTTTAAGTCCTTGTGGGATCAATACTTTTTATACTACTTGAACGATACGTGCGCTTGCGTTACACGAATATGATTTCGCACCGGTCATGTGTGATATGAATATTGTGCAAACAAAAGGCGGTAAAAAATATTTTTTCACTTTTATCGATGACAGCACAAGATTCTGATATGTGTATATGCTGAGGAGCAAAGGTAGAGCTATTGAGAGCTTTATACACTATAAGAACGAAGTTGAAAATCAACTTGGCAAGAAAATCAAAAGAATCAGGAGTGATAAAGGTGGTGAATATGTGTCACCATTTGGTGAATATTTTTCAAATCATGGAATTATTCACGAAACTACTGCTCTTTATTCGCCTCAACAAAACGTAATTGATGAGCGCAAAAATCGAACATTGAAGGAAATGATGAACGCCATGTTGACAAGCTCTGGTTTACCCCATAACTTGTGTGGGGGAAGCCTTACTTTTCGCCAACTATATTTTGAACAAGCTACCTCACAGAATATTGGACAAGACACCATATGAGTTGTGGAAAGATCACGTATTTTCCTACAAATATCTGAAAGTGCGGGGCTGTCTTGCCAAAGTAATGGTTCCTAAACTTAAGAAGGTTAGAATATGACCCAAAACTGTTGATTGTATATTCATATGATATGCTCGAAACAGCAGTGCGTATCGATTCTTGGTACATAAGTCTGATATTCCTGACATCAATCCGAATATGATAATTGAGTCAAGGAATTCGACATTTTTCGAAGAGATATTTCCTTGTAAGGAAAGACAAAGAACAAAGTCTCTCAAAAGAACTATTGATACTGTCAAAGACAGTGATCAGGTTAACCAAGAGTCAGATCAACATGGAAATATTGAGGCAATTCAACCTAGACGTAGAAAAAGAGCTAGAATGTATAAGTTATTTGGACTTATTTTCTGACATACTTGTTAGAAAATGAGCCTCAAAGCTATAAAGAAGCAATGTCTTCGTCGGAGGCACCTTTGTAGAAAGAGGCTATCAATAGTGAGATTTATTCCATCCTATAAAACCATACTTGGGAGTTGGTTGATCTTCCTCCAGGTTGTAAGCCACTGGGCTAAAAATTGATATTCAAATGGAAGATGAAACCGAATGGATCAATATATAAGTACAAGGCAAGACTTGTCATAAAAAGTTATAGACAAAATGAAGGCTTTGATTACTTTGATACTTATTCACCAGTGACTCGTATCACGTCAATAAGAATGCTCATAGCCATAACAACTATATTTGGTCTTGAAATACATCAAATGGATGTAAAGACGACATTCTTAAATGGTGAACTAGATGAAGAGATTTATATGGAACAACCAGAAGGTTTCAATGTTCCTGGACAAGAACAGAAGGTGTGCAAACTTGTAAAATCCTTATACGGATTAAAACAAGCACCTAAGCAATGGCATGAAAAATTTGACAAAGAGATGTTGTCAAGTGAGTTCAAAATCAATGAGTTTGATAAATGTGTATACACCAAATCAACTCAAAAAGGATATGTCATTGTGTGCCTCTACGTATACGATATGCTGATAATTGGTAATAATCAATGGATGATTCAGTCTACCAAGAAAGTATTAACCGGCAAATTTGATATGAAAGATTTAGGAGTTGCTGATGTGATCTTAGGAATTAAGATTTCTAGAACATCAGAAGGGTATATATTATCTCAGACTCACTACGTTGAGAAGATACTTGAGAAATATAATAAAGGAGATATAAATGTGGCTAGAACTCTTGTAGACCTAACTCTTCATTTATCAAAGAATACTGGCTCAAGCGTATCACAACTAGAGTATTCGAGAATCATCGAAAGTCTGATGTATCTCATAAATTGCACACGACCTGATATCGCTCAAGTTGTAAACAGGCTTAGCAGATATACGAGCAATCCATGACATAACCACTGGAAAGCCATAATATGAGTTTTGAGGTATTTGAGAGAAACCTCAAAATATGATCTGCATTATACGAGATATCCTAATGTTCTAGAGGGATACATTGATGCTAACTGGATATCTGATACAGTGAATTCCAAATCTACAAGTGGATTTGTTTTCACACTTGGTAGTACAACCGTGTCATGGAAATCCTCGAGGCAAATATGTATTGTCCGGTCTACTATGGAATCAGAATTCATAGCATTAGATAAAATAGCAGAAGAAGTGGAATGGCTTCGAAATTTCCTGGAGGATATTCCAAATTGGCCCAAACGGGTGCCAGTGATAGGTTTTTTTTATTTTAAAATTTATAAAACGAAACGACGACGTTTTCAGTTGATAAAATTAAAAAAAAAATCAAAACCTAAATCAAGATTAAGGTTCGTCTTTCTCCCTCGTTGCTCTCGGCTTCGTCTCTCCAGAAGTGCAACCTCGTCGCTCTCGGCTTCGTCTCTGCTGCAATCTTTGTCTCTCGGCGTCGTCTCTCCCTGAATCTTTCTCTTTCGACGTCGTCTCTGCCTGAATCTTTCTCTTTCGTCGTCGGCGTTTTCAAATCGGTATGTTATGCATTTGACAAACTGTAATTTCGATGGGAAAATTAAGTATGACTCATGGTATTATATTGAGAGATTTAACATTATTAGCTTGTAATAGTTGGTTTAACATACTGTGAGAGAGATTTTGTTAACAAAGTTAGATTAGGTTAAGAATTAGTCTAATTATATTGAGCTATTTTCACACACATGGTAGTAAATTTAATCTTTTATATATATATATATATATATATATATATATATTTAGTTACAGGACAGAGTAATTTATTGGTGGCATTTACAAATCCGTCTCCAGTTATGCATTTACAAACTTTAGTTGTGATTGTGATGTTTTGATAATATGCTTAACAGAGCCTTGGAATTGAATTGGATGTAATTTTTTTGAACATACTATGAATTATGAAGAAATGAATGTATTTTGGATTATTTTTCCGATTTTCGGATTGAGGCGCCCGCCTCACCGCCTCGAGGAGGTCCGCCTCGCGCCTCAATGGCCGACCGCCTCGAGGCGCCGCACCGTATTTTTAAACATTGGTGATAGTCGATCGACTATTGGGAGAGCCCAAAATACAATGTATAATATTAAGTCTCGACACATACGTCGCCGATATAATATCATACGACAACTGCTCTCAAGTGGCATAATTTCGATCGATTATATCAAGTCGAAGGAAAACCTAGCGGATCCACTTACTAAAGGTTTACCTAGAGATCAAGTTGAGAAGTCATCGAGGAGAATGAGCTTGAAGCCTATAAATTAAGAATTGTCACTGTGGAAACCCAACCTAGATGACTGGAGATCCCAAGATCTAGGTTCAAAAGGGACAACTGAAACTTTGTGCAATTCAAAACAAGCACTGTAGAGTTTATACTTTTATCCATTCCGGTAATGACGCAGAGTACTGTCTGTCAATGTTAGGATAAGTTAAGGCTTTTAATGATCACTATATTAGGAGAAGAGTCATAATGGGGGTAAAGGCAAATTACCTCTTTATAGTAGATCACATATTTCAAGTAAGAAGTGAGGTCGCTTCCATGAGATTTTTACAGGCTGAATTCCCTAAAGTGCTTGATGAATCTAGGACCAATGTCCATGGCTGAAATTAACACAATCGTAGAACGGGAAATGGTTGAAGTAAAGCTGTGTGTTGGAAATTATCTTGGTTTACACTAACGGCGGAACAGTTCAAGACTATGGGTCACTGGTTTTCCAAGTAAATCCGATTTTCTTTCACTAAGAAATGTTCAAGGCGAAAGCTACCTATTTCGATGCAGTTTTATTTCATGGAAACTCTCTTAAGTGTCTACATTCATATTTAGAGAATTGTGGGGGATTGTTGTAAATTATCTAAATATATAGTATGTGTGTATGAGGGTCATGTCCCTTGAGTTGTGCCTTATGGGAAAGACACAAACATGTAGAGACATGCCCTCTAATTTGGAAAGATGAGACTCTAGGCCTCAAAGGGTATAAGGAGAGGGGTATAACCCTTGGGAGGGTTACACCCCACACCAAAGGATGCCCTCAAAGACACCATTCCATGCCTATAAATTAAAAGGCCTAGAGTTCTTGTAATCTAGAAGATAACAAGTCTCATACATTTATCTTAGAGAGTCTTTTAAGTAAAAGAGAGTTTCCACCATTGTCTTTGTTCAAGATCTTGTTAAAGGAGTGCCCTTTCAAAAAGAAGCATCCAAGGAATCCTGGGAGAACATTAGCCACATAGCATCCGTAAAGCACTGAGACAGGGGCTAATAAGTTCTTAAGGACAGAGGTATCTCGACTTGGATTTCGTTTTTCAGTATCTTTCAACATTTTTCCAGGTTTTTCTTATTATTCTAAGGTTTATGGTTTAAGGTTGAATATTGGCATGATAGTAGATCTGTTTGATATATGTTAAATTTCATTTACTAACACTAATTCAACCACAATACCCGAGTATTCAAAGCTCACTAAAAGTGTATGAATGTGAAATATATGAGCTTTGAGTATGAAGAAAGTAAATGAATAAGAAGATTTATTGCTCTCTTTGTTTTTAACTTGAAAGAAAATGTTAGAAGGTGTAAAAGCTTGGCAAAAATGAAATTTGGGCTCAATATATAGTGTGGGTGAAATCTGCCCCAACTCTCTGTCCCGATACCGATATTCTGATCTACAAGGGCCGGTATATCGGTCCTGCAAATATAATGGTCATATTATCATTGAAAATTAAAGCGCGGATACTGAATTACTGACTTATATGGTGACCGGTAGGCATGGCAATAAGACCCGGACCCGACCCGGGTCCGGGATTAAAAAATCCGGACCCGGGTCTTAAAAATTTAGACTCGAGCGAATCTGGATCCGGACCCGAGTTCGTACGGGTCACCCGGGTCTTAAAAATTTAGACTCGGGCGAATCTGGATCCGGACCCGAGTTCGTACGGGTCCAGCCCGAATAGTCCCGGGTCTGAAAAAATAAAAAATATATATAACAAATTAAAATATAATGAAAAATACAAAATAATATGCATATATATAAAAAAAAACATAATAGAATATAGTTAAAAAAAATATAAGAGAATAGAAATAAAATTAATAAAATTGACAAAATCTAAATATAAATATAATATAATATAATTAAAAATTAAAAAAAAAAAATTATAAACCGGATATATGGATCCGGACCGGGTAGACCCGAGTCCGGAATCAGGGTGATGAAATTACTTCCGGATCCGGACCCGGGTCCGGATCCAGATTTCGCCATCCCTAGTGACCGGTATGACGATTAGTTAACCAGTATGGGAATCGATAATATTCGTCCCAGTGCCAGTGGCTATGCAAACTCCAGACTGACCGGTATGGTAGACAGATATGGAGTAGCCCAGTTCTAGAGAACATGTAAATCTACCTAAGATAGAGCAGGGTCACCCGTGTGCCGGTATCAGAGACCCGTGTGCCGGTATCAGAGACCGGTATGTCGGTCACAGTATATAAATCTCAGGATTTGAAGGTTAAAAATATTTTGCACTAAATCTTAATGCATATATATGAATGTGAATGAGTCCAATGAACTTAGAGTACTTTAATTATAAATTCATTTACAATGAGAGCCTTACGCTATAAAACTACTCTTGATATTCTTCATTAAACACTTGAGTCTTCACATCCATTTGCTTCAACATCTTTTTATAATGCTCGTAAATGCACGTCGAAGTCTTTTGTGTTGCATCTTCAAAATCCTTCATTGAGTTCAATGGCGCTAACGATCTTCCTTTTTTTGATGATGAAAACCTTTAAAACTTGTGAGCTTTGAGAGTTCCAAATTTATTGACGATTATTGCTCCCCCTCAATTTAGCTTCCCCTCAACATGTGATTATCTTTCTATATAACTTTATAAATCTTAGACAAACTTATTAGTACACAAATTTGCTCCCCCTTAATACAATGGTGAGGGTAACACAAGTTTTATCTCTCATTCTATGATTTCTCTCCCTTTAACATTATCAAAAAAGATGGAGAAGCAAAGATTAAGTACAAAGAGATATAAACCAATCATGTGCATAAAAAATATTAAAATTCATAAACATTCACACCTAGTATTTTCTCCTATTTTGCCATATAATTTAAAATTCATGCATATGTCATCAAAATTATTCAAGTTATACCAATATCCATGCATTTCATTTTTAACCAATAACTAACAATTACAAGGCATATTCAATACTAATAATTTAAAAGAATCACACATATCAAATAAATCAATAAGTCCTATGAGATATCAATTGAGATTAATGATATGGTCAATTTAGACAATTTAAGATCAATTAAGGCAATTTATGCAAAAGTTCATACAATTTAGATCAACATGAAGAGGGTTATTTAGGGGGTGAATCCGGTAACGCAGCGGAAGCGGTGAAAATCCGATTTTCAGATTTCAAAACTTTTTCTCGGATTAATTAAATAAACATATTTATTTAATATTCCATATAATCAAATTATGAAAATAAATTCAATAAAACAATTTTAAGTGAATTTACCGAAATACCCTTGCTTTGTATTTTTGTCCGTTTTAGTCCGAAATTGATCCAATCAATTTTGAATGATTCTAAATCATTTCTAAGATGAACTTGATGTTCAAAACATCAAAACACCAAAGCAACCAAAATCCCCAATTTCCTTACACAAAGCCGTGAGCCTCACTTGGTTCCCAATTTGACCATTTGGTCATTTGATGTCTCAAAACTCATCTAAATGAAATCCAATCAACATGAAACTTTGCATGCATCATATACACACCCAAATGCACAACATATATGAAAACCCCCAAATTTGGAATAGGTTATAAACCCTAATTTTTCAATTTCCACAAATTGGGCAAATTATGCCATTTACATTAAATCAAATGTTTCAATCATCAATCTTTCATCCAATTCAAGTCTCAACACAATGAAACAACTCAAGATCAAATCTAGGTCATTTAAGAGTGGGTCAACAACTCTAGAATAGCAACATGGTTTCATAAACCTTAAAAGAATACATATAACTACACTAGTTACATTCTTTGTTAATCATACATGCTCAACACTTTCAAACAAATTCCCATCATCAAAAACACAAGAAATAAGAAAAGAATAACTTAAGAAACTCACAAGATGTAGCCTAGATCCTAAGGAACAAATTCCTTTCTAATAGTAAGTTTAAGAAACTTACAAAATCCAAGCTTTTTCTTTAAGTTTATCTTTTCTCCTTCACTTTCTTTCTTTGTCTTTCTTCAATGGAGTTTTGTTTTTGGTAAAGTGTATATTAGGTTAAGTGAAATGAAAAATGAAAAACAATTTATATGTGTAACAATTACACCTTGGCCGAAATTAATAGCCAAATTCAAGAAATTGTAATTTCATTTTCATTTCAATTATCATAATGTCAACTTGCACAAATATCTTATAAACTACTTTATTAGATATTTATTTTGGTCAACAAATGCAACTAATGTCATTTACTTTAATTATCCTAATGTAAGATATTTATATTTTAATTAATTTAATCATTTAACAATTAAATAATTAATTAATCAATCAAATACAAATATATTAAATATATGCATAATATTTACATTAAATATTAAAAACATATATTCATTTAGGAATAAGTCAAATAACTCATTTTGACTATTAATTAATGTGTATTTAAATTAATCAAGTATTAAATGTAATACACAATAATTAAGCAAATGACTATCTAGTCTCTTTAGCATGTATCTTGCGTTTAACCATTAAACGACTTTATAAATAATCAATATTATTTATTTATGTTGCTCTTAGTGCTCAACGAGTATGTTTCATTATTGAGACTCTCTAGGTTCAGGTATATCCGTCACAATCTAATTTCGTGTCCATAATCTATCCACCCGTAGATTATGACGATCACGGATAATCTCGCTGAACCATACAGGTCGAGGTCATCGCAAATGTATAATTCCTCCGTCACAGGTATCCGGATAAATCCAGAGATATAGATGTAAACGTCAAATCTCTATCGGGACTATCCAGTCGACTATTCTATTAGCAATCTCAAAAGATGTTTAGAACTAACTTCTAAACTTACCACGGGCCCATGTTTTTATCTGATTGCTAATCATATGGACTACCTATGCTCCGGTACACAGAACTGACGGATCTTTCCTATCTTGATACACATAGGACACCCTGAGGATCTATCTACACCCAACGAACAGGCGGAGGTCTGATCTAAATAGATCGGTGACGTGACTGCCGTCAAAGTGTAGAAGATATCTCATGTGCCCACAATGGCATCTCAAGTCTAAGAATCACAAGTGCTACTCAACCCAAGAAGATTCTTATTGACGCTGGTGTACCATCCATTAAGAATCTTCGGTGAGTCGTTCAATGTTTATCCAATATAACACCTACACGTCTATACTAGTCTCCAAGACTTATGGTTCATTGAGAAACCATTGGAATCATATTTTCCAGTATATGACATGTACCGGTCTCAACGGGTTTACTATACTGACCAAGTAGTGTAAACCTTGACCAGGAACTGTCTGAGAATGACAACATCATGATACGACTCAATGTCCGTTGCGACGCTTTTGCAACTGTACCATGACTAATCATTCTAAGGTCATTACGTCTTTACCATATAAAAGAATAGATTATATTATAGAAACTGCATATATTATTACTAATAATAATATTTTACAGAAGTATTTAACAAAATACAACCGGGAATTGGCGCTCTGAGCACCAACCCCTACACAACATGCCTAATCAATAGTATGTTTCACAATCAAGTTATATTTCATACCAATTTAAATTAGCATACTTAAGTAAGGTGGAGGAAACGGTACCAATATTTCTCTAAACACAGATTTTACCTTTTACCGTTGTCATCAAGTAACAAATTCACTAACCTTGAAATTTATCCGTTTTTTAGGTAGAATTTGTTCTTCTTCTTTTTGAGTTCTTTCCTCATTTTGTGATGAGTCTTCGGGATCAATTGCGTTTCTCATTACTCACTTTTCTTCCCAAAGCTTCACCTACAAAAATATTTAAGCACATTTTGGTTCCCAAACTTTCTTGGGTCTATGGGGGTTAATCCTAGTTCCTTTTGGAACCCAAATAATATTCAAATTTTTCTTTTTGGTCCAACAATTATAACTTTTGTGACCTTCCATATTACAAGCATGACATATAACATTTGATTCAATTACTTTAGATGCATGTACATGTGATGAATATGTCTATGATTTGGATGCCTTTACAAAATAGTTGTTGAAATATTTTTCCTTCATGTGAGACTTATATCTTAATCGATATTTTCCAAACACACTTCTTTATGAACCAAGTAGCATTTAACAATTCTTTTCACCTTACGTTAGGGGTGTTCACGGGTCGGGTCAAGGGAAATTCGGGTCACGCGGTAGTGGAACCCGATCGGGTTCGGGTTGGGTCGGATCGTCAGGTCATTTTAAAAAATAATTTTTTTAAATGAATTAATTATTTTGAAATATAAATATTAGTTATTTTATGTCCCAAAAAATATCATATATATAAAGTTTTAATACAAAAAAATAATAAACAAATGAAATAATAGTAAAAACTTTAAAAATAATAATAAAAATTTTAGAAAAAGAGCAGAACTTAATTTACTTTGCTTTTCTTCAAGATTTCAATACATATGTTAAATTTTTGCTCATCTAGCTTTCCTTCTTTTTTTCATAATTATGATCTCTAAATTTTTTTTTCTACAGGTGGAATAAATTGGCTTTGTCAGTAACATAATTTCTCCGGCTTGTATGGTAAATAATTATAATGTAATGGTTGCACACTGAAAATAAATGATAGAAATTAGAAAGGACTCAGCGAAAAGTGTAATTTTTTTGGTTTTTTATGTTTTAATCAGAAATAATAAAAATTTTAGAAAAATAATAAAATTTGTATAGGGTCGGGTCGGGTCGGGTCAAAATTTTGTAAATTTTTTTATGAACCCGCGCGGGTCGGGTCACGTCGGTTCGGGTCGCGGGTTGACCCGACCCTATGAACACCCTTACCTTACGTGAAATTGGTCACAATGCAATGCAAGTCATTTAATTTCTTATTTAAATCATCATTTTTAATTTTCAAAGATTCATAAGCACATAATAATTTAGAAATAGATGCTTCATTTTGCATGTTCTCTACACAATGTTCATACTCTTAATTTAAAAATATATTTTCATTATCTGGAGCATTAATTTGTTCGATAAGGGATGCATGCTCATTTTGTTCAATCATCATATTATTTTCATGCTTGGCATTTAAGCAAATGTTATCATAATCCAAAATACGAATTTTACCCATACATGATGCATGTTCATGTTGAAGTAATGTATGTTCTTTCTTAATCAAATTACATTTCTTTCTAAGAGCATCATATTCATCATGCAACTCATTCAACATGTCAAGCATTTCAACACAATCGAAAATTTCAATTTTCACAAATAATAATGCTTTCTTTTTCCGATTCCCCTTTGAGATTTTCCATAGCTATGAATGCTAAATTACAAGTTTCATCATTTGATGAGTTAGGATCAATATTGCATTCATTTAATTGACTATTTCCTTCATTTAGAAATTCTAAAGATTTCCATAATTCATATGCATTTGTAAATTTGGGAATCCTATCAATTATGCTTTTATCTAATACTTCACATAAAACTATAAGTGCATTAGAATTTACCGAAGTTTTTCGTCCTCACGTGGTATATCCACCAATATCTTAGGCGAGTAAAAACGTGAGCATCCATCTTTTCTAAAATTTAAAGTCCGTACAGTCATAAAATGACGGTCTATCGGTGAATGCTTATTCGACAAAATATGTTGTGTAGCTTATAGAGGCCATGATCGATTCTCGGACAATTAAGTTTTTGTTGAAAATATCTCGCTCTGATACCAATTGAAGTTGCCTACAAGCACACTCAATCAACAATCTATATATGCCAAGAAGGAGGATGAATTAGGTAATGGCCAAATTATGCGAAATTATAAATTCTTTTTGATTTTACGCTACTAAGTTAGTAACTTTATCAATTAAGCTTAATGATCAATTTTCTTAATCACAATATATTACCAAAATGTAAGTTATTAAATAATATGAAAATATAAAATATAACTTCAATAAATAAAAAGAGTTTAGGGATAGAGAAAATGACACCGGATTTATAATGATTCGGCCAACTTTTTGCCTATGTCCACTCCCCCAAGCCACGCTTGAAACTTTTCACCATGTAAAAGTGATCACACACTTTATACCAAGAGTTTTCCGTGGCTCACTCACAAACCAAAAGTCTTTCATGGTTCACTCCAAACCAAGAGTTTTTCAAGGTTCACCCCAAAACTTTTACAACACCAAGAGTTTTGTTCCTAGGTTCACTCTTTAATATTTACATCACCATTTTGAGTATACTCACTCAACAAGAGATTTCTCAATCACAAGTGTTTAAAGATAAGAAAAGTTTACAACACAATTTGGGCACTGACAAAAGATAAGAGGATTTAGGAAGTAAGTTTCCAACCTAAGTATTCTAAGCTCACTAAAAGTGTATGAAGGTGAAGTGTGTGAGCATTGAGTATGAAGAGAGTAAATGAATAAGAAGAATTGTTTCTCTCTTTGTTTTTGCCTTGAAAGAAAATGTTAGAAGGTTTAGGAAGTAAGTTTCCAACCCAAGTATTCTAAGCTCACTAAAAGTGTATGAAGGTGAAGTGTGTGAGCATTGAGTATGAAGATAGTAAATGAATAAGAAGAATTGTTTCTCTCTTTGTTTTTGCCTTGAAAGAAAATGTTAGAAAGTGTACACTACAAGAAAAAAGGCCTTTACTGACACTAAGGTTAGTGACACTAGGCTAAAAGTGTCAGAAACGACGTGTAAATGTGCCTATTTCCGTGTTTTTCACTTAAATATCAATAATTACTGACACTATGGTATCAATGATTTTAGTGTCAGTAATTACTATTACCATAGTATCAGTAAGAAATAAAAAAAAAACGCGTAGTCGTCTGGAGTCGAACCAACACCTCACGGAAGTGACGTTTTTCGCATATATTACTGACACTATAGTATCAGTAAATTTAGTGTCAGTAATTAATGATACCTTAGTATCAGTAAAAAAAAAATTAAAAAAAATTATTTCCTTAAAATCAACCCTCATCTCCACTATCCGCTTCTCAAACTCTCCCCATTCCTCTCAAAACACCTCATCTCCACCTCCACCAACTCCATAACAACAATCACTTCCCCATCTCCCTTCCCCTCTCTCCTCTTCAGCCGCCGCTCCGTCGCCCCTCTCTCCCACGTCGTCCAGTCCCTATCTCCCTCCACCACTCGCTTCTCCCAAATGCGATGCTGTGTCAACCGCTCCGGAAAGCCCGCCTACTCCCCCCTCAACTCCGGCTCCAACTTCAGCGACCGGCATTATATTGAATAAAGGTCCTAATTTTCGTGTTGCCCTTGTGTGTTTTTCTTTTATGTATTTGAATGAGATCCGTCCCACACCTCTTATTTGTTCAGGGCCGGCGGCGTGAACTCTGATTCAATCTGTTTTGTTCTTACAGCCTGGTCCTAGTGGCAGCAAATTATGTTTTGCCTGTGAACAAGGATACTTCTGGTTCAGATGAACATTTGGGTAAGTTAAGGGAGATTTGTCTGTAAAGATCAATCTCATTTGCATTCATAATTTCAAGGTATGTGTATGGGTAAAAGTCATCTCCATGTGTTTGATGAAATGCCTGTGAGAAATAATTTTATCATGTAAAAACATTTGACACTTCGTTTGGATAAGAGATCAATAAGAGGGAAAGAAATCGTGTGGAATTTTTCGTCGAAAATAATTTTTGAAACCCTGAAATCTCCTGGCATTTTCTGTGTTCACTGAGTTCTATACCAGGGAGGGACTACTGCTGGACTCTAAAACATAGGTTGGAAATTTAAATGCCAAACTTAGTATAATATTTGTTAGTTTAAGTTTAGGATTTAAAAAGCGTGTTGCGAGTAGGTGTCTGCAAGTGTATGTTTCGAAATCTAATACTAATGTGCTGGAAAGCTCTCATATTAATGTGTCGCTATAACATCATCCTCCGTATATATGCTTTTGATAAGCATGCCTGTGTATGTGAATAGCTTGTGTATGTGAATTTGTGATTTATATTAGCCTCAATAGTGATTTTATGCATAAAAAAATGAATTAGATATAATAGGGATTGGATGTATTCCATTGTTTTTTACTTTTTTATGCAAATTGAATTTTACACCTCAATCGGCTGAGGACGGTGTATGTCAAGACTAAATGCGTAATGTTGACAATTTCTGACTGGAACTAGCTGATTTTGAGAAGCAATGGTTTGAACCTAATTTTCGTAACATCCATGCTTGGGAGAAAGAATGAGACTTGTCGAACAAACATTTCTTAAAGCATCTCAAATTGTTCACCAATAAGTAAAATAGTATTTTCTGATGCATGTTAATAGTTTTTTATTTATGTGCTACATGCCTACACATGCTTTTACAAATCAAGGAAACATTTAATGCTTACATCCTCTATATGAATGCAAACTTTATCCAATCCCCATGTGATAATAAAATATAAAGTACCTATGATATGAGCCTTTGTAAATTCTTCATGTTTTTGCTCCTTACTGGAAAAGAGCTCAAGCTTTTCGAAAGGAAATCTCCAGCTGTACCATCTAACATCAAAAAGACTGTCTTCACGCCATTTTATGCTTTAACTTGATTTGCATTTTTATTTTGTGTCTAAGCTGTTTTGAATATTGTTTTCTGCATTATATTCCAAATTAATACATTTCTTTCATTTATCAAATGATCGATGACTTCTTTGACACTGGTAAAACATTTATCCTCATTATTGTTGTTTAGCAGCAGGACTCACTTATTTTAGAAAGCAAATATTTTTGAGATCAGCACTCAAAAACTCCTAGCTTGATATTTGAGTATGTGAACAGCACTGATTTCAAAGTCTTGTACCCCACATTGACTGATTATGACATACGCTATTACATCCGTTTTTCCACTTAATTTGCTGAATTAGTCTTAGCTATCTAATATTTTCAAGGAACTTGACTATAGGACAAATTGCAATTTAAATATTTAATATAACAGTTTTTTGTAAATATGTATTTTCCTGGTTACTGCTGGAGCATTTGTTTGCTGATAAAATGAAAGGTAAGAAGGGATTTCGTGACAAGGTTTACTTTTACCTTGGTCTTTTGACATTTCCTAGAACCATTGAAATCATAATGTCATTACTGCAAGGTTAGCGTGGTGATATTTTTTTTCCTGTGGTCGGATGATATATGCATTCTCTGCTGAATTTTACCATCCTGGCAAGGAGTATAATGTTCGTGTGGCTTCTAGGTAAAGTTTAAAAAATTACAAAAACAATGTTATTAACTTTTCATCTTCTTAACGATTTCATTCTTTTTTTTTTCAATTCAAGAATGTGTAAGATGAATCTGTGTAAACTATCTTGTACTGGTAAATGATGATGAACTTATTTTTCATTTTAAGAATTTTTTGACACAAACACTTGCAGACATTTGAAGTATTTGACATTGTGTGTCACATAATACTACCACAATTTTTTTGTTAGATAATGTTGGGCATACAGTAAATTGTACTTGATTGCAGTTGGGATAAGTTTGTATCGGTTTTGCTTTGTCAATGCCCTCCAAATTTTTTCCCTTGCAACTGCTGCCAAACCAGTTCAGTTTGGACAATGCGTTAGAGTATACTCTGAGGAATGAAGCCGACATGATTGCTTGTAAAATTGTGTAAATTGATGAATTCAAATGTAGGATTTTGGGCAATACTAGCCTCTACCCTAGATGTTTCTCTTTTCTATGCTTTTTATTGTATGTTATTGATTTGTTTGTTTTGGTGATTATGTAGCGGTATGAAAGATACAACTTGTTATTATGGATGTCATTTGGTTTTTTATATGCATGCTCTTAGGTTGTTGGTATGGTTATTGTCAATAAGTGCTTTATGTGACAAAAATTAGATTAGGGTTATATTTTGTATTTATATTTGTATTTTTATTTGGATGTATTTAATGTTTTTATTTATGAAGATATCGATTTTTTTTGGAAGTCCATCTAATTCTTAACATTTGGTTTATAATTTCAGATTTTGTGCCAGATATCATATTGTTGGGGGATTGTTGCAGGCTTCTCAACAAGTATCATGAATTTTGGTGGGGGCATGACATTTTGGTGGGACTTTAAGAGTAGTTTTTGAAATATATATATGTTAATTTAAAGATTGTCTATGGAGTTTTTGTATTCATCATGTGATACTGTTGAATTGATTAATACGATTAATCTATTATTGCGAATTTTATATAAATGTAATTTTTTTAGTTTTTTATTTCATTGAGTTGGTATATAATATATATATATATATATATATATATATATATATATATATATATATATATATTATGATTAATTTAATTACAAAACATAAGAAATATAATTGTGAAATAATACGATTTTTAAATTTTAAAATATATTGACGGATATTGATACTATAGTAACAATAATTACTGACACTAAAAATCAAATATATGCGATATACTGATACTGCAGTAACAAAATTTACTGACACTATAGTATCACTAAATACTGATGTTATAGTGTCAATAATTTACTGACACTAAAATAGTGTGAGAGATTACTGATACCATAGTGTCAATAATTTTCTGATACTACAGTATTAACGTTTACTGACACTAGAAACTAGTGTCAGTGATTTCTGGCTGCGGCAACACTGACACATTTAATTAGTGTCAGTAAAACCCTTTACTGACACTAATTAGTATCAGTAAAAGCCTTTTTTCTTGTAGTGGTAAGAGCTTGAAAAAAATGAAATTGGGGCTCAATATATGGTGAAGGTGAAAACTGCCACAACTCTGTCTTGGGATCGGTATGCCGATTTAGAGGGGCCGATATGTCGGTCCTGTAAATATAATAGCTATATTATCGTTGAATATTAAAGTGTACATATCGGATTATTGACCGGTATGGTGACCAGTATACCAGTTAGCTAACCGATATGGAGACCGGTATTATTGGTCCCAATTCCAGTGGCTATGCAAACTCCAGACTGACTGGTATGATAGACCGGTATGGAGTAACTCGGTTCCCGAGAGCATGCAAATCTGCCCAAGGCAGAAAAGAGTCACCGGCATGTCGGTCACAATGTAGAAATCTCAAGATTTGAAGGTTAAAACATTTTGCACTAGACTTTAATGCATTTATATGAATGTGAATGAATCTTATGAGCTTAGAGTACTTAAATTATAGACTCACTTACAATGAGAGCTCTAAGCTATAAGATTACACTTGATATTCTTCATTAGGCGTTTGAGTCTTCACATCTATTTGCTTCAACATCTTTTTGTAATGCTCGCGATGCGTCGAAATCTTTTACGTTACATCATCAAAATCCTTCAGTGAGTTAAATGGCACTAACAGTATAGGGTTGTGACCAGCTATCCTAGCACAATTTCATGCCTAGAAGATGCAATTTCATCTGCACTCAGCCTAAATCGATTACCAATGCTTCTTTGAAACTTTGCTAGAACAAGTTGTGTATCGGAATCACTACAACAAAATTGACTTTTAGTGGCGAAATTTTTCGCCACTAAAACTATTAGTGGCGAAATATAATTTCGCCACTAAAAGTGCGACACAAAAGGTATTAGTGGCGAAAATTGAATTCGCCACTAAAAGTATACTTTTAGTGGAGAAATTGTTTTCGCCACTAAAAGTGTATTTTTTTCGCCACTAAACACTACAAGAATTAGACCATTTAGTGTCGAATTGTTTCGACGCCATAAGTGACGATTTCGACGCAAATAATATTTAGCGTCGAAAAAATTAGACGCAAAAAATGGACGATAAAATGTCGACGAAAACCACTTTTAGCGTCGAAATAATTAACTGCGACGCTAAAAAACAGTATTCTGCGTCCAATTTATTTCGACGCTAAAGTAAAATGTTCGACGCTATATTGTATATTTGGCGACGAAATATATCGACGCAAAAATTCAAACTTTTAGCGTCGAAAGGTGTCGACGCTAAAGTATATTAAAAAAGTATTATATGTAAGCTTATAGCGAACATGTTTTTTACTATTAGCGTCGAAATTTTTCGACGCTCAAAGTCACCTTTAGCGTCGAAACTCGTCGACGCTAACATATATTAAAAAAGAAATATATGTACGCTTACAGCGACCATTTTGTATACTATTAGCGTCGAAATATTCGACGCTAAAGTAAAAAATTTATTTTTTAAAAAATTAGTAATTTACTTATTTTTTGGTCTAAAATATTTAATTTAGTTGAAAAAAAATGTAATTAATGACGAAATATTATATTGAAATTTGTTTTAGAAAAAAGAAATATTATATTAAATCTATTTGTTCAAAATGTTTATACAAAACCAAATATAAAATTAATTGCTACTGTGATGGGGGGACGCTCGAGCCCGATGCACCATGACTCATTGAGGCCTCGAACATCTGACGGAAAGCCAGCAGTTGTTGTTCCAACTGCTCCATCTTCTTCTCGTGGTCCATCATCTTCTTCTCGTGGTCCACCGTGACCTGTTGTAGCTTCTCTTTAGTCTGCTGCAGCTCGTCTTTGGTGGTGACTAACTCGTCTCGAAGAGAGACATTGTCCGAATTGCGTGCAGATGACGTTGGCTTCTTACGAGTGCCAAGACCAACGTTGTAAGCTGTCTGATTCTTGAAAACCAATTGCGACAGCTGCTCATCTGGTATGGGGTCGGTCCTTGTCTCCTGAGTTTGATGTTGGAGTTCCATCATTTCGTTCTGTTTCAAAAAATAAGTTAATATTAGAATTTGAGAAAAAAATTTAACATATATAATATTAATTATTTTATTTTAAAAACTGAAACTTACATAGCAGCGTTCGGCTTCTTCATTTATCCATTTATTCTTGTCATTGTAATGAGTCACACGGAAAAAATCTGGAAATGATTGCACCTCACATGTGCTACTCTGTTATAAACATAAAATAAATTCAATATTATTCCAGATAGTAAAAATAATTAACTGTTAAATTTTACGTTAGGATATATTTACCTCAGAATGTTCGGCACGATGTTGGATAAATGGCTTCGAAACTCCACGATGGTTAAAACGCAAGTGACTTCGATTTTCCGCATTTGCGTGACATTTATCCTGTATTCACGAACACTGTAAGTACCGAAAACAAAGACAATTATAAATTTCCGTTTATTTCAAAATTTACCTCGTGTTTTTTGCTCGACCAAAGCTCACATAAGAATGTCCAGTCTTGTTCCTCTATAAAATCAGGTTTGTGTTGTGGAGCATTTGAAGGTCCATGTTCGTCGAATATTGGTTTCAAGACTTTTGTTCTATAATCTTTATAACTTTTCCCCATGTGGTAGTCAATATATTGTTGGACATTCACTTGGGTCAGATCGAAGTCGAACCATTCCTACATGAAAATTCGAGTAAAATAAGTATAAAATAAAAATGTTAAATAACAAACAATATCGAAAACTTACAAGTAGCGAAGGGAATAGCTGGTTCAGTTTCGTCTCCCACGGTATCTTTCTCCAAGATACGTAGTTTTGGGGAGCTTCATATCGAGCTGTAGCTTCTATGGCTGTATTAAACGCTGAATTATGTTGTCCGACTTGAGTGTGTCCATCATCTGATATCTCTATCCGGATACGACCGTGAGCCTTAACGTACTTAGCCAACCCTAGGCCACGGGTGCGTCCTCGACCCTTCACTGTACTGGACTCACCTGTTCTAGCAGAGAAATCACCAGGGCCAGTTGCCCTTGCTGATGTAGATGGAGTCGCGGTAGCCCGTTTGCGATTGCCCGGTGCCATCTGCAAAAACCCGTCGCATTAGCGTCATCAAATTCCAAAATTCTTATACATATACATACATATCCATACAAGTCAATACAACTTAACAAAAGCGCTTATAACATCGAATGCTCACTTTCGTTTTCAAATTCATTCATTCATTTCACATATGCATTCATTATCCATATAATCTACGAGTTCCATCATACACGTACATACACACAGTCACACACTCAATGGGATACATATAACCAACCACGAAGCACACAATCACACGACATCTCATGCACACGTTCGTATGGCGTTCTTTAACGCGTTCGAACGGACCAATTCCAGTGAGCTCACGTTCGTATGGCGTTCTTTAACGCGTTCGAACGGACCAATTCCAGTGAGCTCACGTTCGTATGGCGTTCTCGAACGCGTTCGAACGGACCAATTCCAGTGAGCTCACGTTCGTATGGCGTTCTTTAACGCGTTCGAACGTCTAAGGCAAAAAGTGGGTGTTCGAACGCGTTAAAGAACGCCATACGAACGTGAGCTCACTGGAATTGGTCCGTTCGAACGCGTTCGAGAATGCCATACGAACGTGAGCTCACTGGAATTGGTCCGTTCGAACGCGTTCGAGAACGCCATACGAACGTGAGCTCACTGGAATTCAAACTTATCAAACAGTTATAATTAACCAAAGAGGGCACAAATTCAAACTTAATATTATATAAATATTAACCAAAGATGATGATGATTTTGAAGACGAACAGCAGCATTTGCTGCTGTTCTTGGGCAAGAACAGCAGCAATTGCTGCTGTTCTGGGCAAGAACAGCAACATTTGCTGCTGTTCTTGCAAAAAATCATCATCATCTATCATCTATCATCATCATCATCATCATCATCATCATCATCATCAATTTCATCAAAAAATAATTCATCAATTTCATCAATAATATCATCAAACTCATCCTCAAATTCATCAAATTCATCCTCATAAACAATTTTAAATCAACAAAGGAGACTTACCTGTTGATTTCCTTCGTTCGTCACTGTTGGAGAATGAGGTTGCAGTTTTTTGCTTCTGAGCCGAGGAAGAAGAGAAGCACTGGTTTTAGGGATTTAAAGGACATTTAGCATCGAAATAATTGACTTTTAGCGTCGCAGTAGTCGACGCTAATTGTTAGGCGGGTTATTGAAAAATTAGGGTTTTTTTTTCCGGGAAATTTAATTTTTATTTAGCGTCGAAATAATATATTCGACGCTAAAGTAAAGACATATAGCGTCGCAATACAATTGGCGACGCTATATGTAAGACATATAGCGTCGACTAGAGTATTTCGACGCTACATAAAAATTAAATTTCCCGGAAAAAAACCCTAATTTTTCAATAACCCGCCTAACAATTAGCGTCGAAGTAATCGACGCTAAAAGTCAATTATTTCGACGCTAAATGTCCTTTACTGAAGGGGTTTATTTAGGGGGTGAATCCGGTAACGCAGCGGAAGCGGTGAAAATCCGATTTTCAGATTTCAAAACTTTTTCTCGGATTAATTAAATAAACATATTTATTTAATATTCCAATAATCAAATTATGAAATAAAATTTCAAATGAATCAAATTCAAGTGAAATTTCCAAATTACCTTATATTGTATTTTGTCCATTTTAGTCCGAAATTGATCTAATCAATTTTGAATGATTCTAAATCATTTCTAAGATGAACTTAGCATGTTCAAAACATCAAAACACCAAAAGCCACAAAATCCCCAAAATTCCATGCCATTGCCGTGAGCACCATTTGGTGCCAAAATTGACCATTTGGTCATTTCATGCTTCAAAACTCATCCAAATGAAATCCAATCAACATGAAACTTTGCATGCATCATATACACACCCAAATTCTCAACATATATGAAAACCCCCAAATTTGGAATAGGTTATAAACCCTAATTTTTCAATTTCCACAAATTGGGCAAATTATGCCATTTACATTAAATCAAATGTTTCAATCATCAATCTTTCATCCAATTCAAGTCTCAACACAATGAAACAACTCAAGATCAAATCTAGGTCATTTAAGAGTGGGTCAACAACTCTAGATTAGCAACATGGTTTCTTAAACCTTAAAAGAATACATATAACTACAATAGTTACATCCTTTCTTCATCATACATACTTTACAACTTCACCAAACTTTACATCAACAAAAACACAAAGAACAAAGAAAGAAATAACCTAAGGATATCATATATGAAGCCTAGATCCTAAGGAACATTTTCCTTACTAATAGTAAGTTGGAGAAAACTTACTAAAATCAAGCTTTCCTTGGTTTTTATTTTCTTTCTCAAGCTTCTTCAAGGTTTCTTCAATGGTGGTTTTCTTTTGTGAAATGTGTATTAGGTTAACAATTAAATGAAATGAAAAACAATTTATACTTGCAACATTTACACCTTGGCCGAAAATCAAAGCCAAATTCAAGAAATTGTAATTTCATTTTCATTTCAATTATCAATGTCAACTTGCACAAATATCTTATAAACTACTTTATTAGATTTTATTTTGGTCAACAAAAGCAACTAATGTCATTTACTTTAATTATCCTAATGTAAGATATTTATATTTTAATTAATTTAATCATTTAACAATTAATAATTAATTAATCAATCAAATACAAATATATTAAATATATGCATAATATTTACATTAAATATTAAAAACATATATTCATTTAGGAAATAAGTCAAATAACTCATTTTGACTATTAATTAATGTGTATTTAAATTAATCAAGTATTAAATGTAAATACACAATAATTAAGCAAATGACTATCTAGTCTCTTTAGCATGTATCTTGCGTTTAACCATTAAACGACTTTATAAATAATCAATATTATTTATTTATGTTGCTCTAGTGCTCAACGAGTATGTTTCATTATTGAGACTCTCTAGGTTCAGGTATATCCGTCACAAAATCTAATTTCGTGTCCATAATCTATCCACCCGTAGATTATGACGATCACGGATAATCTCGCTGAACCATACAGGTCGAGGTCATCGCAAATGTATAATTCCTCCGTCACAGGTATCCGGATAAATCCCAGAGATATAGATGTAAACGTCAAATCTCTATCGGGACTATCCAGTCGACTATTCTATTAGCAATCTCAAAAAGAATGTTTAGAACTAACTTCTAAACTTACCACGGGCCCATGGTTTTATCTGATTGCTAATCATATGGACTACCTATGCTCTGGTACACAAAACTGACGGATCCTATCTTGATACACATAGGACACCCTGAGGATCTATCTACACCCAACGAACAGGCGGAGGTCTGATCTAAATAGATCGGTGATGTGACTGCCGTCTAAGTGTAGAAGATGTATCATGTGCCCACAATGGCATCTCAAGTCTAAGAATCACAAGTGCTACTCAACCCAAGAAGATTCTTATTGACGCTGGTGTACCATCCATTAAGAATCTTCGGTGAGTCGTTCAGTGTTTATCCGCTATAAACACCTACACGTCTATACTAGTCTCCAAGACTAATGGTTCATTGAGAAACCATTGGAATCATATATTCCAGTATACGACATGTACCGGTCTCAACGGGTTTACTATACTGACCAAGTAGTGTAAACCTTGACCAGGAACTGTCTGAGAATGACAACGTCATGATACGACTCAATGTCCGTTGCGACGCTTTTGCAACTGTATCATGACTAATCATTATAGGGTCATTACGTCTTTACCATATAAAAGATTAGATTATATTATAGAAACTGCATATATTATTACTAATAATAATGTTTTACAGAAGTATTTAACAAAATACAACCGGGAATTGGCGCTCTGAGCACCAACCCCTACATTTACATCCCTAAAACCAATGCTTCTCTTCTTCCTCCGCTCAGAAGCAAAAAACTCATTCATAACATAGTTATACTATTAATCATTACGTTAATATTTCAACAATATCTAAAGAGTAATTAAAATCAACAACCATACATTAATCCATAAAATTATTCATCCATCACAAAATACTGTAACTTCATAATTAATCACTATTATCGTCGGTATTTGAGGATTCGTGACTGGAATCGAAGTCATCTTCAGTGTCAAATTGTTCTTCACTTGCTACTTCAACGCTCACTTCAGAATGAGGAATTAGCTCAACGTCTGTACTAGATCGAGTTAATGTTATATTTTCAGGAACGTTGACAGTTGGTCCAACAAATATCTGTTCAGGAACTTCAAAATTGCCGGAGACTTCTTGTGTTTCATCTGATATGTCAACTCTATCTTTCTCCTGCGTGTCCCAAATGGCCCTATGTTGTAACTTTTCTACCACCATCCATCCAGTTCCTAACTTAGGATCAGGTATATATATCACTGAACGTGCTTGCGTACAAAAAATGTATGGATCATTCTTGTACCAACAACGTTGAACATTAATTGACGTGAGATGATTACTAACTTGAATTCTCCTCTTTCTGGCATTAGTGTCAAACCACTTACATTGGAATAGCACAGTATGTCGTCTGGGTCGATATATGAACTCAATGACCGATTGCAATACGCCGTAGAAGTCAATTACATCTGAGCCGTGTTCTCCTTGGACTACAATTCCAGAATTTTGAGTCACATGATTAACATCTCGCTGTTCGGTATGAAATCTAACTGTTGACAATACATCCACTGTACTCATACGCCTGCATTTGAGGCCCATAAGCCAAGAAACCAACGAGGATTGCGAGTCCAATTGACCATTTTCCACTTGATTAATAATCTGACAATGAAATATATGTGTTAATATAACAAACTGAAATGTCTAATGTTAGGATCAAAATAAATATAAAATATTATAACTTACAGTTGTCTCAAACCATTTAGGAAATTCTTTTTTGTGGGTTTCATCAACATTATGGTCACCAGCAATTTGTAGCATTGTTAGATGTTGCCTACAATAAATTATCACGGTTAATGTATGGAAAAAATTCAGTAATGATGCACCAGAAAAACTTACGTTAAATACGGTTGCAGTTCATCACAATTACTCAATATAAACAATGCGCACGTTGAACTTCCTGACGGGTTAGTAATTTGACACCTACTGCCCCAAATGGTCTGTAATTTGACGGAACACTGTGATCTCTTGGCTATTACTTGCATCTCCATCATAGTTTCGTGGCCGACGATTGAAATGAGTTTCAATATTCTGCATGTACATCGAACAAAATGTTATTGCTTCATTTATTATAACAGCTTCAGCTATTGAACCTTCAGGTCGTGCCTTGTTTTTGACATATTGTTTGTAATCTCCCAAAGCTCTGCAGATATGACAACAAGTTTGCATTAACACTAAATTCTATGCACATAAAAACGGTTACAAATTTTCTTATATAAAACTGTATATATATATATATATAGTACCTCTCAATGGGATACATCCATCTGTAATGGACAGGACCTCCCTTTCTAGCTTCATCCGGTAAATGCACAGCCAGATGTACCATGACATCAAAGAAAGCGGGTGGCAAAATTCGCTCCAGCTTGCATAGGATTATCACGATTCCTCGCTCAAGGTCGTCAATAACAGATGTGCTTAATGTCCTCTGATACAATTGTTTAAAGAAGCCACATAGATCAAGTACGGCGTCGCATACATTCGGGGGGAGATAAGGTCGAATGCCAACAGGAAGGAGAATCTCGAGCAGCACATGACAATCGTGACTCTTTAATCCCGTTATTGTATCATCTATGACCAACGCCCAATATTGGATGCATAATTATCAGGGAATTTAACCATTTTCAGCCAATCACAGAAAGATTTTCTCTCCGATTGATTGAGCACATAACTAGCAGGAGGCTTAATAAAACCTCGAGAGGAGTCTTGTAAATGCAATTCACTGCGAATTCTAAGATCTTGTAGGTCCAATCTAGCATTTACAGTGTCTTTTGTCTTACCCGGAATATTGAATAGTGTACCCACTAAACTCTCACAA